>OZ023207.1:63939629-64078131 GCA_963995525.1 Escarpia spicata | reverse complement strand
CACGGAGTACAGTTTGGCCACAAAGAAGTTGACAGTGCATGCAAATTTTTCTGACCTTAACCGTTGGTTGAGAGACAGGTTTGTTACGGGGCTAAACCGCAGCCACGCAACCGTCCAAGAAAAAATGAGTAACATGACGAGGTTAACGTTCAAGAAAGCTGTGGAAATTGCTGTGAACATGATGATGGTGAAAGAACATGTAAGGCAGTTTCATTCGCCAGGCGGCGCCACTCTCGGCGCAACTTCCAGTGGAAGAGTAAGTAGAGTACCTTGGGACATAACGCCAAGTTTTGGTGCATAACGCCCACCCCCTATCTAACTACAAGGCTCCAAAATAACAATTTCGAGATTGCCAGATGGAGCCACATATATGAACATTCGTATTTGGCGCAACAGAGATCACAGCAGAAATAAAACGCACGGTAAGCTGTTCGCATTAAAAAATAGCTTCGGTATTGTAACAGTTGTTCCTACTAAAGTAATACTTTATACAGTAACCGCGGGAACCTGTGACAAAGATGTTAAGCAAACATATATATAATAGTTGTATAAATGTATAAGTTACGGGCGATATATGAGAGTAATATTTAAATGAAGACATTATAATATAGCATATGTGGGGCGAAAAGGCCAAATATAATAGGGGCAAAACGCACAGTGCGCGCGTTATGCCCCATTACCTTCCAAAACATATGTTGCTCCGATTATTTTAATAAATATTCGTACTATATACATGTATTTATTTAATTGTAAACATTTATGTTAAATTATATGTATATGCTATAATAAAAATACAGGACATAGTCAATCTAGACCTTAATAATTTATCTATGTAATAGACGTCATTTATATTATATGTTATGACACTGGCTGTGTCTATATTCCACAATTATTTTAGCTAACAGGACTAATAAGGATATAATTTACAAACGGTTCAATCAACAACCTAAAATATATTGAAATACTATAAGGTAAACTCCCTTTTCTCACTCCAGATGGTACGCAATTACAAAAGAACATCAACGCGAGGATCTTACGGCGATGATCGATTCGGTAGAGCAGTTGACGAGGTGAATAATGGGGACTCCGTGAACAAGGCATCAGGTAGGTGTGTCATGTTGTCTAATGTGTATGTCTACTATAAACGATTATGAAATGTTGATATATGTAATACACACACACGCATGCACGCACGCACACACACACAACGCATCGGCAACTAATGGTTTCAAAGCGGCCGGACTGTGGCCATTTAACGACGCCAAATTCGACGCAGAACTGTTGGCTACCGATGCTGTTCAAATTCCATCCAGCCTGCTCCTGGTACTGTCTCAGCTGCCCCTGACAGCAACGGAGAAGACGAAGATGCCATCCAACCTTCTGCGATGTTTGTTGTAGCTGATGTGTATATCGCCGCTTGTGGCGACAGAGAAGACGAAGACGCCATCCAGTCTGCTCCTGGTGAAATAGAAGCTGATCTGCATGCCGCCGCTGATGTCGACAAAGAAGCTGCGATGCGAGTCTTGACGGCATGCTGCCAAGGCAACCAAGTCGGCCATGATACATCCAACTGAAAAGAAAAGTGCGATGTCAGGTCGCATATTGCCATCGCGCATGCTGAGAAAAAAGAAAACGAGCAGGAAAGAAAGTGGTTGACCGTCGAGAGGTGGTGCGAAATTAATAGTTTTTATAAAGTTCTGAATTGTAAAAGTGTCTACACGGGTAGAATTACACACATAGCCAGAACATTACAGGGTAACATTACTGAAAACACTCCACCTAAACAAGAAATATCAGAACTATTCAGATTATGTTCGATTAGTTTTAGCAATAGATGCATTAGTCTTCCAAGATAAAAAAAACAATGGCATAGTAATAACAACAAAATCAAGTTAGTATATCTAATAAGAAACACATGTCCCACAATTTAATCAAAAACACGAATTAATGGTTCAACATCCTATAGGGACAAAACGCCAGGAGGTGGGCGTTTAACCCCATGGGTGGGGCTTAACGCCAATATTTAGGGTCCCCGCTAAATTGACCACAACTTTTTTCTGAGACTAGGTACATTAACATTGTCAACATTTGAAATGTACCTAAGATAATGATATCATCAAGATTCTTTCTGGTATTCGATGTCCCAAAAAACTGGGCGTTATGCCCCAAGCTAGTCTACTCCGCAAAACTGAGCGAGGGGAGGTACCTTAAACAAGTTAACACAAACGGGAAGCAGCAGCCATAGGCAACAGGACAACAATGCTGTAGTTGTTGTAACAAACAAAACGGGCTATATCGCGAAATCAAAAAAGTATTTAAGGGAAAGTCACGTGTTCATTCCGTAACTGACTGATGAGACACCCGAGGAACTGCACGTACACAGTAAATACACTGAAGAGCAATGACATTAGAGTGTCCGTGTGCATCGACGGCACCACTAATATTTTATATGCAGCTGGACACAGCAGTAGATGTGTCACTGCTGCCCGAGAATCTATACCGAAAACACTTGAGTTATCTGCTTCTACCACCGGCGGGCATAGTCCTTAAGACATATCTGCAGTGGCTTGAACATATCATGTTGAACTGGCAGAGAGTATACTGCATGAGCGGATCTGTGTCGGGAGTGTTTGATAAACACAAAGACGTTTTCGGTGGATGGATTGGTATGCTCAAGGGAACCACTGCGAAGATATATGTCTGAATATGTCTGAATAATGAATCATTAATCTGGCAATAATCAGTTTCACGGTAGGTGGCGAAGAACAGTCTTTCACAGTAACAGTTATTGAATTGTACTACTTTCGTTTTAGAGGGGGGGGGGTGTGATGATGTTTTCGTTAGATAGAACTGATCTGATCACTCACAATAAAGATGTTGTTAATTTACATCGAATGCTATCGACGTTTCTCGGCGAAGTTATAGCAACGAACAAATTCGCGACAGAATCGTGATAGGCTTATCGGACAAACAGCTGTCACAGATACTTCAAATGAAGTCAGAATTGAGCCTTGGCATAGCCATACAGATGGTAAAACAATCTGACCTCGTGAAAAGCTAGGTCAGTGAAAATTTGCTACGCGAAGTAAAACAGCCTGAGGAATTCAAGCACTGTACAGCACACAGACCTTACAGAGGAAGGCGAAAATTCAGCGGACCCGTGAGAGATATCCCGCACACATGCGGTAGATGTGGCCGTAGTCTCGCGCCAGGCAAGGAATACTGTCTAGCCCTTGCCACATCCCACGTATTTCTTGGGATCAATTTCATGCGATGATAACGAACCAGCATGGAGGGAGACAGTGGCAATACAAAGAGGCCTGATTGACATCAAACAAGTCTCCGGTGCCGATATGACTATCATAGCAGAGGCAACGCTGACCCAAGTGAAACCAAAGCCAATGCTGAAGCCTGATTACACCAAACTGACGAGTCCGGGTAGCTAGCTAGCGTGCGTAGGACAATTTGTGGCTCGATCAATCATCGACGGTCAGACTTTGCACTACAGAGTAATTGTTGTCAAGACTACAGATAACCTGCTCAGTCGTAGTGTCGCAGTGAAGATAGGCTTCATGAAACGAGTGTTTGTTAATAAAATTCAAGACGTATATGGGGTCATAGGTACTTTACAGTGTGAGCCGGTGAAGATCTGACTACGGGACAACGCAACAACGTACAGTGTATGCACCGCGTAACGAGTGCCACCGCGCGACGAGTGCCACCGCGCGACGAGAGCTAATACCACTGTTACCTCAAGTTGAGGCTGAGCTGCAACGCATATAGGACAACTGAATTATAGAAAGAGTCACAGAACCGACTGATTGGTTTGCGCCAATGGTTCCTGTAGTGAGACGGAAATAGGCAAGGTGCGCATTTGTGTCGATCCCATACGTCTGAACAAGTCCGTGATGCGAGAGAAACGAACTTGACATGTAAAGACGTAGTTTTATGCCCTTTCTGATGGTGGTACTAGACCATATTGGACGTAGTCTTTGGAATGCAGCTGATGCCTTGCCTATCCTCGCTCGCACATCTACTTCCGCGTCGCCTTCCTTAGAGTTGTAGTTTCCGAGGAAAGGGAAGTTCTCGACGCACTGCAAGTCTTGCTGACTGACCACAACGTGGGGGCCAGATCCATCACCAACTGACAATGTTTTTGTCTTCTCACAGCTGATTCATAATCCGACCATCGCTCCATTGTCGTTTAAATTATTTGTAATATCTTGTAGGATCTCCGGCGTGTGGCTGAGCAAACACTGTTCAATGGAGACGGACCTATGAGGCCTGCAGGTTCAAAGGCTAGCCTTGTTAAGACTTTGAAAGAAGAAACCAAGGTGGTCAGTGCTCCTGGTCTACCAAAGGAGTTGCGGAACACGGCGGTGGTGGGGGGTGCCATGTGTGCTGTTCGTCGTTGGTTATTCCACAAAAACGGACCATTTCGAGCCATTGCAACACGCTACAATAACTTTCTTACTCAAGATGTACCTGCTGGTACAAGTATCATACACTTCTGCTGTGACCAGTACAATGCCCAAAGCCTAAAGTCATCCATGCAGCAACACAGATATGCCCGGTCACGACCAGCAAGGCTGTTTGAGGTCGGTGAGCAGTACAGAGCTCCTGATCCACAGGAGATCTTCTCTGTGTCGGCCAACAAGGCGGGACTGCTGAACTTTTGATGTGAGACATGGAGTAATGGGGAGCTGGTAGCACCAACGATGGGCTTGACAGATGACAAAGACCATATTCTGCGGCTGCACCAAAGTATGCCAAAAAAATGACTCATGTGCCAAGAAAAACATTGCCTGTTACATTAGTTGTCGCTGCCAGGGAACGGTCAAACATTGCAAACATGCGATGTATACTGCAAGGTTATTCCATGTCTACTTTCACCAAAAAACTGCATTTGGCGCCCTGGGTAGAGTGAATTTCACGGCAGTTCTCATCACGCGATAAAGTTGTGAGATGAACGGAACAAACGAAGCAATAATCCCATAGTGCATGATGCATTCAATAATGGAGTAATAAAAGATAACAGATATCTTCTCATCAACACCAAAGGCTCTCAATCTGCGGAGAAACCACAACCGCCGATGGACTCTGGAGCACGCACTGTGAACATGGACAATCACAGTTATCCTTATAAAACGACTACAAACAATTACATATATAATTCTCGAGGAAAGTCAGTGTGAGCTTTACAATTGACATGCTATTCACCTTGTAACAATTAGAAGAAAAAGTTGGCGAACAACAACAAACCTCGGCATGTTTTCGTGTAATTGTGAAAGACATTTAACACAATGTACAAAACAACCATGTGTATATTAATTATGCGACATGACTATCCTAAAGATTTCTGTGAAGCTACTTCAGGCATGTCCAGTGATTGCTGGTGAACTGTCTATTGGCACAACAATAATATTACACATCGATTTGCAATAAGTCATGGACAAAAGCAAATTTGCGTTTTGGCACCCACTCTCTTTCTTAGAACAGTACTATATGCTGTATCAGAACTTATAATTATGTGTTATTATTACGAAATGTTAGAATACTTTCCAATGTATTATATACATTATTTACATACATTGACTACAGATGTACTGCGGCGTTATGAAAGAACATTCATAGTCCTAGATTTGTGGTGGTCTAACCCATACGACGGCAACAGAGCCAATGCCGGAGTGCCAACCCCAGCACTCCCACAAGATTGGAATGCTCAATGCAAACTTCCTATTGTACTTACCTAAATATAGCCAAGGACATTTTAGAGGGCACTAAACATTGCCCAATGCATACTTCCTATTGTACTTACTTAAATATAGCCAAGGACATCTTAGAGGGCAATAAACATTGCAATCCAGAGGGGAGGACGAGTGGAAAAGCTTTTTATGTATGTAATAAATTGGTACGTATAATAAAACATACGTTTCTGAATAATTATAAAATCGTTTGTTTTCTATATACAATAATAACGTATTCATATATAGAATATGCAGAACTTCCCGAGGCAGGCAGGTACTATATAATACATGTTTTGTAAGGTAAGGACTATAAAATGCCTGATATATCAGGTAACCAGAATTTCTCTACGGAAGTGCAGAACAGTATTAACGTGAATGAGCCTGTAGAAGCGACAGGTCCTTTCACATTTTCTACGACATCCTTTTAGGACATCCTTACACAGACCCTCCGTGTGTAGTTCTCTTTGAAAACCCGAGGAAGTTGTTACGATTATGCCACAACAGGCAGGATATTATTGTTACTTAGTGGAATTAGAACGAATACACAGATCGTATGCACCGCCGCTTTTCGTAATGTTATCTAAGTTAGTGGGAAAACATATCAAATAGAACTGAGCAATATTTCCACTATTCCTCCATCAATGGTGATAAATTTGTTTCTCAAGTTCCATCGACTCTCTAGCATGAAAATTTGAGGTCAGGAATAACCTCCTGAACATTCTCATGTGCATTTCTGATGGTATCTCTTCCATCCAACCAGACACCGTAGATGTCACTGGAATGACCTGTTTTGAAAGCTACAACGAGCCTCTGGTGTCTTGTGCGATCCTTACCCAACTTTGTCCTGTCAATATACATTGTAACAGCTCTGACAGGACAAAGGTTCCTCCGGAAAATCAGCTCCTCCGGAAAGAGCAAGAGCCGGGAAAACAACAGGAGAAAGATACGTCTTAGATCAACCAGGAACCGATTTTGTTTAGCAAGGAAACGTGGTAAAAGACAAGGTTGTATCCAGCAAATTCTAAAGTCAATGAAAGCCACTACGATTGTCGTAATTTTCGAGTTCTATACTGATGTTATTTGACGACCCTTGCACTTATAATATGTTTAACTTACGACTGTAAAAACGAAAAGTAGAATGTAATTACTAGATTTTATATAAATAACTTTATATTGTTTACATATCTGTAGGCTTATTACGACATTCAATGTTTCGAGAAATTATCCAAAGTATTTAATGTGAATATGTATAGTTTTGTCATCCATTATATTACTTGCATTTTCTCATTATTAAACATCATCCAACTTAAAAGAAATGTATCTACTGGCGTGTTTGACATAATAAAATTGCCTTGTGCCCCATGCACGTGTGGACAGTTGTTATACAGTTTTATTACCCTTTTCGCTTGTGTTCAATTCAAGTTACATACAAACCGTCTATGTTTAGAGCTACAGGTAACGGCTTAATCTGCATTCAGTGTTTTCATCCGGCCTTTCCTTCACCTGTGCACTTGTTTGTTGTAGCCAAGACTGTCTTCCATCACCGTCAACTCAACCTCGGCCAAGGACACTTTTAATCCAATGGAGCACCATTTGCGATGATTGGGAATCTAGCTGTCTGCCCCCATGTGGAAATAAGTCACATTCTATTCTTAGTCATAGTATAATTGTTTATCAAAATAAGTCGACGATATTGCCAACATTATTAATGAGAGTGTCGATTTGCCCTGTTGCTAACTATTTACCCTCATTTTGGATTGGAATATTAAAGGTAGAATATACTCCCACACCGGAGTTCCTTATATACGACGACGCGTCTGGGGTTCCAGTCTTCTCCCAGATTTATTGGTGCTGGGGGCCGAAAGGTGTCTATTACCCGTATTGCAACGTAGGCGAAGAATGACTCACCTGAAAGTATGATTGTCACTTCTGACCCATCTAGCTGGGACCGTCTGATGCTTCGTCTGTTCGACCAATATATATAGCCATGCGTTTCGTCCACCACAACGGCTAGTATATTCCCTGTAAGAACGCAAAGCACCGCAGTAGTACAATGTAAGGCGTGTGCCAGTGGATGGTAAGTGAAATTTGCGTGACTTCCCTTCAAGTGACATCCGGTAAACATCAAAATACAGATTAAGGTCAAGGTCATCAGCACGTCATGCAGATAATTGGTGTAATATGTAGTGCGGCTACGCCACGTGGCGAATATCATTAGGGTTATTTTATTTACAGCGTTTTTTATTGGTTATTTATGTACTACTCGTGCCGTGCACCTCATACGTCGGATATATCAATTAAATCGTGCTAATGACCGAATCCTGTCTAACACACACATGCATACGCATACTCACACGCACACTTGCGCGCACACACACACACGCACGCACGCATTCCTTGTATTTTATCATTGGTGGGACACTTTCTGATAGATTACATTTTCCAGTATACATAGAATGTCAGAAAACCACGCACGGAAAAGTAGTTCGTGGTGGAATAAATATGTCAAACACAGTATTGTATGTGTGGAATATTATAAACCATAACATACATTCATAAGTTATGAGTTTTACAGCTGTGGCGAACTGTGGGGGTGTTGCCTGTCTGTCGACTGGTATCTTCCAGATTGTGGTTCTACTCGCCACCAGAACCGAACAGAGCTTAGTCCCGCCTGTAGCAATACAAATACACAATATTTAGAGGCACAATATATACAAACAAACACACATACACACACTCACACACACACACACACACACACACACACACACACACACACACACATACACACACACTCACACACACTCACACACACACACACTCACACACACTCACACACACACACACACACACACACACACTCACACCCTCACACACTCACACACACCCACATCATATTAATATATTTAATATAACACGTTAATCAAATTCTCCAACCTTTTAATCGATGTACATTCATACAGGACCCAGTCGTTGCTACGATACTGCGTATTACACTGTCTACATCAGGGGCCGGCAACATTTTTGAATGACGGGCCAAATAGGTGACTTGCACTAAGGCCGTGTTCACACTGGGTCCGGTTCGTGTACCGGATTCTAGCGTACCGTTCCTCTCCTGTCGACTTTGCTTCGGGTTGCGTCCACACTACTAACAACTGAACCGACGCGAACCGTTCGCGAACCGTTCGTCGTGTACACACAGCGTCTGGTTCGCGAACGGTTCTGACCCAATTACATGTAGTTAACTCGTGGCAAGTCATTTGTTCGGGTAATGTGTCAATGCTCAAAGCGCTGTACAAGAATCCAATAATGTAAAACATGAAATGTACGTGATATATAAGCACATAAATATATAATATAAACTTAACATAATATAGTAATTATAAAAACAGTCAAATAATTAAATTTAATTCATTAAAAGAAAAGAAAACTGCTATTTGAATATTATTAAAATATATGAGATAATTTATGTATATATGTAATAATAATTATTGTAATATTTACATAAATGCAATCATGGGTAGACAAATAAAATATAAGTTTAGCAGTAAAATGTCCAAGAGAGTAAAATACGCAGATTGCGCATCATTAGCGAACCGTACGCGCCCACTAGCGCATTCACCTTACAGAGACAAGTGGGCGCTTACCGTTCGCGTCCACTGAGAACACATCGAGAGGTGGTCTGAGCGGACCCGACGCACCCGATGCAGCGGAACCAGTGTGTACACGGCCAACTGAACGCAAACCGTTCGCCAACTGTACGCTCGTCCGCTAAAATTACCAGTGTGAACACGGCCTTAGTCAGCGGGCCACACATGTACTATTAAATATGACAAACTGACATATTATGACTATGTTATGGTTGGTATCTAAATATAGGCAATCAAATATATTATTAATAATGTGCTGTTATTGTTAACAATTAAACTTCACTATTATTAACACTCCTTGTCCATAGTCCTTAACAAGCGTCAACTCCATGGAGGTCGCTATCTGGAGTGCTATATCGCCGCAGTGTAGTTGGATGAACTCTACCTGCTCAGCTTTCAGTGCATCGTCGAGTTTCAGAGTCCTCAGATCGGTAAAACACTGCACACTCCAGTCTGAGCTGCTCAGTGAATGCTACACGTAGGCTGCGTGTCCGGTCTTGACGGTTTGTCTTCCATTGATGTTGCAAAGTGCGCGTAGTTTGTGTTCTGCAGTTGTGTCTCCCACGGCAGCAACGTGATTGCGGTGGCGGAAACGAAGAGGAAAGTCTAATTATTGAGACTGATGTTCTTGACCCTAGAGTTGAGCATTGTGCAGTGTAATTTGAAATTACACTGCATTTGTATATATATGCCTGTTCATGTTTCGTTAATTTTATATTATACACATATTGTAATTGGGGTCTATATAAAGCTTTCTTGTTCTTCTTGTTCTTGAGCTCCGCCATGATGTAAAAAAATGCAAATTCGCAAATCCACGTGGAATCAGCAAATTCCAGTACTTGTGTGCCCTTCTGCTGCGGTATAATCCCATATCTCATGCCGTCATGTCTACTCAGCTAGCGCTTGACATTGCGCAGTAATCTCGGCCAGAAGGTATTGGAACTGCCGGTGGTTCAGGTCACTAGCGATAACGTAGTTCAGGGTATTCACGATGACGCCCATTATGTTCTACATTTTAATTAACTTGCCATATTAACTTTCATGATGGATGATGTAAATTGCAGTATGTTAAATGCATCTACTGTTATCACCCAGCGGGCTGTTTTGTGGATAATACAATTCTTAGTCCGCCGGCCGCATGATATTGCTCCGCGGACCGCAGGTTGGCGATCTCTGGTCTACGCCTCCTGCTAGGCGTCTCTCACTCGCCCGAGCCGGAAGCAACTCCGGCCGCTGGGAGCAAGATCCATTGGGTTAGAGTTAGAGACCACCTCTCTATGAGTCCACGACAGCTTACACATTGGCCCCTGTGTGGGATATTTTACTTCCCTGGAATATGGCGTTCTACCACTCTCCACATTGTAATTGATGATAATAGTGATCCGGAAAACGGTCGTAACACGATTCATATGTGAATAAGCGTTAACTTGATGTTGCTAATGTTACACCGCTGTATGGTGGTCGTTGTCGCTGTGTTACACCGCTGTATGGTGGTCGTTGTCGCTGTGTTACACCGCTGTATGGTGGTCGTTGTCGCTATGTTACACCGCTGTATGGTGGTCGTTGTCGCTATCAACTATTTCTCACTTTTATGTATTTTATGACAGTGACAAGTTGATGTCCCGGCAAGACTATTCAAATACGGCGAAATCTGACAACTACACTACTTGCACTCTTTCGTTGGTGGCATCCTACACTATGCTAATGCATATTGTTGTACTGTCCTTGTTAAAATGTTCCTACTTACACATTTTGTGGTGTTTTATTCTGATGTGTATGACGTATTATAATTGTAATCATGACAACGTTTAACAATTATTCTTTCTTAAAAACGTCGTCAGATAAAATTGTTTTACGAAGATGCTCCGAATACTAAGATCTATATAATTATTGAATCACTGCATTCTAAATGTAGTCTATATTGATGCAAAAGGCAGCGCTGGCATATTTTCACATTTTACATGGTGATGTCGCAAAAGGTAATTTCGTGACATTATTTTCTAGTTTAACGACCATTAGTGTAAACCACGACAACTGTACGATAACTGGAAGTCCATCGAATGGTAATTAGTAAAGTACAAAAGTTATATCTCCAGATAGAGACTATTGTATTTCCCAACCCCCTTATTTCAGGTCAATGCAACATTCTCTGCTCATGTGAATTTCTGATGTCATGAAACAAGCTACCACTATATCGTGGAGAACATGCCCTGATATGTGGCCTACCTATTTATGTAAGAAAACAGTTTTTCACCAGATTTGTGGATTGAAAATTGTTTGCCAGGCACATTGTTCATACTGGGAGTCCGGCCTATGAATAGCGCCCAGTGCCAGATGCCTGTGTGAATAACTATCTAAAATGCATGCAACGTTGGCATAAAATGTCCGAGCCTCTGTGCCAAATTGTTGGCATGATGCTGCGGTTTAAAATTGTATGCGATTATATCAGACTCATTTAAATACGATGTACTGCTATTTAATAATAATAGTAATAATCATAATAATCATAAAACTCATAATAATCACACATAAATCATAATAATCATAAAATAAAATAAAATAATAATCATAATGATCATAATAATAATACAAAAATAATAATCATCATCATAATCATAGCAATCATAATAATCACAATAATCATAATAATCATAAAACAATCACAGTAATCATAAAAAGCTTAAGTCATGACAATCAGAATAATCAGAATAATCAGAATAATCAGAATAATCAGAATAATCAGAATAATCAGAATAATCAAAATTTAAAAAATATCATAGTCATCATAATAATCATAAAAATCTTAAGAATCAGAATAATCAGAATAATCATGATAATCAGAATGATCAACATTATCATAATGATCATAACGATCACAATAACCGTAATAGTCATATTAATAACACGGCATTCGCACGATTTACCGGGATTTCGGTAAAACACACTAAGTATGAAATACGCTTACCCGTGGCATAGATCCAGCAGCATAAGATCGTCAGTAGCCAGACGTAGACCAAGGAGACACGACGCGTTGTCCGTCGAACAGACGAGGGTCGTGCCGCCCTCAACGGCGTCATTGTTTCCTTCCTGGCAAACAGAAACACCTGTAGTGACAGGAACACAAATGTCCTTCCTCACAAACAGGAACACTTGTAATGACAGGAACACGAATGTCCTTCCTGGCAAACAGGAACACCTATAATGACAGTTACACGAATGTCCTTCCAGAAACACTTAAGTATCATGAGTAAAAAATGAATGTACTTCCTGGTAAAGATGAACAGGTGTTATGTTTGACACAGAAAGGTCCTTAATAAAAACACATATAATCCCAGAAAAAACGTCCTTACTGGCAGACGTAAATATAAACAAATGTTTTCTTTCATGCCGATGATCTGATGCATTCATCCTGCTGCTCAATATTGTAATCATGAACACTGATTATGTTATAATTATGTCAGTTATCTTGACGCGGTCATTAAACCCCGCTTTGTTGCGGCATAACCTGACTTTTTGAAAGGGTGGGCGATAATTTTGTAATGCAAATTAGTCATCACAAAATATTGTAATTCTAACATTCGCTAGATGGTAGCAACATTGTGTGATGGCGTTGTGTTGCACGATGTAGCCAAGATTCTCCGCGCAGTCAGGACATCAACTGGTAAATCGCACGTTCAGACCACGATACTCGACGAAGAAGGTCGTGTAACTGGAGACTGGGATGAGTTTGGTGCAAAGGTCAATGAATACTTCGGCACACAGTTCCGCAGTTCCTTAACCGAAGGGATCCCAGCATTTGAAGGCCCACCAACAGCGCTTCCCACGCCTGCTACAAGTCTACAACTAACGAAGTGTGTGCAGCGATAAACAGGCTTAACACCAAAATAACAAGTGGTTAGGACTGCATCCGGGAAGAGTTACTAAACCATTCATATTGATGTCCGGCAAACTTGAAATTGCAAAGAAATACTCTAAGATGAGCTGGAACAAAATGAACCAATTGAGTTTGGATGAGGTTTCGGAATTGTGCGACGAAAGCCCGGCTAGACAGCGGGGCCGCTCTCAATATATTGACTGTATTGCGCAACAAGCTGTCGCGTGTGGCTTTTACTCGAATATATTCCAACCATTACAATGGGTTGCCACAATTATTTCCAAACGACGTAAGTTCGTTTTTAATGGAACAAACAACCATCCACAACGCTCGAATGTGTGGTGTGTGTGTATGAGTGTGGTGTGCGTGCGTGCGTGCGTGCGTGCGTGCGTGCGTGTGTGTGTGTGTGTGTGTGTGTGTGTGTGTGTGTGTGTGTGAGTGTGGGCGTGTGCGTGTGCGTGTGCGTGTGCGAGTGCGAGTGCGTGTGCGTGTGCGTGTGCGTGTCTGTGTCTTCAGATAATCCGCATATTTCAAATGAAACGATCGGCATTTTCACACCGAAACACAATCACTATACTCCAAGTATACAACACCACACTGAATACGTGGAATGTCGGCAGAATTCAGAGGATTGGAACTGGCTGTGATATAATCTGACGATGTGCAAAACCACCATCGACGTTCGTGAAAAGACAAACCATAATTTTAATTGTGCTTTAACTTAATTAACACTGTCCATCATGCTGCGTGGTTCTGTTGTCCACATAACGTCAACGTGCATTAACTTACGTATAACTCGTTGGGCGGCGCTACTGAACGTCTTTGCCGCACAAATGATGAAAACCAAACCATGTGACCTTTGTTGGGTACGAACGCGACAAATCAATACTAATTGGCAACACATCCCTACAACCGTTAGAAACGACAGGTTGTGCGCAATTGAAGTGTCATAATTATATTCTAAATTCTAGTCTACATTTGTTAATATGTTAAAAAAGGATCAAACGTCTAATTCTGCTCAACTAATAAACATGTAATAGTTTTAATGTATTACATTTTGTTATGTTATGATACACCTTTAGTACATCTATATTATCAACTTATTTGACGACAATGTATTAGTAACATATATGCATTAAATATTTATTTTCGTTTTATTATGGTATTCATATTCATAATTAGTTACTTTATCATGCATAATTATATTCTAAATTCTAGTCTACATTTGTTAATATGTTAAAAAAGGATAACACGTATAATTCTGCTCAACTAATAAACACGTAATAGTTTTAATGTATTACATTTTTTAATGCTATAATACACCTTTGGTACATCTATATTATCAACTTATTTGACGACAATGTATTAGTAACATATATGCATTAAATATTTATTTTCGTTTTATTATGGGATTCATATTCATAATTAGTTAGTTTATCATGAAGACATATTACGTATTTTTTGCACGAATTATAATTTACGTTCTATTATGCAATGAATAAAGAACACAATCAAAGTAGTCCTTCGTCCCAATTCTTACACAATGTATTTGTATGTGTTTCTTATTGCTACTTCTGTACTGTACTACTTCTGTACTGTACTGAACATTATGTAACAATAAAACATATACATATTAAATTATAGAAGTATGCGTTTTTAACTTTTTATAATTTATTTTTAGGTGTACAATTCCTCCGACTCTACAAATGGTTGTCCAACACCAGAACTATGTAGTTGAGAGTGATTGTTGCATACAACAGGCACAAAAGCACCCGCCAACTGGATACCATATCAATGAATATCCTCATATAGTGCGATAGATATTTCAGACCGACTCAAACCTCCCGCATCTCACCACTGTCCTCAATACTCCAAACGAAATATTTATAGGAACATTCGGCCACGTTTTAGTTTCTACTGCGAAACATGGATTTACAAGTGTGAGCTACATACATTAAATTGTTGCAATGTGGACAAACCAACAGATGCATGAACAGGCTTAGTGGATTCATGTGAATGTTTTATTGCCAGTTATTAAATAAACATTGGTACGCGGGTTTATGTTCAGATAATCATCCGGTATGCCCCTTCAGATCACATTGTTGATCCATTTTGAGATTAACCAACCCGTTTGTCCTGACGCGCCTATGTGCTTGATTTTATACTCAGATAAGCATACATTTTGTTTAGATAGACCTCATTGGTCCATGAGAAATATCTGTACAATTGAACATATAGGTTTTTATTAAACCATAGCCAATATTATCCACCTCTATTACTCGTTTTTTAAACGATTAATATTCTTGTACAACATCGATCAGAGACGATAATGCAAGTCCAACGTGTAGCAATATGTCAACATGTCACTATTCTATGTCCAGATATAGACTATTGTATTTCACTAACACTTAATTGCTGGCCAAAAGCTACGTACTCTGCATGTGTATGCTATATTCATGTCACGACGGAAACTGGCAGATTTTTCTTGGATAACGTTTTATTCAAGGCGCCAGGCTATGAGAGCTACCCACTTGTGGAAAGACCACGTTACCAACGGAGTTTAGGAACGACAATTCTTTTCTATGCACATTATTCCCCCAATGAACGTCCGGCCTGCGTTTGCTAATCGTTCACTGAAGTAGTGGATGTCAGCTAAGCTATGCGTACGAACTGTCAACATTTGTACATCGCGAAGCTGGGGTATTTAAAGAGCGGACGTCTGCTAATCGTATCTAGGTCACTACCTGTAGAATAGTAATATTGATTGCCTGCAAAATGATGAGTTGGACATGCTTGAACATATTTGTAGACTACTACATGGAGTATAGAAAGAGCGAATGCCTCTAAAACGATGCCTATGAAGTGCACGAACACATTAATTGTGTAGACAGCTACCCGGAGTATAGTACTTGCGAATGTTTGCAAACCGGTGCATATGAAGTGAACAAGTTTGTCACCGGCGTCGGAAGGAATTTAATATTAAGGGGCTGAGCCGACATTCAGCAATCCGCAGTAGATCATAACGTCAGAAGATGAGGGGAGGGGTTGAAATGTTTGCGATACTTTTAGACGCAAGAAAACAAGACCAATTAGATATTTTATTATGTAAGTGTGAAAATTCAATTCGAGTGGCCCTCACCAAAAGCATCTTCAAAACCCACGAAATATCTCGAGGCTAACCCCCACACTAACAATAGCGGGTGTCAGATAATTCATGTGTACGCAGTGGACATATGTGTAGGCCGCAGTTGGTGTATTGCAACAGCAGATATATGAAAATCGATCGTGCACACCTGTAGATCGCTAGCTGAGGTATTGCAACAGCGGATGTATTCTAATCGATATGTACGACCATGTGCTAATTTGTTCTAGATTTCCATTGTGGTATTAGAGCACAGCATGCACAAAAAGTCAGTTAAAATATGTTCTAGAAATATCCCATGCATATGTTAGACTTGTAGGGTACTAGCTATAGTAATAAAAGTTATACCGAGAGAAGGTTATCTTGTCACTATAGATCGATCGATTCTAATAAACCGCTCGCCTTGTCAGTGTATTGCATCATCAACAGTATATCACACGGCAATTCTGAAGGGTGTTAGTTGGCCAAGCGCAAGAGACAGACGGCGCGAATTAGCATTTTATCAAAATCAGTAATGCTAATCGGCCTGTATTAAATGTGAACCACAGCTAACCTGGGTGTTGTAAACAAAAAATAGATTGTATATTAGGATGCCTCTGATATACCTGCATATAATTATGTTAATCGGTTTGCTTGATTGTAATGACAATTGAAACTGACACCGTGACAATTTGTTGGCCCCTAAAATCTAAGGGGTTCAATTGATTTTTTGTTAATTGTATACATATTTTTGCTGTTTGGATCTTTTGGTCCCAACATGTAAAGCAACCATACAATCAGAAATATATAATCATATATGCCATGCTATATAAGTCATCTGCTAGCAGTACTGTGAAGCATTCAACACCGCTGTAGCTACGGAAGTTAATAATTTACACAAACGTTAACATGTAGCCAGGTAGACATTCATCAGAGAAGAAGACACAATCGGAACACTGCACGGTTACATTAAACGAATCTATATTCATAGCGTTCATACACACATACCATAGCATATAGAGTGTCCAAAGACTTGGCCAACATATTACAACCGCTAGTGGGAAAAACAGAAAACCACACAGAGAACTCACAAGAAATGGATGAAAGAGATGGCAAAGCTAAAAGTGGATGATGGCGAAACATTTGTTTCATATGATGTTGTGTCACTTTTCACGAAGACACCTATCAAAGAAGCACGTGAAGTAATCCAAAGTCAGGTTAGATGTTGACATTTGTCTTGGGGATTAAGCACTTTAGATTTGGAGGAGAATTAACCAGCAGAAGTTTGTTGTAGTCATGGGCAGTCATGTATCCCCCATTGTTGTAAACGTGTACATGGAGTATTTGGAGCAGAAATTCATTGTCACAGCACCAGACGATTGCCAATCAAGAAACTGGAAGATATATATCGATGATGGTATATGCCTATACATAGAGAACAAACAGAGAAATTACAACAACACACGGATAATGTTGACACTACTGGCAGCACCATTTTCATAAGAGAATAAAAACAGCACAAAAGCATGCCGTTCCTGGATGCTACGATCACCAGAATGGAAGATGGTAGTGTGAAGTCTGCAGTGTATCGGAAGAAGACACACATTGAGCAATACCTGAACTTGACATCCCACCACCCCTAACAACAAAAGTTAGGAGTTATCAGAACCCTAGTGAACTCGTGTGAAACTATAACTTCGGAAGAGGAGGATAAGAAGGAAGAACATAAACAAGTAAGAGGAACCCAGACATTTTTGTAACTATTCGTCCTGGTCCATAAAATGTGACAAATGGCAACAACAAGAAAAAGACTGAAAAAAAAGAAACCGGACAAGACCTACAAAAGCCAAGTAGTCATCCACATAATATGTGGAGGGGGTCACTGAGAGGGTACATCAAGTATTGAAGAAGTATGGGGGTAACAACAGCCAGGTGTCCCCACACCATCCTCAGGTGCCTGTTGGTTAGTGTGTACAAAGTGGGCCCAGAAGTATAAGGCAAACTGATGTACCAAATACCATGCAAGAACTGTGGTGCTGAATATATTTGGGAGACGGAAAGATTGTTCAAAACGAGACTTGAGAAACATAGAAAGGATGTTGACAACACAAAGAAAGAGTTATACACGAGGAGCGAGAAAAAGATCAATGTCGATCATCAATAAATCCGCCCTCACAGACCACGCAACAACACAAAATTGTATAATAGACTGAGAGGGAGCGAAAATAGTGGACAAGGAACCAACAGAAGGAAACAGCAAATAAAAGAAGACATATGGATCAAAAAGACCAGGACACCGATCAACAGAGACGAGGGGAATTACAAACTATCCCAAACGTACCATGGCGTCATACCTCTACAAGGTACACATTTACGTATTAGAAAAGCTTAAAATAACTCATTTGCATAGAAATGAACTAACCTGAAGAATGTTCAGCGAAATGGCCCGCTATTGAGTTTGCATTCACAGTGTGACTGACACAAGTTACTGTGCACATATCCTTTCAAACATCCACATACCTGTAGCAGTTTTCGGTGTAGCTATCCAGCCTTCCCTGCGGACAACATGGTGCGATTGTTTTTGTTGTCAATACAAGAGAGACGACTGATCTAGTGACTATAATTCGTTGTAGCCAAGGAAACAGCGGCAGTCTGAACAGGCGGCCACTTGCACTAGTACGGAAACGTCGAAGTTACATCAAACATTTATTGCGTAATTGCTGTCCACTGCTGCACGATAATAACAAGATTCATAACGCGATTTGTTGTGATGGAGGTTTACATAAGTATTTTTTTATGGAGAATGATTGATTCAATGGCAATTCAATAAACTGTCGGTGCAGATCATGGCTAAAGCGGACCCAATGGACAAGTCAGGGAATTTATTCAGTCATGTTGTATGAGTGATTAAAACTAACCGTGGGAAACGCTATGCCAACATGGGGTATTTTATAAATATGGCATAGTTAATCTAATGAGAAATAATATTAATTCATAAGAAGCACAATGTATTCAACTGTTTTGACTCAGATCCCCGTTGCCCTGGTAACAAACAAAATGGCTATCGTAATGAGGAAATATAGCTTAGTTGTGTATATCCTCTATATCTTATTAAAGCAGAGAAGATGGCATTTACTTAACTGTCATATTTGGATTAACTAGAATTATGTAAATATAACCGTAATTACGATATATTTGTAAATTATTTATGCTATTCTTAATGAAAACCATTGTCGTAAAAACATTGTTTTGATATCTACACCTCAACGTAATTATGCAACTTATTTCAAATATAATAATTTTAACGTTGTATGGAGAAAGTAATTGAGAATATAATGATGTAAATCTGATTGACATTACATTAGGGTGCGCGATTTACTCCTCATCTTTTTGTCCTCGTCTTACTCGTCTTTCTCCTCTCTGCTCCCGTTGCACTCTGTGGTAATCTGCTGATCATTGTTGTAGGAAATGCAGTTTAGGTCACGATAACGTAGTAGTTAGTAACAAAACAAACACGGACACAGCGCTACCTGTCAGCATACTTCAAATAGTGTGCAGTGGCACCTGTTAGTGTCTAGGCCACACTCTGTCCTCGTGACTGTGAACGCTGACGAAGGCTGCAGCAGAGGAGATCTCACGGTCGTCGTGGCTTATCACGCCACCGGGCTTCCGTTCCGGATTATATCTGTCTCGCAAGCGCCCTGGCTTCCTCGAGCAAAACGAACTGAGCCGCAGTTATTTTTCTCTAAAGGGAACATCAGCACACACGTTGAAGGTCTTCAGGAAACATCTATAACTGGGTGGAATTTGTTGCCGACCTACAGTTTGGTGCCTTAGAAACAGCCCCGTGGACATTAATGAATTGGTAAGTGATTTTGGGGCTAACGGAAAGAATATAGTGTACCAATCTTGCAAAAGAACTGATACTGACGACGACCGAAGTGGTCAGGCGGCCGAAATTACCTTCACCTTTACGGTCGGGGCCATGTATATTACCTGGCTTGCTATTCAGATATTCAGGGCTCGTAGACAGTGCGAAGTGAAGCGTGGTGGCACTAGGAGGGATGACAATCTGCAACAGTTCTATTAGTCACGGTTGGGAAAACGCGACATGGGAATACCCGTAACAAACACTGCTCTCCTCCTATCAAAGGTACGGTATGATCGATAGCAATCAAGTGTATGTGTGTGTGTGTGTGTGTGTGTGGTTGTGTGTGTGTGTGTGTGTGTGTGTGTGTGTGTGTGTGTGTGTGTGTGTGTGTGTGTGTGTGTGTGTGTGTGTGTGTGTGTGTGTGTGTGTGTGTGTGTGTGTGTGTTTATGTGTGTGTGTGTTTATGTGTGTGTGTGTGTGTGTGTGTGTGTGTGTGTGTGTGTGTGTGTGTGTGTGTGTGTGTGCGCGCGCGCGTGTGTGCGCGAGCGTGTTGGTGTGCCTGTGAATTTATAGGTGAGGGAACGTGTGCGTGTTTGTGTGTGTGTGTTGTGTGTGTGTGTGTGTGTGTGTGTGTGTGTGTGTGTGTGTGTGTGTGTGTGTGTGTGTGTGTCTGTGTGTGTGTGTGTGTGTGTGTGCGTTTGTTTGTGTGCGGTTGTGTGAGTGTTTGGGTTTTGTATTTGTTTCTGTGTTTCTATGTGCGTGTGCTTGTTTGTGTTTATGTGATTGTGTGTCCGCGCGTGTGTTGTGTGAGTGAATTGGTGTGTGTGTTTGTGCCTGTGGAGATTTTTGAACAAACATTAAGAAGACAGTCAGTCAAGATTATTGATGATGCTAAACATGTTTTGCATAAAGAATTTCATCTCCTGCCATCTGGCAGACGTTATATAACTCCTCGGTGCAGGCTTAATATATTCAAACATTCATTCGTGCCATTGTCCATTAAACAACTTAATTCATGATGCCTGCTGCCACAATGTCACTTGTCGGTTTATAATAAGTTATGTGTATGCATTGTACATAACGTTTGATTTTATTTCGTTTATTTATTTATTGATCGTTATTAATTGTTATTGAATGGTACGTATTGCAGCCATGTATGTTCTTACCCGAGACAAATTTCTCAACTCCATAATTGAGACAATAAAGCATTATCTTATCTGATCTTATTTTACGAAAGCCCGGCAAGACAGTGGGGCCGCTGGCATTATATTGACTGTATTGCGCAACACGCCGTCGCTTATGGGTTTGACTCGAATATATTCAATTCATTACAATGGGTAGCCACAATTATTTCCAAACGACGTAAGTTTGTTTTTATTGGAGCAAACCACCATCCACAACGCTCGGATATTTGATGTGTGTGTGTGTGTGTGCGCGCGCGCGCGCGCGCGTGTGTGCGTGTGAGCGTTTGTGCGTGTGTGAGTTTGTGCGTGTGTGCGTGTGTGCGTGTGTGCGTGTGTGCGTGTGTGCGTGTGTGCGTGTGTGCGTGTGTGCGTGTGTGCGTGTGTGCGTGTGTGCGTGTGTGCGTGTGTGCGTGTGTGCGTGTGTGCGTGTGTGCGTGTGTGCGTGTGTGCGTGTGTGCGTGTGTGTGTGTGTGTGTGTGTGTGTGTGTGTGTGTGTGTGTGTGTGTGTGTGTGTGTGTGTGTGTGTGTGTGTGTGTGTGTGTGTGTGTGTGTGTGTGTGTGTGTGTGTGTGTGTGTGTGTGTGTGTGCGCGCGTGTGTGTGTGTGTTCAGATAATGCGCATATTACAAATGAAACGATCGGCATTTTCACACCGAAACACAATCACTATACTCCAAGTATACAGCATCACACTGAATACATGGAAAGTCGGCAGACGATTGGAACTGGCTGCGATATAATCTGACGATGTGCAAAACCACCATCGACGTTCGTGAAAAGACAAACCATCATCTTAATTGTGATTTAACTGAATTAACACTGTCCACCATGCTTCGTTGTTCTGTTGTCCACATAACGTCGCCGTGCATTAACCTACGTTTAACTCGTTGGGCGGCGCTATTGGAAGTCTTTGCCGCACAAATGATGAAAACAAACCTTCATCGAGTAATAAATAATGTGACCTTTGTTGGGTACGAACGCGACAAATCAATACTAATTGTCAGCACATCCTAACAACCGCTAGAAACGAAAGGTTGTGCGCTATTGAAGTGACATAATTCTATTCTCAATTATATTCTACATTTCTTCGTTTGTTCAAAAAAGGACCAAACGTCTAATTCTGCTCAACTAATAAACATGTAATAGTTTCTGCTTTAAAGTAGTTTTCTGGTATGGTGCACCTGACGCGGCATTCAGTGGTGTCCCACTAGTCTGCTTGGAGGCAGTCACTGAATCGGACGTTGAACGATTAGTTGCATCCGTTCCGGTTAAGTCGTGTGAATTAGATCCAGTACCGACGTGGCTGCTAAAGCAATGTTCGCATGAGTTAGTTCCACTAATCACCACTACGATAAATGCATCTCTCACCTCAACAAATGTACCTGCTGACTTGAAGCATGCAATCGTTAAACTACTCCTGAAAAAAACCTAAGCTGGATAAAGACATTTTGAGCAAATACCGGCCAATGTAGAAATTGCCATTTGTGTCGAAATTTGTTGAAAAAGTCGTTGCAAAACAAATTAGCACGCACGTTGATGAACATGCTCTGGTGATCTTACGTCTACAAAGGGTGCAGAACTGTGCCGCTCGCCTAATTACTCGCTCGAGGAAATAGGAACACATCACGCCCGTGTTGCAGCGTTTACACTGGCTACCCGTTCATTTGAGCCGACCTACAAAGTGCTGGTGTTTACGTATTGTGCCTTGAATGGTCTAGCACCGGACTACATAAGTCAGTTAATTGGCTACCGCCCCATCAACAGAACTTCACGATCTACCTCGCAGCCTCGCCTTTTGTTCGTACCGGCCTCACAAACAGTTACTCATGGTGATCACCGTTTCGCGGTTTGCTCGGCGGTTCTATGGAACAATTTGCCTCCTACGCTCAAGAGAGCAACATCATTACAAGTGTTTAAAACACTTTTGAAGACTCACCTTTTTAAACAAGCGTTTTTATAATTCACCGACGAGAACATTTTATGTGCTTTCTACTAATAAATATATTTTTGTTTTATTAGTTTCTTAACATATTAAGGTTATTCTTCTTGTATAAATGAATGTATTTATAGTAGTTTTTAAGAATGTCTTAATATGTGTATTTATTTATAAGTTTTTTTAATGATCTCTCTTTCTGAAATTGATTTATTTATTTATTTAAGGTAGTGTTATATTTTTTACATATAAATTTTTAGTTTGTATTTCTTCTTAATGTAAAATACTATTATATACGTGCGCATGTATGTAAAGCGCCCGAGAGCAATTTTAATTGATCGGACGCTATATATGTACTTTTATTTATTTATTTTATTTATGTATGTAGGTCACTAACTGTAGAATAGTAATAGCGATTGCCTGCAAAATGATGAGTTGGACATGCTTGAACATATTTGTAGACCCCTACACGGAGTATGGAAATAGAGAATACCTCTAAAACGATGCCTATGAAATGCACGAACACATTAAGTGTGTAGACAGCTACCTGGAGTATAGTAATAGCGAATATTTGCAAACAGGTGCACATGAAGTGAACATGTTTGACACTGGCGTCGGAAGGAAATGAATACTAAGGGGGCTGAGCCGACATTCAACAATCTGCAGGGGGTCATGTCATCAGTAGATTCGGGGGAGGGGATAACATTTCTGCGATGACTTTTAGACGCAAGAAAACATGAACAATTAAATATTGTATTATGTAAGTGCGCAAATTCAACCCGAGTGGCGCTCACCAAAAGCATCTTCAAAACCCACGAAATATCTGGAGGCTAACCCCCCACTCTAATAATAGCGGGTGTCAGATAATTAATGTGTACCCAGTGGACACATGCGTAGGCCGCAGCTGGTGTATTGCAACAGAGAACATATGAAAATCGATCGGGCACACTTGTAGAACGCTAGCTGAGGTATTGCAACAGCGGATGTATGGTAATCGATATGTATGACTATGTGTCCATTTGTTCTAGATTTCCCTCGTGGGTATTGCAGCACAGCATGCACAAAAGTCAGTGAAAATATGTTCTAAAAAATATCGCATGCATAGTTTAGACGTGTAGGCTACTGGCTTTTGAAATAAACGTTATACCGACAAAAGGTTATCTCGTCACTATATATCGATCGATTCTAATAAACCACTTGCCTTGTCAGTGTATTGCATCATCAACAGTATATCACACGGCCATTTTGAAGGGTGTTAGTTGGCCAAGCCTCGCCAGAGAGTATGTATTCGGTTTGTATTGAACAGTCCGATTTGATAGAAGGCGCGAATTAGCATTTTTTCAAAATCAGTAATGCTAATCAGCCTGTATTAAACGTGAACCACAGCTAACCTGGGTTTTCTAAATAAATTATATAGTATATTAGGATGCTTCTGATGTACCTGCATATAATTATGTTAATCAGTTTGCTTAATTGTAATGACAATTGAAACTGACACCGTGACAATTTGCTGGTCCCTAAAATATAACGGGTTCAATTGATTTTTTTTTATTGTATAAAATGTAACACAGATGTTTGCTGTCTGGATCTTTTGATCCCAACATACAATGCAACCATACTATCAGAAATAATATATAATCATATATGCTATGCTACATCAGTCATCTGCTAGCAGACACTGTGAAGCATTCAACACCGCTGTAGCTACGGAAGTCACTAATTTACATAAACATTAAAATGTAGCCAGGTACACATTCATCCGAGGAGAAGACACAGTCGGAGCACTGCACGAATACACTACACAAATCTATATTCATAGTGTTCATACACACAGACCTTAGCATACAGAGTGTCCAAAGACTTGGCCAACATACTTCAACCGCTAGTGGGAAAAACAGAACACCACACAGAGAACTCATAAGAAATGGATGAGAGAGATGACCAAGCTAAAAGTGGATGATGGGGAAACATTTGTTTCATATGATGTTGTGTCACTCTTCACGACGACACCTATCAAAGAAGCATGTGAAGTAATCCAAAGTCAGGTTAGCTGTTGACATTTGTCTTGGAGATTACTTACTTTAGATTTGAAGGAGAATTAACCAGCAGAAGTTTGGTGTAGTCATGGGCAGTCCTGTATCCCCCATTGTTGTAAACGTGTACATGGAGTATTTGGAGCAGAAAATCATTGTCACAGCACCAGACGATTGCCAATCAAGAAACTGGAAGATATATGTCGATGATGTTATATGCATACATATAGAGAACAAACAGAGAAATGACAACAACACACGAATACGGTTGACACTACTGGCAGCACCATTTTCATAAGAGAATAAAAACAGCACAGAAGCATGCCCTTCCTGGATGCTACGATCACCAGAATGGAAGATGGTAGTGTGAAGTCTACAATGTACCGGAAGAAGACACACACTGACCAATACCTGAACTTGAGGTCTCACCACCCAAACACCAAAAGTTAAGAGTCGTCGGAACCCATGTGAACCGGCGTGAGACGATAGCTTCGGAAGAAGAGAAACACCTAAGAGGAACCCTGACACTTTTGTAACTATTCGTCCTGGGGCCTAAAAGGTGAGGGATAGCAACAAGAAGAAAAAGACTGAAAAAAACCGGACAAGAAGCCAAGTAGTCATCCCATATGTGGAGGGGATCTCACAGAGGGTACACCGAGTACTGAAAGAGGTAAGGGGTAACAACAGCCATGGGTTCGCATACCATTCTCAGGCGCATGTTAATAATAATAATAATAATAAGATAACTTCTATTGCGCCTAAATCCTTGGAAACCAAGCTCAGAGGCGCATCAAAACAAAAGGGTTGGTCAATCTCAAAGTCCATAAGTAGTTTTCCAGTTGTCAACAGATGGGTCAAGGCGCTAGGGAGCTAAGGTGGATAAGCAAGGTTGTAAAGATACGTTTTTAAATGACGACGGAATTTTGTAATATTTTCAACTGATCTAACACTAAGAGGAAGCATATTCCAAAGAGTTGGTGCAGCAACAGAAAAAGCCCTAGTTCCAATGTTAGTGTTGGCTCTAGGAACAAAAAGTAGGTCAGAACTAGATGATCGAAGCTGGATAGATTTTCTTACAGGAGTAAGCAATAAATGCAAATAAGATGGTTGCTTATTGGACAGTGCCTGATATGTAATGGTACAGATCTTAAAAATTATACGATATCGTACAGGAAGCCAATGTAAAGACTTCAAAAGTGGCACAGAGCGAGAAAAACGAGGAGATCTTGTAACTACTCTTGCTAGACAATTTTGGGCACGCTGAAGTTTTGTGATATCCTTGCTAGCGATATTATAAAGGAGGGAATTGCAATAGTCAATTCTGCTGCTAACAAGCGCTGTTGCAATAGTCTTAGCAACAGAAAATGACATATACCGGCGAATACGACGAAGATCACGAATATGATAAAAACAGCAGCGACATGTTTGAGATATATGTTGTCGGAAATTGAAGTTTCTATCAAAGATTACTCCTAGATTACGCACCGAGGTTGCTGGCGTGATGTACTGATTCAAAATACGCGTAGGGAAAAAACCATCCAGTTTACAACGCTGCATTCGAGTACCAATAATGATCAATTCAGTTTTAATTGCATTTAATTTCAACTTGCTGTCAGTCATCCAATGGAAGATATCTTGAAGGCAATCACTAAGTTGGTTAAGGGAGCGATTTGTATCCGGGGTAGCCAACGAAATGTAAATCTGAGTGTCATCAGCATAAAGATGATGATCTAAGTTATGTTTTTGTATAACAGAGCTTAGTGGCGTGGTGTAAAGAGTAAAAAGCAAAGGCCCAAGAACAGAACCCTGGGGAACACCAAATAAAGCCGGCAGTGCAGCTGAAAAGCAGTTCCCAATCTTTATAGTTTGGTATCTATCAGTTAGATACGAAGAAAACCAGCTCAGAGCTGTGCCAGATATGCCGTACCACTTTAATAGGCGTTCAATGAGAATGCTGTGATCAATCGTGTCAAACGCGGCAGAGAGATCTAGTAAGGTAAGTGCAGTCACTTTACCATTATTAATGTTCAAGGTAATGTCATTATGAACCTTTAAAAGGGCAGTCTCTGTTGAATGAAACTGCTTATATGCTGATTGTGACACATTAGTTAACACATTTGTGCTAATGTGAGACCTTAGACGACTTGCTACAACCTTTTCTAGTATTTTGGAAATGAAGCTGAGATTAGAAATAGGTCTATAACTGTTTAGGTCTTGCTTAGGCAGAGATGACTTCTTAAGAAGTGGTGTGACATGGGCGTATTTAAAATCATCAGGAAAACAGCCAGAGCAAAGTGACATGTTGGTTAGTGTGAACAAAGTGGGCCTAGAAGAAAAGGCGGTTTAGTGTACCAAATACCATGCAAGATCTGTGGTGCTGAATATATTTGGGAGACGGGAAGATTGTTCAAAACGAGACTTGAGGAACATAGAAAGGACGTTGACAACACAAGGAAAGAGTTATACACAAAATCATATCATAGATTGGGAGGGAGCGAAAATAGTGGACAAGAAACCAACAGAAGAACACAGCAAACAAAATAAGCCATGTGGATCAGAAAGACCAGGACACCGATCAACAGAGACGAGGGGAATTACAAACTATCCCAAATGTACGATGGCGTCATACGTCACGTATACTGACAATGTCGATGAGTTACATCGACAAAAACCTCTACAAGGTACACATTCATGTATTCGATATGCTCAAAAATAACTCATTTGCATAGAAATGAACTATCCTCAAGAATGTTCAGCGAAATGGCCCACTCTTGGATTTGCATTCACAGTGTGACTGACACAAGTTACTGTGCACATATCCTTTCAAACATCCACATACCTGCAGCAGTTTTCGGTGTAGCTATCCAGCCTTCCCTGCGAACAACATGTTGCGATTGTTTTTGTTGTCAATACAAGAGAGACGACTGATCTAGTGACTGCGATTTGTTGTAGCCAAGGAAACAGCGGTAGTCAGAACAGACGGCCACTTGAACTAGTGTGGACACGTCGTAGTTACATCAAACATTTATTGCGTAATTACTGTCCACTGGTGCATGATAATACCAAGATTTCATAACGCGATTTGGTGTGATGGAGGTTTACATAAGTATTTGTTATGGAGCATGTTTGGTCCAATGGGAATTCAACAAACTGTCGGTGCAGATGGTGGCTAAAGCGGACGCAATGGACAAGTCAGGGAATTTATTCAGTCATGTTGTATGAGTGATTAAAACTAAGCGTGGGAAACGCGATGCCAACATGCGGTATTTTATAAATATGGTATAGTTAATCTAATTAGAAAATAATATTAATTCATAAGAAGCACAATGTATTAAACTTTTTTGACTCCCTTGCCCTGGTAACAAACAAAATGGTTATCGTAATAGCTTACTTGTATATGGCCTCAATATCGTAATAAAGCAGAGAAGATGGCATTTACGTAATTGTCATATTTGGATTACCTAGAATTATATGAATATAACCGTAATTACGACATATTTGTAAATTATTTATGTTATTCTTAATGAAAACCATTGTCGTAAAAACATTGTTTTAATATCTACACCTCAACGTTATTATGCAACTTATTTCAAATATAATAATCTAATTTTAACGTTGTATGGAGAAAGTAATTTAGAATATAATGATGTAAATCTGATTGATATTACTTTAGGGTGCGCGATATACTCCTCATCCTTTTGTCCTCGTCTTTCTCGTCGTTCTCCACTCTACTCCCATTGCTTTCTGTGGTAATCTGCTGATCACTGTTGTAGGACATGCAGTTTAGGTCTCGATAACGTAATAGTTAGTAACAAAACAAACACGCACACAGCGCTACATCTCAGCACACTTCAAATGTTGTGCAGTGGCACCTGTTAGTGTCTAGGCCACACTCTGTCCTCGTGACTGTGAACGCTGACGAAGGCTGCAGCAGAGGAGATCTCACGTTCGTCGTGGATTATCACGCCACGGGGTTTCCGCCCAGATTATGTCTATGCCGCTATCGCCCTAGCTTCCTCGACCAAAACGAACTAAGCCGCAGTTACTTTCTTCTAAAGGGAACATCAGCACACACGCTGAAGGGCTTTATGAAACATCATTAACTGGGTGGAATTTGTTGCCGACCTACAGTTTGGTGCCTTAGAAACAGCCTCGTGGACATTAATGAACTGGTAAGTGATTTGGGGCTAACGGAAAGAACACAGTGTACCAATCTTGCAAAAGATCAGATACTGACGACGATCGAAGTGGTCTGGCGGCAGAAATTACATTCACCTTTACGCCGAGTTTGTATTATCGTGGCCACGTATGTTACATGACTTGCTGTTCATGTATTCAGCGCTCGTAGACAGTGCTAGGTGAAGCGCGGTGGCACTAGGAGAGATAACAATCCGCAACAGTTCCATTAGTTACGGTTGGGAGAACGCGACATGGGAGTACTCGTAACAAACACGGCTCTCAGCCTAACAACGGTACGGTGTGAAATGATCGATAGCAAGCAAGATTGTGTGTTTGTGTGCGCGCTTGTGTGTGCGTGTGCGTGTGCGTGTGCGCGCGTATGTCTGTGCGTGTGTAGGTGATGGAGCGTGTGTGCGTTTGTTTGTTTGTGTGTGTGTGTGTGTGTGTGTGTGTGTGTGTGTGTGTGTGTGTGTGTGTGTGTGTGTGTGTGTGTGTGTGTGTGTGTGTGTGTGTGTGTGTGTGTGTGTGTGTGTGTGTGTGTGTGTGTGTGTGTGTGTGTGTGTTTGTGAGTGTGTGATTGTGAGTGTGTGAGTGTGTGAGTGTGGAGTGTGTGAGTGAGTGAGTGAGTGTGCGAGTGTGTGCGAGTGTGTGCGAGTGTGTGGGAGTGTGGGAGTTTGTGGGAGTGTGTGTGTGTGTGTGTGTGTGTGAGTGTGTGCGAGTGTATGAGTATATGAGTGTGTGTGAGTGTGTGTGTGTGTGTGAGTGTGTGTGTGAGTGTGTGAGTGGGAACGTGTGTGAATGTGTGAGAGTATATGTGAGTGAGAGTGTGTGTGAGAGTGTGAATGTGAGTGTATGAGTGAGTGAGTGACTGAGCGTGCGTGTGTGCATGATAGTGTGTATGCGCATGTGGGTTTCTTTGTGTGTTTGTATGTGTGTATGTGTGTATGTTTGTATGTGTGTATGTGTGTATGTGTGTGTGTGTGTGTGTGTGTTAAATACAAAAAAATATGTGTTTCCTCAGAGATTCATGTTACGGTATGTTACAACATGGTAACATTTACGATGAGTCTACCTTGAGCTGGCCGCATAATTCAAGGTGCGACCGAAGCTGCGGCTACCAGAGACTAATTAGCTGTAAGTTGACATTTGTTGATGATACAAGATAAAAACAAAGGAATAAACGTGATGGAGATAGACAGAATTTACAAGATGATCTTGAGAGGTTGATAAAATGGTGTGAAAAATGGCAACTATTGTTCAATTTTGGGAAATGTAGTGTAGATTCAATATAAGAAAGTTCTCATTCTCACACAAAAATTGTAAATAATTGGAACTGATAATCTCCTGATTATGTTGGTGCTAGTAGCGTGAATATGTTCAAAAATAAAATCGACACATACCTTAAAATGTATTGGACTCTTGATAAGCCAAAAGCTTCCTTGTCCACGTACTATCTATAGTTAATTTTCTGAATTACAATCTTGTTAAATCTTTAAAAATTCTTAATCGTTTGGGATAGTGGGATGTTGGTGTCAAGAGTAGGTTTTTAACCAGGCTAAAAATGGACTGTTCACTGTTAAGACTGTCACGGATTAGCGAGGTCTCCGTACACTAGATGGCTCAGTCTAGTAGGGTTCTTGCATATAAACGCATATGAGAAAGAACGGTTATCATGAACAAGCAAGAACGAGGAAAATTTAAGAAACTTTATTACAATATATCTTCCTTTTGGTAAATATCTCGATTTACCAAAATAAACAGAATAAAGAAATCCCATAACCAAATCTTAATAGAACATAATAAACATTCGACTTCCTTTCTAAGGTGGATTATACCACTACACGACCAAACAGTAGGCGCCAAGTGTTATCTAAGAATAACTCCCATAGTATAAATACACACTATATAGCTAGTCCTCGCGGACTCTCATTACAATAATCTGTTACAACACACACACACACACACACACACACACACACACACACACACACACACACACACACACACACCACACACTCGCCACACACACACACACCACACACACCACACACACTGCACACACTCGCCACACATACACACACCACACACACCACACACTCACCACACACACACACCACACACCACGCACGCACGCACGCACTCACGCACACACGCACGCACGCACACATACTTCAAGGGTAATAATACCTCACTTCAAAACCACAGATAACTACCAATCATAATACAGCAAATAATAGATACGTTCAATCAGAAAATATACATTTACACTGGTCTAGTCCCATCTAGAGTATATACGAACGTGTGTTGAAGTCAACACGCCGAGCTCAGAATACAATTAGAACGGTGTATCTCGGCCGCACGATTGATGATGCCGGGCAATTGACGATTGCCGTCGTACGCCGCGAATTCTCGAGTCGCGTCCGTTCAATGATCGCACGGTCGCAAACGATTGTGACGTCAGTTGAATACGTTCAACTGAAACACGAAGCCGGGCAGTAGACGCTTACCGCCGGCCGCTACGAATTCGATCGAGAGGTCTTGCCCTGTCGCAAACGATCGATAAGTCTGATGAGCGGGTTCGCGCGAATGGCGACGCCTGGCAGCATACGTTTACCGCCGGCCACTACGATTCGCATTCGGTCAAGCTTTCTGAAGATGTCGTGAGCGCGTCACGATTATCGCTCATCGGCTCAAATACGTTGGGGCCGACCGGAACGAACCATTGACGTTGTTGCTGCAGCCGCTGTTGCTGCTGCTTTCGCTGCTGTCGAAGTTCCTTCCGTTTCTGCTTCGACGAAACTAGCGTTAGAGCACTGATTTGAAGGGCGAGGGAATTTTGTGGGGAGTTGCGTGGCATGGGTTTGAGCAAATGCGTTAGCTGAGCCCTCACGGGACTCAATCGACCGATTGCCTCGGGAGAATCGCAGCTTGATAGAGATCCTACGCCATTCTGCACTGGGGAACCTTCGAGAGATGCGCGTAATGTATTTGCGTGGTCAACGCCGGCGAGTTTGTGTTCTGCTAGGAGCGCCGCCAACCTCGCTTCTTTCGAGGAGAGCTCGGCTCTTATTTCCGCAATAACTGCGTTCTTCGAATCGATGCGATTCTTCAGGTCGTTGCCAGTAGATTCTAGCATATGAACTTGTTCAATCTTCGCCGTCTCGTTTTCAGGTGCCGCTTCTTTAAGAGCCGATACTTCGGTACTATGTGATGTCACTTCCGCCCGAAGTGACGTCACCGTCTCGTCTTGTTGCACAACGTATTGTTGAAGTGCAGTGCGAAGGTCGGCTGCTGCATCAGCGCTGACACGTAATGTCTCTCTTCCACAAGCAAATCGTGAGCACGTTTCGTTGATTCCATTTCGTTTATTCTTTGCAATGTCATCTGCAGCGTCTCTTTAGCCCGGACCACGGATGTAATTGTCAATCATATTATGGTTTCTTCGCGCAGTAAGTCTGTCTGCGCGTCACTTTCCCGTAAATATGACGTCAGCTGATCTATGACGTAATCTAGCGTTGCCTCGGTTTCGTATTGTCGTTCAGTGAGGCGCTGCAGGGATTTCTCGTTGGCTGTGTTGTACTTCATCTGTTTCTCCAGATCCTGAGGTGAGACAAATGAATGAATTAGTAATAGTATTAATGGGTCCATAGAACAAGACACACGAAAAGAAACAGAAGAAAAGACGTAAAGAGGGAGTGATAGAGGAGGAGGAGAAGGAGGATGTAGGGGAGAGACGGGGACGGAGTGTGGGAGGGTGGACAGGAGTGAGACGGGAAGGACGGAGGGAGAAGGTCGGATTTAGGAAGGGAGGGGGGAAGGAGGGAGATGGGAGGTAGGAAGGGTGGAAGAGACGGAGGGAGGCAGAAAGGGACACATGGAGGAAGGTAGGGTGGGAGAGAGAGACCGAGAGTGCAAAAGAGTGAAAGAGCGAACGAGCGAAACATCGAGAGACAGACAATCAGTCGCAAAGACATGCGTGCATGTAGGCGAGCATGCGTGCATGTAGGCGAGCATGCGTGCATGTAGGCGAGCATGCGTGCATGTAGGCGAGCATGCGTGCATGTAGGCGAGCATGCGTGCAGACAGACAAACAGACAGATATGGAATACCATAGACACAAACAAAATATTTGTGTTTAGACAAAAAAATCCGTTGATTACACGGCACTATTTTCATTGTGAGTAGGGATAGAACGCACGAGAGTGCGCCTTCTTGTGTTTTTGTTTCGTCTGTTCCACGATGTTCTTCAGTTCCTGCACGTCGACGCCGTGAGAGCAGGCGTCAGTGACGGCCTGCTCCAAGCCTCCTTCCAGGGTCTCGATCAACGAGTCTTTCTCTCGCAGTGGTTCCGTGAACTTCCACGAGTCTTCCAATTGGCGCTGCTTCGATTCTATCACTTTATCCTTGTCCAGAGCCGTCCGCCGTAGGAGCTCCCGTTGTACGTCGTCACGGATCTGTAAACACCCAATATGATCAATCAACCAGTTATACCGTACGCGTCGGAGTGATACGATCCTTTCATTGGTATTGTCAACTTCGTTGCATAGTCATATTCATACGTGTCGTGTCATGAATTACTGTAGGATTAAGCTTAGACATTACAAATTTTAAAAACCTTACTATCGATTTTTTATTTGCCTGCAATACATACTGAAGATAGCAACATATAACGTAAGAACACTACTAAGAGATGAACAGTTACAAGAATTGGAGGAAGAACTTAGGGAAAATAGGTTGATATGGGATGTGATCGGGATCGGAGAAGTCAAATGAAGAGAGGAATGCTTCATCGTCGCCAGCATCGCCAGTAAAATCCGCATCGTCAACCTTACAAATACCGTACGCATCCTCTGATGGAACAACCATTTCTGTCAAATTCGCGAAGTATTTTTACCAGACATCGCCACAGATACATTTACCGCCAAAACCGCCATCGTTGAGAATGTACGATCTCGCACCATCGATTCCAAGTCGACCAAGCACTCTGCCACGATCCAAATTGACTCAGACAAAATGCTATCAGCCAATGAGAGGTCTGCTTTTTTCATTCTCGTTGAAGTGTACGACGATTTTTTCGATCCGAACTACCCGCGGCTACAACGGCAGTGTTGGGCCGTTCAGGGCAGTTGTGAACATGGGCCCTGTACAACCACCACAGCGCAAAGGACGCCTGCCACAGTTCGCGCGTGCACAACTCGTTGGCCCTCCCACAGTCATACGAACCGACCCAGCGACAGGATTCGCCTCATTCGACAACAACGAACTTCTCTCCCGATATCGCATGACAGTCGAGCTGGGACGCGTGAAGAAGCCGAATAAAAACCCAGAGGCAGAGAAGGCCGTCCGGAACTCAAGGGTTAATTTCTCCTGTAACAACCAAGTGGCGGAGCCGTTACATACGTCACACTGGCCGTCGCAACCGCAACTCTGAATTCCCGTGTCCGCAACCGGGGTTTATCTGCTCGTCAGATGTGGACTCACGTGACCAGTACACCAGCGAACACATGCCGGTGTCTGGTCACAACCTCATTTTGGAACAACAAAAGCTACGCGATGCCAATCACAAGCACAGCGAGATATCGAAGACACCGAGCGGTAAAATGCCAAACTCTGAACCCACTGTGATCGGAGATCTGGTTTATATACATGCCGACCGAAACAAAACACGCACTCGAAACAGATAGTTGGTTGTAAGTGTTGACGGTATTTGGATTAATATCCGTAAGTTGATCGGGAATCAACTAAGAGCTACGTTATGCAGCGTGAAGCGGACTGAGTGTTACCGCGTCCCTGCCGAAAAAAACACTCGTGTCGCCGCTGTTCGACAGACACGAGTCGATTCAAGACCCAGACCACATACCGGACCGTACGCCACCGCCAAACGTACCAGTACAGTTGTCTGAACCCGAGACTCAGCCACCGATCGATGAACTCCCCGATGTATCTGAACCCCTGAGATACCTGACACACCAGTGAAGGATGGTGTTCAACCTCGACGATCTACTACAGAGAGCGACAACTCCCAAAATATTTAAGCGACTACGTCACATAGAAAATGAACAAACGAACACGGAGAAAATAAATCACGTCGACATAAAAGCTTGTATTGATTGTGTCCGCCATGTTCTGACGACTGTTTGTCTATCGCTTATATAAGTATCCACAATAAACCATTATTATCTTTATTGGTAGTGTCTGATTGTGCAGAGCTACGGTGTATTCCTTTCACTCTAGTTGGCGCTACTATATATATACATATATATATATATGTGTGTATATATATATATATACATGTGTATATATATACATATATACTATAACCTGTATTATCTGTGTTAGAAAATAAACATATAGATTGATGGACTGACTTGTAAGCGTGCGGACATGACCAACGACGGGTAGACCTGGAGCATGTTAAGCGCTGAGGATTTTCACACGGTAATAACTTAAAAACTATTCAAAATTTCTGGATACATCAAGCGACATATTTGTAGATGGCATAATTAGATTTACGGTGATATAAAAAGCTATTAAATTCCGCGGCTGGAATTCCACGTACAACCTTTTGAAATAGTGAGCTTCCCAAGTTCTCTATCCTTCGGACGAATTTCAAAAATGTCTAAATCTACGAACCGTTTCAATGGGCCCGCTAGATCACATGCAACATTTCAACCCGATACATGCAAACATTACGGAGATGTGGGTGCACATACAAACAGAGAACGAAATATTTTATGATATAGATTTAGACCCCCATCACATCTGAACAGTTTGAAGGTTTGTGTCGCGAAGCAATTCTCTCGACCGGAATTTTGATCACAGTCAAAAATGCTGAGAACTGCTGCGCTATATACAGCTGTATGTAGGGGCCTGTATATAGATATACATTATATATATATATGTATATATATATATATACATATATATATAATATGTGTGTGCGCGCGTGTGTGTGACCCTGTGACTTGTATGTGTATGACATTACGCACTGTCTTTTATCATTATTGTCTATTATAATTATACTGAATATACGTTAACGATAACAGTTGTAATTCTAGAGCGTTTTTTTACTTTTACTTAGTCCCTTGACCGACTTGGCCGTCGGGTGGGGACAATAGTGACTCTGCTGCTGAGATGTTCCGTCATTCCTGTCTGTCAGTGGCTGTGATGACGAGCTCTGGCACGGAGATGGCCGTCCATTCCGTAACATTGTCCATCCAGCTCTCTTTCTGACGTCCACAGCGACGTCTGCCCTCCAGGGTGCCTCCAGGATCGTCTTCGGGAGGCTAGCTTGACAATCACGTGTCCAAACCATGTCAGTTTCCTTCTCTTCACAGTTGCCAGTAGAGCTTGTTTACACTGGCCATGTAAATGGACCACTTCTAGACGGCTGGGATATGTTTTCTAATGAAACCCCCCAAGTCTTTACTTCTATTTTATGAATCATGATGCTACTCCAATTCAAAAGACGGTTTCCAAAAGTATTCTACGGGAAGTTTTGCCATTATGTAAATTAACGTGTCCGCCACGTGATCACGTCAAGCCGTCATAAATGGACACCAAACAGGTGGAGCGTTCGTACATCCCGTCGTATATTTTTTTTGAAATTCTGGCCTCGAAGGTTTTTGTTTTTACAAAAATATAACTTAAATTTATTGAAATTAATTAAGAAATGTATGCTGAAATGGTTGACGGTGTCATGCCGACCTAGTATGTAATATAGGCCCCCTACAAATGCACATATTACTGTTATCAACATTGTTGGCAAAACAAAGCTTTGCGCAGGTCATGCACATAATTTTGACTTTGACGTAGACAAACCGTGACATCGGGCCCACGGATCCGTCAATTGACCTATCCACCACGTGACCTGTTGTGTAACAAAGTCGTTCAAGCCAAATAATGGATGCCAATCGATCGCGGACACGTGGAGCGTTCGGACATCGTTGTATAATTTGCTGAAATTCTGGTTTCAAGCGTTAAATTTCCTTTCAAAAATTAACACATTGATGTTGCAACCGGGGGGTTTGAGGGGGGCTTAACTTAAATTGGGTGGGGGACTGGAGATAGGATTAGCCCCACCCAACAATACTTTGGGAATGTTGCTGAATTTTCAGGTGCAGCTTTAAGAGGGATGCAAATTGATGGTTTATGGAGCACCTAGTGGGTGTTTTTTTTTTCTGGAGAACCTGAAGGTGGGTGCTTTTGGCTGTTTTCAGTCAGTTAAGTATCAATTAAAAAGGAAAACAAGCAAAATGTTCGTAAGTTAAAAACAGTAAGTTTAATTTGTAGGAAAACGTTATTTATAGAATAATGTGTCTCTGTGTTGGTGTGTCAGTGTGTCTCTGTTTGTCGGAGTGTCTGATGTGAGTCTCTGTGTGTCAGGTGTCAGTGTGTCTCTGTGTGTTGTGTCAATGTGTCTGTTTGTCGTGTCAGTGTATCTCCGTGTGTCGTGTCGGTGTCTCTGTGTGTCACTCCGTGTCGGTGTGTCTCTGTCTCTGTGTGTGTGTGTGACGGTGTGTCAGTGTGTATCGGAGTTTGTCGGTGTGTGTGTGTCTGTGTGTCATTGTATCTTAGTGTGTGTAAGTGTGCACGTGTGTGTGTCTGTATGTGTTAAGTGTGCACAGACGTTTGTTATGTGTTTGTACAAGTGTGTGTTAAGTGTGCATGTGTTCATGACATGTTTTGTGAGTGTGAGTGCGCGTGCGTGTAAATGGAGTAGTAATATACACAATGAATATCACAAAGGCATAATGCACATTTTGTGCAAAGTAATATTCAAAATGGTTTCCAAAATCACAGGTAACAGTCGCTTCCAATTGGGACGTTAAGCAATTACATGTTATAGCAATTACTTATCCTAGCGGGCTGTACACAGAAACTGCAAGAAGGCATCTCGGCGTCCGTTGCAATCACATGAAGGAAACATTCCACTATTTGTTCAGCAATGCATATTCCGCCCGCCAACTGAAGAACTTGCATTATTAATAATTGCTTATTAGTCTCACGCTTTGGTATAGTCCATCAAAATACTGCAGCATTATTTAAGTCCCATGATAGACAATGCACGACATTCGACTGGTTATAGCCAAGATGGTGGCTCACCTTGACAACTAGACAACAAATAAGGGCAATGACATACGACTAATCGTCCCAATAAGCACAGCTAACAGTCTACAGATTCACCTGACATATGTCATGGTTGGCAATTCATTACTACCCACGGTGTCCCGTTCTCACATCCACAGCGTCAATGTATGTTAACACATGTTCCATTCGCTAGGTGGCACCTCTGTAGCAATTGATATTCACCACGTTACGTAGCGACATCGAAATAACCACATGCAATATGAGTTCGTGTGGTGATACGACCACCTTAGAGTAGGCAGAATGACAGCCTTGTAAACGTCATTATCAAACAGCACTTATCATACTTGGTCAGTGTTCTTGGCACACAAATGACATCGCCGTGACAAGTGTGACACTTTGTGCAGTTACTATGCAACCAATCATCGGCAATGAGCTTGGCGTGTTTGACCAGATGAGGAAACTGTTCCGTTGGCAAATGCTTGTGATAGGACTTGACGAGCGTCAACTCCTTGGAGGTAACTTTGACTGTCACAGCCGCACCGTAGTTCAGTGAACTATGTCTGCACAGCTTCCAGTGCATCGTTGAGTTGCAGATGGAATAGGTTGGTTAGTACGACCAAAGTCTTGCAGCGAGTACTAAGATCAGTAAGGCACTCTACAAACTCCCGTCTCACCAGTTCAATGAATGCTACGTACATACCACAGTGAGTGCTAAGATCAGTAAGGCACTTTACAAACTACCGTCTCATCAGTTCAATGAACGCTACGTACCTATCTGGACTTGACGGTTTGTTTTCCAGGAGTGTTGGGAAGTGAACGTAATTGGCGTTCTGCAGCTGTCTTCCACAGTAGCAAGGTCGGAAGCGGACACGAACTGGTTAAGTTCACTAATGAGATGTTCTCATCCCTGGAGTTGAACATTACACGGACTGAGGTGCACCGCGGTGTCCTCGTGAAATGCACAATCACAAATCCATATCTACGTACTTTGTGCCCTTCTGCTCCGTGAACACGACATAATCCCAAACCTCAGCTCATTTATTTGCCATAGAGGTTTATCGAGGGACGATGCAGTTCTTCCGAGCTTAGAAGGTGGCTCTACTGATGTCACGGGCTGCATTGTGGACAATTTCAGGTTCAATCCACGGGCCACATGAAATGGCTCCGTGGGCCGTATTTGGCCTGCGGGCCGCAGGTTGCCGACCGCTGCCATCGATTGTTCTGTTGAAGACAAGTGGCGGGTGACGGACAGGACAGGCGACGGGTAGACTACAACAGACAAAGTTCAGTTGTCTAAGATGTTTACATCTGTGAACATGAGCCTTCAGACATGTCAAATGTATGTTTTAGTAATAAAAAGATCTATTACGTGACCTTATGAGGGACTATCTCCTCTGTCCACTCTTACCTACTGTTTCAAATGTCAACACTACTCATCATGACACCAACTATGAAATCCCCTAAGGCCAGACGGACACCCCATGTGATACGGTGTTTTTTGACCAAAAATACTCAAAAGTGTTTTTTTGCCAGATTATGCATTTGGCAACAAGATATTTCTGGGAGTAATTATGCTATACAAATAAGATATTTACTGTTGCATTCAGCAGAATTTGTTCTGTGAAATGACCAGACTTTTTAAAATCATCAATAATGTGAAAGATATAAGTATATTTGTTGCAAAAAAATTTTTTGCTCGCACTTTAGCAAAATAAAAAAAAATTGATATCATGATTTCACAATATTTAGTTTGTAACCCAATCACCTGCCATATCTGGCCTTAATTTATATACAAATCAAATCGGCTAAATGTATGCAAGATCGATTTATAAGTAGAATCATCTAACACACACAAACATTTGAATACATGATTTTTGAGCCACCCCTTGACCTATTTGTAACAAGCTGATGGTTGATTTTGAAACCAGCCCCGAATGTATCTATTTTATTTATAGTAAACTTGTAACAATTAATAACATTCAGTGTCAATGATGAAATAAAACAATCTGAACCAGGAATATTATGCACTGACTACAATCACAACATATATTAATTATTTATGTAAGCATTTTGTTTATTGATTTTATTAAAACATAAAAAATAGGGCCTAATTAGAAAATAAGTTGGCTATAAATAAAATTATATTTGTGTTTTCATTAAAGTTTGATGTTGATTTTGCCATTAACTAAAATGTATTAAAACTATTAATTCAAGATTGTGTTTAAAAATGAAGCAAAATCAGTGAACGTGCATTTATTACTTTTGAGCGAGCCTGTGACCTATTTCTAACAAACACCTGCACTTTGATTTTGAAACAATCCCTCAATTATCTATTTATCAGTCAACTTGATAGATTGTTTCAAGTGGCCAGGGCTGGAATAAATTAATGTGGACCAGAAATACAGTTGTCAAACAGTGTTTACCCTTGCCGGGGTGAATCTGGTTGCCCCAGTGACAGTGGTGTGAGGGCGTGATGGACATTCAATGGAAAGGTACTGATCAAGGACAAAAACAATGTGTCCACATAATGAGTGTCATGTCTGATCTCCACAAATACGAGTAATGTGCATCATTAACTCCGTGGCCACTCACTCGACTTGAACATTTAAAATAGTAGATTATTTTAAAACTGACTTGTAAAAGTACATTTTTGTGCAGTTCCAATATGACTTTAGTTCCCATAAATTGTGTTAATATCAGGTGGAGTTGTCACAGGAGGTGTGTCGTGGGTGCTTACCTGAGGTGGTGGTGTGTTAATATCAGGTGGAGTTGTCACAGGAGGTGTGTCGTGGGTGCTTACCTGAGATGGTGGTGTGTTAATATCAGGTGGAGTTGTCACAGGAGGTGTGTCGTGGGTGCTTACCTGGGGTGGTGGTGTGTTAATATCAGGTGGACTTGTCACAGGAGGTGTGTCGTGGGTGCTTACCTGAGGTGGTGGTGTGTTAATATCAGGTGGACTTGTCACAGGAGGTGTGTCGTGGGTGCTTACCTGAGGTGGTGGTGTGTTAATATCAGGTGGACTTGTCACAGGAGGTGTGTCGTGGGTGCTTACCTGAGGTGGTGGTGTGTTAATATCAGGTGGACTTGTCACAGGAGGTGTGTCGTGGGTGCTTACCTGAGGTGGTGGTGTGTTAATATCAGGTGGAGTTGTCACAGGAGGTGTGTCGTGGGTGCTTACCTGAGGTGGTGGTGACAATTAGTTTTAAGACTCTCTCTCAGCCTTCGCCTCTTGTAGCCTGTCTTCTGCTATGTCGAGCCACTCTTCTAGTGCGTCCATGTCTTTGCCCCACCACTGGCCCCTGCCCGCCAGGGGGCGTGTTTCTAGGCGGGTCAGGGTGGACTGGAGCTGGTCCACCCAGCGTTGGTTGTGCACGATGGGGTCAGGGTGCCTGGCGCCTTGGCCCTGTGGACGCTGCAAGTCGACACTGTAACAAGACACAACGACTTCTGAACTAACTGTCGCCTGTCTCTCTCCACTCGTGTCAACTCACACACGATGTGACAGCGGCAATAATGTCATCAAATATGCTGCTACTTACCTCGCCAACCACACCCGGGGTATTTGTCGGACTGCTTTCCTCAACCTCGCAACGCCCGCCTCGCTCAGCCAGTTGTTGAACAGACTGCAACAGACAAAGTTACCCTTGGGGTGATTACGCAAAGGTGATTACCCCCAACAGTTCTACGTACACACCCAGCCCAGATTTGTTCCTGTCAGTCTCTGGTTGTTGTGGCCGGGGAAAGTTCCTTCTGAAAACTCTGTCACGTTTTTATAGTTTACCAATTTATAAATTGAACAATAAAATTAATTAATTGTTGAATTGTGACGTCACAGTTGACAATAATAAGACCCTTTGGTGACAACACACGCGTTCACTAAGCTAGATTTGGTGACGTTTGACGCGGCAACAGTTTGACACGTTTTCTGAAAAGAAGTTTCCAGTAAAAGACATTGAATGTGAAAAGAAACAAAGTGTCACATTCGCATGAAGGGAATTTGAGGACAGAAACTCGGAGGGGAAAAGTTGGTGTCACTGGTGGGAAAATGTGGTGACAGGAGACAGGGTGCGGGGTAATTACCCGATGTCAGGGTAGACGGCAGTTTATAAAGAGAACGTAACATCCTACCTGAGTGTGCAAAATGCCGGTAATGTCACGACCGTCTCCGTCACGCGTCTGGCGGTGACATCTTTGATGGAGTTGGAACCAAGCCTGTCACCAGAACAGTTCGTTGACATTGTGACATTTGTACAGTGGTGACACAAATGACAGGAACACAAAGCACGGGAAGTGACATAGTATTATTGCTAAAACGTTTTTTAAATTTTGTGTAAGAACGTGTTGCTTAGTATGATTATGCGAGTCTATTTTAAAAGACCACGTGCGTGTGTTACTGCGTGCTTTGCATGCGTGTGTTATTACGTGTGTATGTGCGTCATAGTAACATATGTTATATTGCGGGTGTCTACTTGTCTTGTGTGTACAGGTTAATTAGATTGTGTGTATGTACTTGTAAACTTGTGTGTAAGTTAGTGTGTGTAGTGTGCCCAGTGATGATACATGTTAATGCGTGTGTACATGCGTGTGTAGTGTGTCCAGTGTTGATACATGTTAATGCGTGTGTACGTGCATGTGTGTTGTGTGCCCAGTGTTGATACGTGTTAGTGTGTGAGCTGTAGGCTTCAGGACTCTCCTCACCATAACAACTTCAACGACGTCGCTGACGGCAGAGTTGTCACCAGACGGCCGACGTCTGTGTCATCAAGGTTGCACCGGTTCAGGCTGTTGACAAACACAACTGTTTATTTAGTATCTAACAGTAACACTCACAAGTAAACAAACTAGTCACATGATCAAGATGCTGTCATTATCAACACCCACTTTTGTGACAAGTCTCAATCTTTAGAATCCGTTGACAATATTGCTAGATGTGTTTATAGATGGTGAGTTAATAACAAGTTTGTTGTAGTTAATGAGACGTCAGACATTATCAGTTCAATGTAATCTAACATACCCCAATAGCCTCAGCCGTGGCCAGTGGTCGAAATTGCCGGCAACAGCGGACATCGGTCGGCCGTGCAGGTCGTTGCCGTAGAGTCTAAACAAACGTCACATCTAAATGACTGCAACATCAGTTCAACAGTTCATTCAATACAACGTATTAAACACATCCCACTAAACTCACTCGACATTTGTCTATTCATGCAGACCTGAATAAAGCGACTTTGTGAAGGAATAATCCGTGAAATGTCAAAAGACGACGCGTCTTGTTGACGTGTTTGTCACTTTGTTTCTAAAACGTAGATTCGACCTAGCACGAAAAGTTTACTTTGAAAATAATATAAAGTTTCAGGAAACAAACAAAATGTTGAATTGCATAAACTTTCCATGAATGGTCTTTACATATTTATTAATTACACCTAATTAAAAAAATTCCTACTTACTGGCATCCAATTGTTGTATTTTTATTATAAAGTTATTGATGTGAGTAAACGTAGTTTGTGACCACATAATTCACGTTGAAAGCAAAATGCATAATGCTATCTGTATAAAAGTTGTTATATTTACTAAGATGTAGATTAATGAAACACACATTAAATACAAACCGTAAATGTCCCTGGTGACAACTTATACCTTAGCTCTGTCAACTCCAACAAACGACCTGCTGCCTCCAACATATCAGCCACTTCATCCCCGCAGCCAGTGGGGAGATGACAGTTGTCCAGGCTGCAAAATAAACAAACAACGTCACATTAATCGTATACACAAACACGCGATACATTTATACACAATATTCTAATTGTTTGTTGATTATAGACGACACTACAATATGCCTTTGATGACTGTTATAATTTTCAAATATGGTAGGAAATTATATATTCATGTACGCTGGCTACACTTGCAACGCACATTATCATAAAACATTGCATCAACAAAATAGCCATAAACATTTATTTGGTATTGATACTTTTCAGATTGTATATTGAATAAAGCGCCACAATATATTAACAGCGAAAGCTAGCATGATTTATTTGTCCGGTCAAAAATAAAATTAGGTACCAGTAGATGAGTGGTAGTAGTATATACTATAGGTCATAAATTATTATCTGGGAAATCGTATTTATAATAATATTTGCACGAGGAGTGCAAAAGTCATGGAGAGGTCAGAGACACGGTCACTCACTGACACAGATAGTTATTATTAACATTTAAAGTACGGTAGGGAATCATGTCAAATGTATATTTTTCGTAAACATGTGTCAAACGATATGAACGTGACAAGTTAATATTTCATATTATGTCAGTTGATTTACTGTAACAGTAGTCATGGATATGATAAATAATATAATTTTAAGTTGATATGAACAAGTGCCTAAATCTTGGGCTAAGAGTTAAGCCTGATGTCAATTGCTACAAACTAGGCGGCGATTCTGCGTGCTACGTCTGGGATATTGATATATCAGCTGCCTTTTCACTGTTCAGTTTTTGGAACCAATTTATCTATATCCTTATAGGCTATACTAATGTCACCATTAAATCCACAAAGAAAGTACAAACACAGCCAGAGTTATTTACATACACAAAATAGTACAAACTCAAACATTGCAAGAAACTTTGTGAATCGCATTGCAAATCGTCAGACAAACGCTAGTGGTACTTAACAGGTGTTTTGAAAAAGTGTCTTATGAAATGTTAACCGTCGTAATTACAGGCGACCAGTTTCCTGTTAGTGTTATTTTATAATATTTATTTAAACCACGTTTTGCAGACAACTTACAGTTACACAGACTGTTTAAAGGACGTGAAAATAGGCAAATGCGCGAAAATATATTGTACTCAATCCGCTTGAAAGGGTACGATATCAACGTTTGCTGGTCTCGTTTTGTTTTAGGAAGATTACACGATAAGATCGCAACTTTTAAAATCAGTTAATCATTAAAAGTTTGAATGAAAGACACAATGCCATATCTTTGTGTAGAAATGTGATTTATCTAGAACAACGGTACTATCACAAAATTAAGTAATTTAAATTTATAATATATTTTTATGTAGCGAATATGTATCGACTTGGTTGGTAACCATACAATGTGACTTTTTAAATTTGTGTTATACCTTTTTATTATTGTCGTTGTTTACACGTATGTTCGCAACAACACGTTATGCACAATTTACGTCACTAGTACATTTAGGATGGAAGCATACCCCCAGAAATCTTCTTAATTTTGTTCTCCAAAGTACGACTACAGGTTTAGCTTGGTACAACAATGGGTGGCTAAGCCAGACACTTTAACCTCGCTTTCAGAGTTCTTAGGTACGCCGCTGATAAGAACTGACGAATGTTGTCATTACAATTTCAGACATAAAAATAGTGCATGCATCCAGCAAACATCTGTTCGCATTCCTAAATTTGGTGTCTGAATTCAGAAACATATTGGCATCCAGAGAAATCACGTGCATACATTGCGAGTTGGATGTTTGTTGTGTATATGCAAATGCGTCCATCAGCTGGTATGAACAAACACACAATAAAAATCAGAGAATGCATAATTTGTAACCCCTGAGGAACTCACTCCAGGATGGATATAGTACTTCCTGCACACGAAGCCAACAGATATGTCACGTCCTGTACTTGCTGTACATCGAGGGTGACGCCACTGATATTCAACTCCCCGTTTGTGAGGATATGTTGAGACACGGTGTCCCACAAAGCTGGTTCCTGGGATTGTCGTAGAAGGGAGATGACATGCAGCTTCCGATGCTTCGAATCCTCGCTGCTTTCCTCTTCCGCTGGACAATAAAACATGCAACAAAGAGCGGTTAAATATAGCTGCTTGTTCATGTCTCCACGTACAAACTACATATGTTCCCAGCAAGTTACTCTTGATTGGGTCAATGATATAGTATACCTGCCAAATCTCCCATGAAAACGCATGTGCTAAACTGGTAATATCTGACCGTTTGGAACTTATATCTGAAACTGCGTTGAAGCTATATATGAGATAAGTTAAATTGACAAGCTACGTTTAAAGTTTCGCGATACGTTCAGAAGAGCATGGAACTTATAGCGGAAACATTCTATTATATTTCGAATTCAGTATTACAATATATAGGCCTACACATTATAGATAACTATAACAAGGCTCCTCTACAAAGCAACCATTTGTATTCTGTCAGAATATGTAAGTTCCTCAAAACATCTTCCGTACAAAGTTATTGTCTGGTTGCTTAAGCTGGTCCATAATGTCTGAATTTAAATGATGGGGGACGTCAACTGTCCATTGTGGAGACAAACAAGCTGACAAATTCGAAAGTAGAAGGTTGAGAAGGACATTGTGGAGCGTCACGTGGAAGCAGAAAGAATACGAAGGCGACAAACCTGGCTGGGCGGCAACTTTAAGTGCAGCCACCGCTGAAACAGACAAGGAAGAATTCTTCTTACTGTCATTTTTTTTTTTTTTTCAGCAAATGCTTACAAAAAACCTGCTGCTCGTTTATCCGCATCAATAATAATAATTTAATTAATTAGTCAATATTGGGTAATTAGCGCGCAACCTCGACAGACCAAAACATTTCAGTAAAAAGCCATGTGCATGATTATGAAATTATTTATATATAATGTGTATAACTGCATTAATAATGGTAATAAATACATATTAACAAATAATTTAATTAATTAGTCAATATTAGCTAATTAGTGCGCAACCTCAACACTTTTCAATAAAAGGCTATGATGTCCACGATTATGAAGATATTTGTATAATTTATGCGAACAGTAAACCACATTAACTATGGTAATAAATATACATTAACCAGTCATTTCACATTAACTGTGTTAATATGTCAGCCTTCATGATATCAGAGTTTTCATTAGATTCTTCCACTGTGAGACCAACTTCTGAGTAAACCATTAAAGTGAAAATTGTGATCATAGTTGCAAATGGTTAGCTTGCATTAATTCTTTTAGGTGCTTAACACCAAACATAGACTTTCGCTTCGGTTTTAAAGAGGAACGTATTACACGAAACTAATCTACAGAATTGTATACTGATTTTTTCATAATATCCATTGTTGTTGGCCATATCATATTTTAATGACATTCATATTAAAATTATGTTTTCTTTAAAAACTACTATTCTCTGACAACTGAAGTAATTCCACTACTTACCTTCATGCTTTTCCTTGTAAGTTTTCAGTTCTTCTTTCGCGTTGCTTGCTTCCTCCTGCGCAAGTCGCATTTGTTCTGAAACGAAACAATTCCTATGTAATTCAGTGGCATATCCAGGGGATTTTTGGTTGCCTGGAAACCCCGCAAAAATGTCACACTATTGTATGATCCATACGGTAACGTACAGCAAGCGCGTACACGGGGTGGGGGGTTGGTTGCCCGGAACCCCTCCAAATTTCTGCACTGCTGTATGATCAAAATGATGGCAATGTATGTGAGTACACGGAAGGATGACGGTAATATTCATAGGCGCTGGAACAAGGTTAGGGTTATAACTTGGTATTGAACAGCACTGTCCCCCCTTGTGTTCAGATGTCATGAGTTCACAGCCGAGACAGCGGAGAAGCTGAAGTAACATAGGCGCTGGAACAAGATTAGGGTTATAACTTGGTATTGAACAGCACTGTCCCCCCTTGTGTTCAGATGTCATGAGTTCACAGCCGAGACAGCGGAGAAGCTGAAGTAACAGTGGCACAGCAGGGAAATATTTTCAACAGCCCCCGATGTCGCTATCGAGCCAACCGAAACAGCCACAAGGTGAAGATATGCGGCGGCGAAATTTTTTCAGTGGTGCTGAAGCTCCGGTAGCCCCCCAATATGAATTTAATTCCCGCGCCACTGGTAATACCCGTTTGGAAACCCCCGAACATGTCAATCTTGGGTATGCCCCTGTAATGATACGTTTCGTATGCATTCAGTACTTAAATATCAACATAGAATATAAAACTAATTTACCAACTGTTAGTGCGAATTTATTGGTGAGATTATCGCATTATAACCAACCCTGTTTTTCCTTCGTGTTTCCAGCTGTAGAGAGGAGAGAGAGAAAGGTGCAATATTGTTAAACCACTAGTTCTCTTCATTCTTTCCATTGTCTTCTATCAGCCCCACCTCTCTCCATCTTCCATCCTCCCCCAGCCTTCTCATGTCCCTCCTCTCAAAGCCCTCCCATCTCAGCTGTGGCCTTCCCTTTTTTAGTCCTTCAAGTGTTCTGCCTCTGTTCTCTTAACTAGTTTGCTGCATCCATTTTTACCGAGTGGCCTGTCCATCTCATCCAACATCTCACCAATCTTCCCGTTAGGCTGCATTACATACTAACCTCTTTCGTCAGGTAACTCACCCTTTCTCGTCCACCCTCTTTGTCCTTGTGTTTCTTTGAACCCAGTTGTAAATAAAACAAAGATATTTCATGAAAAATAATATTTGAAGATAATTTAATAACTGTCTCTCCGTCTCACCATTGTACGTCCTCTTGGTCGATTCGAACTCTTCTCTTTCCTTTCTGAATTCCTCCCTCGCATCTCGGATTTGTTCTGAAACAAATCCTACTATTGCCCACATCTCATATCCACAGTACCATGTTATCTTAGTTTCTTTGTTCACAACGACAAGCTACAGATGGTGTCCTATGCTTAGAAAACATCTCATATCCACAGTACCATGTTACCTTAGTTTCTTTGTTCAAAATGACAAGCTACAGATGGTGTCCTATGCTTGGAAAACATCTTATATCCACAGTACCATGTTACCTTAGTTTCTTTGTTCAAAATGACAAGCTACAGATGGTGTCCTATGCTTGGAAAACATCTCATATCCACAGTACCATGTTACCTTAGTTTCTTTGTTCAAAATGACAAGCTACAGATGGTGTCCTATGCTTGGACAACATCTCATATCCACAGTACCATGTTTTCTTAGTTTCTTTGTTCAAAATGACAAGCTACAGATGGTGTCGTATGCTTGGAAAACATCTCATATCCACAGTACCATGTTATCTTAGTTTCTTTGTTCAAAATGACAAGCTACAGATGGTGTCGTATGCTTGGAAAACATCTCATATCCACAGTACCATGTTATCTTAGTTTCTTTGTTCAAAATGACAAGCTACAGATGGTGTCCTATGCTTGGAAAACATCTCATATCCACAGTACCATGTTATCTTAGTTTCTTTGTTCAAAATGACAAGCTACAGATGGTGTCCTATGCTTGGAAAACATCTCATATCCACAGTACCATGTTACCTTAGTTTCTTTGTTCAAAATGACAAGCTACAGATGGTGTCCTATGCTTGGAAAACATCTCATATCCACAGTACCATGTTACCTTAGTTTCTTTGTTCAAAATGACAAGCTACAGATGGTGTCCTATGCTTGGAAAACATCTCATATCCACAGTACCATGTTATCTTAGTTTCTTTGTTCAAAATGACAAGCTACAGATGGTGTCCTATGCTTGGAAAACATCTCATATCCACAGTACCATGTTACCTTAGTTTCTTTGTTCAAAATGACAAGCTACAGATGGTGTCCCATGCTTGGAAAACTTGAAATTGACAGGATTGTAGTCAAAATGCCAAAGAAGGTTCAAGCACTCGTTAAGGCAAAGCGGAGTGCAACCCCTTACTGAGCCCGAAAGAACTTTTGTGTGAACATCGTATGGAAAATATGTTGGACAATCCAAGACAGCTCGAGCACAAACAGTTGGACAAGCATGCTGTAAATAAACTTTGCATATTTCTTTGCATTACAGTGTTCTGCACCTTGTATGCATTATTTCCCCCGCCACGGTATGCTGGTACCCCACCACTGCATGTATGCCGGTATGCTGGTACCCCACCACTGCATGTATGCCGGTATGCTGGTACCCCACCACTGCATGTATGCCGGTATGCTGGTACCCCACCACTGCATGTATGCCGGTATGCTGGTACCCCACCACTGCATGTATGGCGGTATGCTGGTACCCCACCACTGCATGTATGTCGGTATACTGGTACCCCACCACTGCATGTATGCCGGTATGCTGGTACGTTATGTTCTATGTCACCTTACAGTAACGTATGACATTGTAATACAGACTTCCTGGTTCCAAGTCAGACGTACCGTTGAACTGAACTCTACGTTGATTCTCCTCCTTCGCCTCATCAAGTTGCTCCATCAGGCATCGAACTTGCTCTGTTGTAAATGTAACTCATATTATGATGTAACACACAGCAGACATAATTACTTTCGACATTAGACTATACAACTATTACATCAGCAGCAGTTCATAATTGTTATAGACATTAGACTAAACAACTATTACAAAAGCAGCAGTTCATAATTGTTATAGACATTAGACTATACAACTATTACATCAGCAGCATGTTCATAATTGTTATAGACATTAGACTATACAACTATTACATCAGCAGCATGTTCATAACTGTTATAGACATTAGACTATACAACTATTACATCAGCAGCATGTTCATAATTGTTATAGACATTAGACTATACAACTATTACATCAGCAGCATGTTCATAATTGTTATAGACATTAGACTATACAACTATTACATCAGCAGCATGTTCATAATTGTTATAGACATTAGACTATACAACTATTACATCAGCAGCATGTTCATAACTGTTATAGACATTAGACTATACAACTATTACATCAGCAGCATGTTCATAATTGTTATAGACATTAGACTATACAACTATTACATCAGCAGCATGTTCATAACTGTTATAGACATTAGACTATACAACTATTACATCAGCAGCATGTTCATAATTGTTATAGACATTAGACTATACAACTATTACATCAGCAGCATGTTCATAATTGTTATAGACATTAGACTATACAACTATTACAACAGCAGCAGTTCATAACTGTTATAGACATTATACTATACAACTATTACATCAGCAGCATGTTCATAATTGTTATAGACATTAGACCATACAACTATTACATCAGCAGCATGTTCATAACTGTTATAGAAGCCTGAGGTCTATATGTCACTTATTTGCCAGTTGCATATTTAACTTTTAACACAACAGAAACCAGCATCTATATATTAATACGTTAATTTGGGGGCATTATAAGCATACATCTCTCCCATCCGTTGAGGTCCAGTCGCCTCGAGTATTCATTCGCTTCCTTGGATCAATTTATCTACCAACGGGCAATATATTAAAAGCATTAAATTAAAGTTAAATAAAAAGCATGTAGTCAACAAAATACTACAATGGTGATAACCGATGCTCATGGTTTGTCGCCCCTTGGGAGGGTGTAAGCTGGTTCCCACAGCTACTGTATTGTTATGACTGGTAAAGGGGGCAGTCTTTTCTTCTATCCGGAATGAAACGGCACAGTAATTCGTAACAGGAAGTCTGCTGTGTTGAACGTAGGAAAATGGGACATCGCTGAAGATCAAAGGTTATTGTGGTTAACTCAGACCGCCTCAGCAGTATTGACAATAAAGCTTGTTTAAAACTGGATGTTTTGTTTACCATTTGATCATGCTGTGGGGTGGTATCAAATTATGCAGGTGTGACACAGAAAAAGCTAAACTGGTCAATAACGACTGTGATTGACGTGAAGGACCTCTACGGAAGCCGTTCCCACACTAAAAGGCACATTTTTTATAAATTCAAGACTGGCAAAAAATTACTTCTGGCTAAAGGCCTGATGTTAAGACTGAACGGTGACACTCACCTCGCCTGATGAACTCGGCGATGTCGCCCCGCTTCAACTCGAGGTACGCTTCACACAGCTGGTCGTAACTCGCTGCGTAGTTGCCGACTGTCTTCTTATTGCTCCACCAAGACTCCAATAGCGCAAACGTGTTGGTCACCGCCGCGTCTTCCGAGTCCTCAATCATTGCGCGTTTTGCTGTGGGTTCCAACTCCAACAGCACACCAAGGCAGAACTGGTCCTCGGGGGCCAACTCAAAGTTAGCGAGCCTCCATAGAAACTTGTTCTCAAATTGAGCTGACAAAATAACACCTGGTGTCATTAGTTGTGTGGGGACTGCATGAAATAACAACTTGAAATAACATGTTCAAACATTCAGGAGTAAGCTAGACTACATTAGATTTTACATAGGCGGCCATTATAACGTTTCTTTCATTTCCTGCAAAGTTTCTCTAACAATCTTTTTGACAATTTCACAGCATATTTAACCTCCATTTACACAAATGCTGTGGAAAATTCGTGAAATTCTCACACCTCATTTTTGTATCAATCTGATGATGGAGTTTTAAATATTGGAGCATTCGTTCAGCAAAATAGCCGCTGTGCGAATATGCAAGCGACTAGCGCATATTTATTTCTAGCTCGTGAAAGATCTAATGCAATATTCACTGGACTAACATGTCCTATGTAAAAGTGCCCGAAAAAAATTAACACTTCACACCAAAACGCTATTTTCAAGGGCAATCTTTAACTCGGTAATGGCAGACGAATCCTTAATGTGGTCTTACGCCATCAATATGTGTTGAGGTTAATGCATATATAAATGTTAAGCACCAACTGGTATGCAAAGACGTTCAATATAATAGAACATCACTTATTTGGTCACATATTTACATCAAGTTTCATAGACAATAATTGGAAATGTATAAGGCGATCTTCTGAACAATTGTTTGTCGGGGATTTTTTACCGAGAACCACACATGCAAAAGGTTTTATTTAATTCAAAATGTCATATTTGTTTTTTAATCATGGAAAAAACCTTTGAAGGAGTGGTGATACGTGTTCATGTAACGTCTTTTGAAAAATACGCAGCACATTAGCATAAAGAAGCAACCATTGCTTGTCGCATGTTGTTTCCGCCTTGGTGTGGTATGGAATTGATGGGCAATCGTCAATCAAGCATGAAAAAGTGCTTTACCTTGAGGCTTTGCCGCAGTAGTCTCGACAGTAGAAGAAGTAGCAGCCTGAGCCATGGCTAGTCTATGTGCTTTACCTCGAGTCTTTGCCGCAGTAGTCCCGACAGTAGAAGAAGTAGCAGCCTGAGCCATGGCTAGTCTATGTGCTTTACCTCGAGTCTTTGCCGCAGTAGTCCCGGCAGTAGAAGAAGTAGCAGCCTGAGCCATGGCTAGTCTATGTGCTTTACCTCGAGTCTTTGCCGCAGTAGTCCTGGCAGTAGAAGTAGCAGCCTGAGCCATGGCTAGTCTATGTGCTTTACCTCGAGTCTTTGCCGCAGTAGTCCCGGTAGTAGAAGTAGCAGCCTGAGCCATGGCTAGTCTATGTGCTTTACCTCGAGTCTTTGCCGCAGTAGTCCCGGTAGTAGAAGAAGTAGCAGCCTGAGCCATGGCTAGTCTATGTGCTTTACCTCGAGTCTTTGCCGCAGTAGTCCCGGCAGTAGAAGAAGTAGCAGCCTGAGCCATGGCTAGTCTATGTGCTTTACCTCGAGTCTTTGCCGCAGTAGTCCCGGCAGTAGAAGAAGTAGCAGCCTGAGCCATGGCTAGTCTATGTGCTTTACCTAGAGTCTTTGTCGCAGTAGTCCTGGCAGTAGAAGAAGTAGCAGCCTGAGCCATGGCTAGTCTATGTGCTTTACCTCGAGTCTTTGCCGCAGTAGTCCCGGTAGTAGAAGAAGTAGCAGCCTGAGCCATGGCTAGTCTATGTGCTTTACCTCGAGTCTTTGCCGCAGTAGTCCCGGTAGTAGAAGAAGTAGCAGCCTGAGCCATGGCTAGTCTATGTGCTTTACCTCGAGTCTTTGCCGCAGTAGTCCCGGTAGTAGAAGAAGTAGCAGCCTGAGCCATGGCTAGTCTATGTGCTTTACCTCGAGTCTTTGCCGCAGTAGTCCCGGTAGTAGAAGTAGCAGCCTGAGCCATGGCTAGTCTATGTGCTTTACCTCGAGTCTTTGCCGCAGTAGTCCTGGCAGTAGAAGTAGCAGCCTGAGCCATGGCTAGTCTATGTGCTTTACCTCGAGTCTTTGCCGCAGTAGTCCCGGCAGTAGAAGTAGCAGCCTGAGCCATGGCTAGTCTATGTGCTTTACCTCGAGTCTTTGCCGCAGTAGTCCCGGCAGTAGAAGAAGTAGCAGCCTGAGCCATGGCTAGTCTATGTGCTTTACCTCGAGTCTTTGTCGCAGTAGCCCCGGCAGTAGAAGAAGTAGCAGCCTGAGCCATGGCTAGTCTATGTGCTTTACCTCGAGACTTTGCCGCAGTAGTCCCGGTAGTAGAAGTAGCAGCCTGAGCCATGGCTAGTCTATGTGCTTTACCTCGAGTCTTTGCCGCAGTAGTCCTGGCAGTAGAAGTAGCAGCCTGAGCCATGGCTAGTCTATGTGCTTTACCTCGAGTCTTTGCCGCAGTAGTCCCGGTAGAAGAAGTAGCAGCTTGAGCCATGGCTAGTCTATGTGCTTTACCTCGAGTCTTTGTCGCAGTAGTCCCGGTAGTAGAAGAAGCAGCCTGAGCCATGGCTAGTCTATGTGCTTTACCTCGAGTCTTTGCCGCAGTAGTCTCGGTAGTAGAAGTAGCAGCCTGAGCCATGGCTAGTCTATGTGCTTTACCTCGAGTCTTTGTCGCAGTAGTCCCGGCAGTAGAAGAAGTAGCAGCCTGAGCCATGGCTAGTCTATGTGCTTTACCTCGAGTCTTTGCCGCAGTAGTCCCGGTAGAAGAAGTAGCAGCCTGAGCCATGGCTAGTCTATGTCCTTTACCTCGAGTCTTTGCTGCAGTAGTCCCGGTAGTAGAAGAAGTAGCAGCCTGAGCCATGGCTAGTCTATGTGCTTTACCTCGAGTCTTTGCCGCAGTAGTCCCAGTAGAAGAAGTAGCAGCCTGAGCCATGACTAGTCTATGTGCTTTACCTCGAGTCTTTGCCGCAGTAGTCCCGGCAGTAGAAGTAGCAGCCTGAGCCATGGCTAGTCTATGTGCTTTACCTCGAGTCTTTGCCGCAGTAGTCCCGGTAGAAGAAGAAGTAGCAGCCTGAGCCATGGCTAGTCTATGTGCTTTACCTCGAGTCTTTGTCGCAGTAGTCCCGGTAGTAGAAGAAGTAGCAGCCTGAGCCATGGCTAGTCTATGTGCTTTACCTCGAGTCTTTGCCGCAGTAGTCCCGGCAGTAGAAGTAGCAGCCTGAGCCATGGCTAGTCTATGTGCTTTACCTCGAGTCTTTGCCGCAGTAGTCCCGGTAGAAGAAGTAGCAGCCTGAGCCATGGCTAGTCTACAAATGGAACATTAAAGGAATAACAATATTGGAATAATCCATAACACTTTGTCTGTTTTTTACGCCGTACCTGTGTCAGCACAAACGATCATAACATGTACCTACATACACACAGTGACAGATGCCACACACATGCACGCATTAACGCACGCACGTGCACACACACACCAAGTTGGACCGGAAGGACTACAATGACGTTGTTCTTCTCGGCCTGACCTGTAGTAGTGTAGCAATATTTCTTCTGCACAGCTACATAAAGGAAGCTCAGATGGTCAACTTACATAGCTAACGCAAAACATTGGCAGCTAACTAAGTATACGTATTATGTAAACATACCTATCTGACATTCATCGGATTAGGCATGTTGGGTTTTTATAGTATTTGACGGTCTCGCGACAGGTTCCAGTTAAGGCCCAGTTGGCCTATATCAATCAGACCTGGGGCCAAAGTACTCGGTACTCGTGTACTCAAGTACATTTTTGAAATACTCGTACTCATAAAACTTATGGGTCATGGACTCATACTCGTACACATACTCATTGTACTCAGATGCTATGAGTACATTACGAGTACATCTAAGTACTTTCTCAATAAGTACTGGGGAAAATAAATATATCTGGTTATAAAATGAAACTTTCGTGAAATATTTCAATGTTCAACTATTTTAAAAATACTGTAATTCTGATAGAATACCACCTTACTATGGTACTATCCCTACACATAGTACATCCTCTGATAACCATGACTTATGATACCCAAACATGGCAACAGGCAGCATCTTTTCCCAGTCAGAAACACCCTCTTCAGCAAACAATAATTTTAGGCTATCAGTTCAGGCCATAAACCTGTTTGTTTAATTGAGCCACCAGGATGTCCATAAAGAGCCAGTTAGCAGTTAACCCACCAGTTAGACAGGAAATGCCTTTGATGTAGTCTGGAGACCATGCCACTTGACAGTGACTAACAGTACTAACTGCTAAGAACAAGAACTGCCAGTCTTCCTCTGTAGAAGTAAGGTGGCTCAAGTCAGACTGCCTCCTACCCTAGTATAATCCCATACCAGCAGCCTGGCTAAAAAGTCCAAAGGGGATGCTGAGCCTGTTATGTGGACATATGCTAACCCTCTCAACAATTAGTAGTCTACAATCAAAAAATATAACTTCGAAACTTATATCAGCAGATTGCTGATTGTACAGGTGAACGAATACCTCTGTCAGCCATGTACAGATCGTCACAGTGACCCACTGCAGTTGAGTTTTCCAACTGTGGCTCAGTTGGTCCGTCACCATCTCAGCATTCTTGCCTATTCAGCCCCAGTTAAAAGGGTATTTAGCATTGCCAAGACGGTATTCTGCCCTGAGCAGTGCAGCCTGAAAGACTCAACTTGTGAATAACTCATGTTCATTCGGTGCAATGGCAAATAGATGATAGGATGCCACCGAAATGAATGCCAACGAAGTGCATTTCATTGTTGATGAAATATATGTTTTCCTCATAAATAAATTATCAACTGCTGTTGCATATTCACTTGTGCTGAGTTATATAAATTATATTAATTACTAATTAAAAAATATGTTATTATCTAATTGTAACCCTGGTGGATATTCTAGTACTATATATATATGTTAATTCACCAGAGGCCACTAGGGGTTAGAGGCCACACCCTGCTAGTTGAGCTAAACCGGTCAGCTATTGTATCAGGCGCAGTTTGCCCTGGGCCATTGACAGAGATACACCCACACTGGTAGAGTCTCTGGGCCCAGTAGTTCGTTTATACCTACGGTCTGAACGTTGAGTATCCCTCTGGGAGCTGAAACATTGACAATTCAATAAACTCTGTCGTGCCCAAACAAGCACAGTCGTCTGACTTGTTTACAAGTGGTACCAGAAGTGGGGTTCGAACCCACGCGGACATACGTCCATTGGAATACTGGGTATGAATGTTTTGGGTGACATGCCAGAGATAAGGGAACTACTTCATACTATTGAGACCCATGATACTAACCCGAAACAGGATATCGATGGAAGAGTAGTGAAAATTGCAGGTGATACTAGAGTTAAGATACCAGCATGGTCGTCGTGTAACGTAACAGTATCAGGTCCACATTGCACCGGTAACGGAATGGTAGAGCCATTCGATGTTCCCCTGAAGGGAGGTTTGCTACTCCAAACTTGTTTAGTAGGTTCCATCAACGGACATTTCGAAGTAACTATCCTCAACCCGACCTCCGAAGATGTGTGGCTACGTTCCCATTCACCTGTCGGGAGGATATATACGGTAGATGTAGTCGATCGGAATCAGGAACACTTCGTTGATTTCGAAGAATTGGATGACGGCTTGCGAGTGTCCCTGGAATCACGACAGGTAACTGCTACTACACGACAGGTAAGAAGCGAGCAATGTAAATATATATCTGATGCGTCACCCCTTGACCCTGAGTACAACTGGATGGAAGAGGTACACATAGGTGAGATACCGCCAATAGACAAAGATCGACTAATGGAATTATTGCATAACCATCAACAAGTTTTTGCCCAGGACGAGAATGACGTGGGATTGACGGACACGGTTAAACACCGAATATACACTTCAGACGACAGCCCTGTTAAGGCGGCCTATCGTCGCATTCCACCACCTCAGTTTGAGGAAGTTAAAGCGCACATTAAAGATCTAGTCCACAAAGGGATAATTAAGCCCAGTCAGTCGGAATTTGTGAGTCCGATTGTTATTTGTCGAAAGAAGAACGGTAAGATTAGGATGTGCGTGGATTATCGCAGGCTTAATACCAAGACAAGAAAAGATGCGTTTCCACTTCCCCGAGTGGATGAGATCTTCGACCACCTATCGGGAGCAAAGTATTTCTCGACTGTCGATTTGAAATCGGCTTATAATCAGGTGGAGATAGACGAGGTTGATCAACACAAGACAGCGTTCACCACCCCCATGGGGTTGTACGAGTACAAGAAAATGCCATACGGGCTTTGCAATTCACCAGCAACCTTCCAGAGATTAATGCACATTGTATTCAGGGAAGAGATGAATGAAAAAGTACTTATTTTCTTGGATGATATAATCATCTACTCCTCTACCATTGAAGAACACTTTGAACGACTGAATTTGGTGTTCCAACGACTGGCATCTCACGGTCTAAAGATTGAGCCCACTAAATGTTACCTATTTCAGGAATCAGTTTCTTATTTGGGACAGATAATCTCTAATGAAGGGATTTCTGGGGATCCAGAGAAGGTGAACGCAGTAAGGGAATGGCCAGTACCTGAAAATGCGAGAGAACTCAAGGTTTTCTTGGGAACAGCGGGATATCACCGACGTTACATTCATCACTTTTCACAGTTGGCATCACCTCTATATGAATTGGTGGATCAAGATCCCAACAAAGGAAAGAAGAGAAAACCAGGTAGAAAGTGGAATTCAGCCAAACCGGTACTGTTTGTGTGGAGGCAGGAACACCAAGAAGCATTTGATTCACTGAAACATGCTCTTACTACAGCTCCAGTCTTGGGATTCGCTGATTTCACGAAACCATTCATTCTGGAGACAGACGCCAGTCACCAAGGACTAGGAGCGTTACTACTCCAGGAACAGGAAGGGAAAACCCGAGTTATAGCCTATGCTAGCCGTAGTCTCAGGGGTCCTGAGAAGAAACGAACGGCTTATAGCTCTATGAAATTAGAATTGTTAGCAGTGAAATGGGCAGTGACTGAGAAATTCCGCGACTACTTGTTGAGCGTGCCGTTTGTAGTATATACCGACAATAACCCATTGTCGTATATTCAGACTTCGGCAAAGCTAACGGCGGCGGAACACCACTGGCAGGCAGAGCTAGCCAGGTTCAATTTCAGCATTCGCTATCGTTCCGGAAGACTTAATGCATCGGCGGACGGTCTGAGCCGGAAACCACTTCAGACTGAAACAAAAGAGTTCACAGTCATCGAAGAAGACGAAATAGCTGACATCCTCCAAGTAACAGTGTTGCCGTGCGATTTGCGACATAAATTACTCAAGGCAGCAGTCTGTACCACCACAGCACAGGTGCGATATACATCCAAGTATGTAGAGTCGCCGATCCTACCAAGTCTTAGTTCGGACGCGATCCAGGAGGCACAACGTTATGATCCGGTTTTGGGTCGAGTCTGGCAATACATAGACAGAGGGCGAGAATCGACACTCGGAGAAAGACGGAAAGAACAACCAGCAGTAGCGAAACTGCTACAACAATGGGACCGCATTCAGGTCTGTTCAGGAAAATTGTGCAGAACCCTAATAGACCCAATGAGTGGAGAAAAAGTAAGCCAGTTGTTGTTACCGCGTACAATGAGAGAGGAGGTATTACAAGAATTACATGATCGGATGGGACATCAAGGCATTGATAGAGTTGAGAAGCTAGTACGAGCAAGATTCTACTGGCCGAATATGCGTTCCGACATCCTGAATTGGATTTCGAAGTGTGATCGTTGTAATCTTGCAAAGATGCCACATTTCAAGGTACGGACTCCAATGAATAGTATTGTGACAAGGGGCCCATTAGAAGTCATCGCAATAGACTTCACACTTCTCGAACCAGCTAGTAACGGCATTGAGAATGTCCTGGTCATGACCGACGTGTACAGTAAATACACAATAGCCGTGTCGACGAGAAACCAAATATTTTTTTTAATGTACTCGTACTTTTACTCGTACTCGTGAGAATGTACTCGTACTTGTACTCAGCAATGTACTCGTACTCATCCATCATCAAAGTACTCGTACTCATGAAAATGTACTCGGCCCCAGGTCTGGACTGTATTATATGCACGCTGTGCGCACACACGAATCCACAGACTTACTGTGCGGGTGGTTCACGTGGCAGGCATGTCCCTGCACAGGCTTTCAACACACGCTGCATTTCATTTCAAAGCACATGCACTCGGTATGACTAAAACTTAGTCAAAGGCACACGACCAAAATGTATGTAGTGTTGGTAACCAAGCGGGCTGTTGGTGGCACGTAGGAGGTATGTGTGTGCAGCTCACCAAATTCCAGACATGTACTTTACATTGGAGTAACAGAATTCGCAACTTTTATCATTGCTTGTGGTCTTATCCTTGTAGTTATAATGGCATTCACCAGGTGGCGCTACTGTGCCAATTAAAATTACGGATCGGACTAAATGCCTAAATTGTGTAACTCCTGACTGAAATACAGACTAAAAATTTGTAATAATGCACATATAAACCATATATATATATATATATATACCATCAACGGCCAAACTATCTACCAACACATGGTCGTGCGTGGTCGTTTGTCAACTCCGTTGCCGTGCGCCTTTTTAGTCAAACCCCATGCACTGATGATGCCCTTAGTTACTCGGGCCACAGTTCAAACGGTCGGAGATCTGTGTGTAGATCAGTAAAGCTCAATGTAGCATTGCAGCTTTACATAGTCTTTCAGATGTAAAGAAATCTGCCGTTCCTTCGAGGAACAACAGAGGCGAAGGCGAATCGGTTACCGGCGAATCTGCGCAAGTGGGCCCGGTCAGTTGTCGGGGCTTCTTCACTGGTTCATGTCTTCATACGCCGATACGGTGCCACAACGTGCTGACTAACATCAACATTGTCGATCTCGGCAATGTCATCCTCACTGTCACCGAAATATATACGATCAAACGTTTCTTGATCCGCGTCAAAATTGACATCGCTCTCTGAACTACTCGAGTAAGCCGCCATTTGTATCGAGTTGTTTACATGACACCGCGCGACTGCGCAGGCGTGAAGCCGCTGCACTAACTCACGGCGGAACCGTTTCAGCAACAAATGCAAACCCGGCATCGCTCGGGAGTTTCTGTAAAATGGCAAATTTAAAGGCTCTTTTTATGTTGTATGCTCATATACGATATTTCAACATTTTGGCAATATCATCATTTGAAAGGCCATCAACCATTTGTTATTAAGGGACAGAGCACATTTTATCCCACGATATGGCCTTTAGGTTTCGAGGCTATATTTGGCGGAGATTGATCGTAGAAATTGGTGGTGTAAAAAGTGGATAAACAAGTGGAATTACTGATTGATAAGTATTATTTTTGCCTTAATATCATTCATAAAGTTGCAATAAACATATATTGAGTAGCATTTGTGCTTAAAGTTAGTTAGTTAAAGTATTTTAGAACACCTTAGTATAGTGAGTGATAATAGGGTAACTCAGTAGGCGGCTTAGCCTTCGACAACTTGTAAACAAGATTTAACAAACCTGATTATGTGGTAGAATATATAGGAGATAAAGTAACAACCATCATACTACTTACACAAGATAATATCTGTGTAAGCCAGTACTTGCTATATATTTTGGTTAGGTAGCATTGTTGTTAAAATTAAGCAAGGGCGATAGTCGGGCGGCGTAACCTAAATAAATAAAGCAGCCTAACATAACGTAATTGATTGTATTTAAATTAGGTCACTACCGGTGATGTTAGCGTTCGTATTAGGATAAATAGTCGGCTGTGAAATTGAAATTTTTAACCTAAAGTGTGCTGTAGTACACAGGAAACAGTCTTTATAAAGACTAAGTTAGTTAAGTTATTAAATAAATTCTGATCGGGATATGGCGCCTTGCAAGCAGAAAGTCAAGGCAAAGCGACACTTGGTGTGCGATCACTGCTACAGCTGGGTAGATTTTGCATCGTCCGGGTGTGGAAAGTCATGGGCAGAAACCATGGAGGAAGGATTCACCTTTCAGTGCATTGGATGTTGGAAGGTGGAGTGTTTGCAGAAGGAGATAGTTAGGTTGACAGATATTGTGATGGGAATTAGCAAGGAGGCAGATCGAACGGAGAGAGAAGACAGGGAGAGAGGTGAGGATACTGCAAGACTGAAGGAGAATAGCAGTGGCAAGAAAACTGAGGAAAGGAGATTGAGAGGAGAGAAGGTGATTGGAGGGGAAGAAATTGGAAAATCGACAACAGAAAACGTGACAAGCGTGAAGGTGACAGGGAAGAAAGTGACTGTAGAGAAGGAGGGAGGGAAGATGGAACGGGAGAGGAGAGAGGAAAATGAGACGGGACGAAAGAAGAAGGGACGAAGGGAAGTGAGAGCAAATGTGATAGAAGAGAAGTCGATAAAAGGGACGCTGACAGGAGGAAAGGTGACAAGAGAAAAAGCGACAGGAAAGAATGGATCGGAAGAGAATGTGACAGGAGAGAAGACGGCAGGGGGGAAAGACAACAAACAGACAGATGCAAACCGAAGAAGGAGCTATTCTAAGGCAGTGATTGAGGGGGCAATGAGGAAAGAGAGGGTGTTTATGGGTGACTCCATTATGAGAAAGACGGACAAGACACTGAGCGAGGGGGAGGACATCGTTGTTTGTTTACCGGGGGCTAGGATTGAACATGTAACTGACAGGGTAGAGAAGGTATTGGGACATGGCAAGGGGGGGTCTATACTGGTACATGTAGGAACAAATAATGCAGACAGGGAGGGAACAACTGCGATAGTACAGAAGTATAGACAGTTAGTGAGGAAGCTAAAGAAGACGAGAGTCGAACAGGTTATTTTGTCAGGAATTTTGCCAGTAATGGGAGGAAGGGGGGCAACGTATAGAAACTGCAAGAGGATGGCGATCAATGCACTAGCTGAGCAGATGTGTGAAGAAGAGGGGGTGGGATTCACAGATTTATGGGGATACTTTGTTGGGAGGGAAGATATGTACATGAGAGATGGCCTCCATCTTAGTGGAAAGGAGGCAGCAGTTTTCTCAGAGAATCTGCTGCAATCTGTTGACAGTGGGACAGGTTGCATCTATTTAAACTAGATTCGCAGGGGGGACTCACAGAAAAGCCTGAAAATGGAGGCATAGATAAAGACAGCACAAATAAATCAACAAATAACAGTCTGGAAAACTCTTCTGAAGCTGGATATAAATGTGTTTGTTTAAATGCAAGGAGTATAGTAAACAAAAGAAATGAACTAAACATTATGGTAGAAGATATTGACCCTCATATAATAGGTATAACCGAATCCTGGACCACCACCGATATATCAGATGCTGAATTGGGACTGACAGGATATGTAATGTTTAGAAAAGATAGAATAGGAAGAAAGGGAGGTGGAGTTATTTTATATATTAAAGAATCTATTCAGGCTTATGAAATAAAATTAGAAAGAGAAGCAGATTGCGAAGAAGCTGTTTGGTGTAACATAGTTACAGGAAACTCAACGTTGACGGTTGGGTTGGTTTATCGAAGTCCAAACATAAGCATAGAAGAGAATGAAAAAATACAAAACGCTATAAGGGAAGTAAGCAAACGGGACTGTATTATTATGGGGGATTTTAACCATGGGCATATACAATGGAAATCTCTACAGGGTATGGGGAGAGGACCACAAGTTTTTAGTTTTAGTTCAAGATACATTCCTTTCTCAACATGTGCTAGAACCAACCAGGGGTGAGAATGTGTTAGACATAGTTTTGTCCTCACAGAATGAATTAGTTGACAATGTCAAGATATGTGAGCCACTGGGGAGTAGCGATCACAACCAGATACATTTTACCATCAAAGTAAAATCAGAAAGGAATAGCAAAAAGCAGTATAGGAGAAATTTCCACAAAGGAAGGTATAAGGACATGAGGAAATATTTAGCAAAGATAGACTGGAATAAGACACTGAAAAATAAGACGGCAACAGAATGCTGGAATATATTAAAGAGTGAAATTAAGTGCATAATCGATAAATTTGTACCCTTCAAAAACCAAGGAAAACGGTCCAAAAAGAAACACTTATCGAAAGAAGCCATTAGAAAAATTAAGTATAAACAAATGATGTGGAAGTCATATAGATGTACTGGAAATGATGAAGACTACAACAATTATAAAGAAGCACTTAACCAAGCTACAGCTGAAATTAGAAATTCAAAGAGAAGCTATGAACAACAATTAGCTAGTAATATAAAACATGACAGCAAGAGTTTTTATGCGTATGTTCGAAGCAAACAGAAAGTTCAAGATAAGGTCGGTACTCTAGAAGATAGTGCTGGAAATATGATATCAGAGGGATTCATAATGGCAGAAGACCTGAATGAGTACTTTAGTTCAGTGTTTACCAGGGAAGATATTAGTTCACTGCCAATACCAAAGGCTAAGTTCAAGGGGGCAGATTCAGACTATTTAGGACAATTAATTGTAACCCCGGAAATGGTAGCTAAGAAAATAAGGGCTATGAAGGAAAATAAATCACCTGGAGTGGATGGTATTCCACCCAAACTACTATTGGAAATTGTAGAACAAATTAGCATACCACTTGCAACAGTTTTCAACTTGTCATTAGAAGAGGGAGTGGTTCCTTTAGAATGGAAAGAAGCAAACATTATACCGTTATTCAAAAAAGGTTCGAGAAACAAGTCAGAGAACTATAGACCAGTGAGTTTAACATCAGTGATTTGTAAATTATTAGAAAGACTAATTAAAGATCACATGGTGGATTTTCTTGCTAAACAAAACTTGATAAACCCATCTCAACATGGTTTTTTTAAAGCGAGGTCATGCTTAACAAATATGTTATGTTTTTTGGAAGACATCACTAAGTGGGTAGATGAGGGAACACCAGTAGATATCGTCTACTTAGATTTTCAAAAAGCTTTTGACAAAGTACCACATTAAAGATTACTGCTTAAACTAAAGGCCCATGGCATAGGAAATGGTATAATAAACTGGATAGAACAATGGCTGATTGACAGAAGACAACGTGTAGTAGTTGATGGGGAGGCTTCAAACTGGAAATCGGTATTGAGTGGGGTACCACAGGGATCAGTATTAGGTCCTATATTATTCTTAATATACATCAACGATTTGGATGATGAAATAACAAGCAAGGTGTTGAAATTTGCGGATGATACAAAAGTGTTTAGAAGGATTAAAAGTGATGGAGATAGACAGCATTTACAAGATGATCTTGACAGGTTGATGAAATGGTCTGAAAAATGGCAAATGATGTTCAATTTTGGGAAATGTAAATGCCTCCACATAGGACATGGGAACGAAGAGGTAGAATATACAATGGGGGGTACTGTACTAAGTACTACTGTAAAAGAAAAGGACTTAGGGTTAACCGTTAGTGCTGATATGAAGATTTCAGAGCAGTGCGGAATTGCAGCTTCAAAGGGAAATCAAATCCTTGGATTAATTAGGCGAAACATAACGTATAAGGAAAAAGAGCTAATAATACCGCTGTACAAAACAATAGTTAGGCCTCATTTATAATATTGTATTCAAGCGTGGAGGCCATATCGCAGGAAGGACATAGATATGCTAGAAAGAGTGCAGAGGAGAGCAACTAAAATGATACAAAATCTGAGGGATCTTAGTTATGAAATACGCCTAAAAAAATGCGGTTTAACAACACTAGAGACCAGGAGATTGAGAGGAGATCAGATAGAAGTGTTTAAAATATTGAAGGGTTATGAAAATATTGATAGAAATATGTTTTTCTCAGTTAAGAAAGATAGAAGGACTAGAGGACATGATCTTGCATTAAGCAAAGGAGCAGAGTAGATTGGATATAAGAAAGTTTTCATTTTCACAAAGAACTGTAAATGAATGGAACAGATTACCTGCTGATTGTGTGGGTGCTAGTAGCGTGAATATGTTTAAAAATAAAATCGACACATACCTCAGACAGGCGGGATACACATAGATAAAAAGGTCGGACTCTCGAAAAGCCAAGGGCTTCCTTGTCCACCTGCTACCTAGAGTTAATTCTCTGGGTGGCAATCTTGTTAAATCTTGTTAAATCTTAACCATCGACACAACATATTTGTATAACAGCAGCATACTCGGTGTATTAATGCACACTAATTCATGTATTTAACAATCGTATTTTACCTAACCTGTTTAATAACTTTGTGCAAGCCAACAATTATAGAGTTTAAAAAGCTACACCAATTATAATAATAATATATATAGTCGCAGGAACCGGGGAGGATTTGGGAGTCCCAGCCCCCACATATTTTTGGTGGGGGCTGGAAATAGGATTAGCCCCCCAATATATAGGAAAGAGGATGCATGTTGATACAATTGGAGGTTTTCAAAGAGTGTAATTCGAGATTTTTGGGGAGGCCTCAGTGTTTTTTTTTGCAGTTGGAGATTTTTGGTTAGTCTCTAGAGGTGAGCTTAACATATTTAAAAGCATCCAGCTCACCCAATATTAATTTTGATCCGGAGTCACTGATATTTATATATAATTTATATATATATATATATATCAGTGACTCCGGATCAAAATTAATATATAATATATATATATGTGTGTGTGTAAATTCAGCTTGTATATAATTACATAAGCTGGATTTACATATAATTATGTATTAAGCTATATATGTATGTTTTAAGCTGGAAGGAGAACGTCAACACCAATGTCAAAAAACACAAACTCGTTTATACTGTTTAAGAACATTTGACATCAGTTCTCACATTTTACAAATGTTTTTACCTCTTCCAATTCTAGTGTGCCTACTTATAGCTGTCTGCTGGAGTGGAAATGTCGAAATCTATGGCTAGAACGACAAGATACGCTGGTTCTTCTGTGCCTTCTAAGATCTTTGTCTTTAACCAGAAGAGAGGAAGAACTAGGAATGAAAGCAAAGACAAATGAGAGTATAGGTGTATGTGAGTGTTTTTACCTGTATTTGTTTGTACCTGTACATGGTTGTGATTTTTTATATTTTACTCTAGCATGTTTATGTTTACATTTATAATTGTATGTTTTGCACAGGCAAAAATGCAATTTCCATATGAGAATTAATAAAGTGTTCTTTATCTTTATATATATGAATGAACATTTATGAATGAACGTTTATTCAACAACAACAACAACAACATAATACATGCACAGTATGGTTTGCTGCTGCTGCTGCTGAAAGGGCATAGCTGAAGTCATAGACTTATGTGTTGCTATGCCCTACTCGAACTATGAAAACTGAATAAATACAACAGGAATTATAAATAAATCACAAAATAATATTCACAACTCATATAATTTTATCGACTGTTTACTATAGTGCTTGTGTTACTATTTCATGGGTTTAACAAAACGTCACCTTCAATTAACAATTCACAAATATGTAGAAAGTAATGACAACTTGATTGCTTTTTTAAATTGTGTTAAACTTGGAAGCTGAGTCAATTTATTTGGTAAATTGTTCCACGTTTTTATACCCTTGACGGTGATTGACAGCAGTCGGAGGGTGGTGTTTGTCTTTTTAACATAGAACAGTTTGCTTTGTCTTGTATCATGTATGTGGATAGCTGCGGTTGGTTCAAATAATGCTTGAACACGACCATTTAAAGAATGGTTGTTTGCTTTATAAAGTATGATCATAGTCTTGTATTTAACTAAATCATGAAATTTAAGCATGTTTGAGAGATGGAAAAATACAGATGTATGATCATGATAATTAAGATTATAAATAATCCGTATAGCTTTTTTCTGTAACATAAATAGTTTTCTAAGTCTAGATTGATAAGTATTTCCCCAGATCTCACAGCAATATGACATATGTGGTTCAACAAGTGAATTATATAATGTGTGTAACGCTTGACAATCAAGAACATGCCTAGTTTTATACAAAACTGCTATGTTTTTTGATACTTTTGATTCAACCATTTTTATGTGTTCTCTCCATGTTACGTTTTCGTCAATGGTTACTCCAAGGAATTTAGTATATGATACCTGCTCAATGTTTTTCCCATTCAAAACTATATTCACACCTGTTCTAGGTTGTTTTTTATTGTTGAACATTATAAAATGTGTTTTGTTCACATTAAGTGATAATTTGTTCGCTCGAAACCACAGGTCTAGTTTTTTTAGTTCGTTGTTAATAACAGTGCTTACTTCAGCTGTGTTACTAGCGGAATAAAAAATGTTTGTATCATCAGCAAACAAAATAATGTCAAGCAATTTTGAGACTTCACACATGTCATTTATGTACAGAATAAATAATAACGGGCCAAGGATTGAACCTTGCGGGACTCCACACTTGATTTCCTTTTGTTCTGAGTTACTGTTGTTATAGCATACATATTGTCTACGGTTGGTTAAGTAGCTTTTTATCCAGGCCAGAGCCAGACCCCTGATTCCGTAGCATTGCAGTTTACTTAGCAGTATGTTGTGGTCAACAGTGTCAAAGGCTTTTTTTTAGGTCGATAAAGACCCCAATCGTGCTTTGGCATTTATCCATTGCGGATGTAATTTTTTCGACAAATTCTGTTAAAGCTAGTGAAGTTGAGTGATTACTTCTGAAGCCATACTGCCCATCTGTCAATATGTGTTGTGTTTCAATGAAAGACCTTAGCCTTTTGTTGAATATTTTTTCAAGTATTTTTGAAAATTGGGATAAGAGAGATATAGGTCTATAATTAGAAAACTGAAAACGATCTCCTGACTTAAATATAGGAATGACTTTTGCTAATTTCATATCATTTGGAAATGATCCGCTGATCAAAGATCTGTTAAAAATGTGGATTAGCGGTTGTACAATTTGCTTTATTACATGCTTAACTGTTTTCATGCTGATTTCATCAGGTCCGTATGAAGTTTTACTTTTGCATCCAGACACTATATTATATATATCTATATATATAGCTAGCCACCCACTGGCACCCAGTCAGGACTCATGAGGTAGGAACCATGACCAATCACTCACACCACTAACAGTGCAAACAGTACAAGTGGCATGGCTTCTAAAATTACAAAGCAAGATGGTAGGGAAGGTTTATTTATTGCACTGCTTCCCAGAGACTGTCACTGTTATAACTCTGTACTACTACAGTAAGAAGGAGGGTGATGTGGCTAGGATTGGTTTCTACTGGGAGAAAAAGTATTAATTAGGGAAATCTAACTGAATGTTTATGCAACTGAAAAAGCTCAATAGTAATAGGAAAGTAATAGCTCAATTACTATTACATTTATTAGATTACCTCTGGTATTGCTATTTCTATCTGTCTAATCTATTTGCTTGCAACTGTTTATAAAAAAAAATTGTAATCGTGATTATGATTACTTTGGTAGTGTAATCGAGTACCATTATGATTACTTGGCTTTTTTTACCAATGTAATCGAGTACAAGTACCAAAAAGTATGAGTACGATTACTCCATCTCTGGTATATATATATACATATATATGAGGGAATCATTTGATTTGACTATGCACTTTAGGTATTCAACCAAATTACTGTAAGTTGTTATGCCATCACACTATAAAATTACTAAATACGCATAATATAACAAACCATATCCACTTAATGAAACATCTTAGTGGCCACAGGCACGGGAACAGGGGGTCAGCTGTGCCACCTGGAATTTCGCTGGGGGGGCAGACATGGTTCTGCCCCCCCCCAGTAAACGTGAGTATGAATGTTTGTTTTGTGGCAAGTGTCAAGGGCGGGTGGTAGTCAAGGTTTTATGAGAGGACTAAGGTGTTTTTGGCGACCATAAAAATTATATACACGATTAGACCATGTAGTATTACGTAAATATGAAATAATTTTACTCACCACAGTGATAATAAGATTTTTTGGTCTTAGCCATAACGTTTTGTCTTAGCCATAACACAAGTTAAACATTATTGTTTTTATGTGGTGATATAACACAGTACAATGATTTGTATTTATATTGACAAGTAACTGTCCTAAGTAGTGATTTCATGAACCCACTTGTTGATGTGTTTACCAACTACAGTGCATAACTACAATTACTACATAAAACCAAATATGCAGGTTATTGGATACATAACATCAGGATATGTTGTGTCAGTCAGCATAATTTAGATTATAACCTTATACTACCACATTAGTGCATTCATTTTCGAAAGCTGATATCACCATAATTAAAAATTGGCATTGGTTTGCCCAAGTAATTTAAAACACGGTCGTTATGGTTCAGACATGCGATGATGGTAGGTGTTTTCAAATACACATGTTCAGTAAGTTTGTTAATATCGATCGCTGCTGACTGTTGGTCATTGGGGTTGAGACACTGGTCCATTATAATAACAATGTTTTGGATAAATTAAACAATACATTTTTGGTAAAATTTATCAGTTGAAATATACATGTTACTGTAGAATGGCTCATTACATACAGGCACATACGGTGTACTAAGTCTTGTATATGTGCTAGGAAAAAACAACAAGACTATACTATGGTATAGGCACTGTGCCTGGTGTTACGACTGCACACGCTACAAAAATGTCATGTGGCACAAGTCATAACTCATGTCTCTCCTCAGGATGTTTACTGACTTGAAGCGTTCTTTTGTAGACAGACAGTCTAACTTGATGTCGATATTTAGCTCCAACCAGTTAACGTAGGAGTGGTTTGTTTCAGAGGTTTCCTTCTCTAGTCTTCTAGAGTTAGTGAGTCCACTACATTTACTCCCGTTGTGGGAACTTTACTTCCCCTGGAAGAGAAACCAGGTAGAAGAAACTAACGGCTTGTGAAAGATACCCGTAGACAACTAAGTCTAAGACTAAGTCTAGATAACAAAATTGCCAGTTTCAAATCAGCAATCGTTAGTAGGATTCGAACCCTGGACCCTGGTGCTATCGCGTAATCACGGTAATGGCCTTACGCTATGGGAGTCGGATGTTTCGGCCCCCGACGGGTTCGGCCCATGGGGCCGAACCATCCGTTTAAACGTGACCTGCTTGCGTTCGCGTGGGCCGAATCAACCGTTTCTGTAACCGGTGTCGGCGGGTTCTATGGGCCGAACCATCCGTCCTGCTTCTGTTTAGAAATCTAACTAATTCTTATATTGCTTGCAACTATTTTGACTTGCGTAGTTTCAGTAAATGTGTCACGAATTATTATATATTTATGCGTGATGTTTCAAAGTTTAAATAATGATAAATGTTAAAAAAATTCTTCTATTGCATGCAACTATTTTGACTTGCGTATTTGCTATTCAGCCTGTGTAGAATTCAAACACGATACCTAGGGGTCTTATGCATGGACCGAGACAATGAGCGTTGTCTCGGACTATTTACGAACGTCGGGACTTTGACGGGATAATCGCTATGCACGAACGCAGACAACTAGAAGTCTCGGACTTTCCGCGGGACGATACGACACGATTTTTAGGCCCGCGATAACGCTGGCCTAAACGCAGTGCATATATAGTGTCTGTGAATGTAACAGTAACGCGACTAACGTGTGTCTAATCGATAAACTTTATCAGATACACCGGGTATCACTGGGTCTTTCATTAAATACGTTGTTAGTCGGATATAGTCACTGGAAGTATGATAGTCCGACCAAAAGTTATCATGTTCGATGAAGTATTAGGCCCTACGCAAACAGGATTTTCGGACGACGCATTTTACTAGAACATCTATCAGAAATGAGGGTAGGTCTACTACCGAGTACCGGTACCGCATTGCCGTCGAGGCAAATCGGTGATAGTGATGAAAGCATATATTTCACCTTTTTGTCCGACTGTCTACGTAATTGTACTTGATTTGAGTTGTACTAGTCATAGGAAAGACAACGAACGGTCCCGTTGCATCTTTCAAACACGCCTATACTAGTATAGAACTTTCCATAAATAAAATTTTTTGTCGTGGTTGTGAAGCATGTTTCTGTCGTTGAACTATCGTATGTCACTCTAAACATCTTTTCTAATGACTTGTTTGCATTTCATCGATGTAATATAACGGCTAGTTATTTAGAATATTGATAATTTATGCAAGTGTGCTTAAATTATTTACAAAACAGCATGTCAAACCTAGCATTCGATTCGACCAGCAATACTGTAGGCTAGCCAGTGCCAGTGATTATTTCCATTTTTAATACGAATAAATAATATTCGAATCACGATAAATTAAAATACGAGTAATCAAGAGCAGGCCATACTACGCATTTTCAAGTAACCAATATTTTATTAGATATGTATTGAGGTAAACAATGTTTCCATAATTTATCAAACCTAGAATCCGGTAAGCCTACTTAGTATGACCAGTTACTTATGTATAGCCTATTCAAGGACAAGGAATTTCATTATACACAAACTATAATTTATCAATGTTATTGAAACAAAAACAAATGGTTCATATCATTAATATTGTTTGTCATAACACCTGAGCTACTGGAATATTTACCAGCTCTGATAACACTGTCTGTAGTGTAGTGTAGGCCAAGTTTCATGTCACTGTACAGTGTCAGCGTCACTTTTTCATGACATGTTGTCACACAATATCAGAAGGAGGGAGCATTTTAGTTTTGACAATTTTAAAATTAAGGATGCAGGATTTTGACCAGTGACAAATGACAAGTGACAATCACATGTAATTAAATGTAGACATACAATTACAGATCATCCGTCATCACCAACGTTGAAGGTATACACTAAAAATGGTATTTTTCAGCAGAATACACAAACAATTGGTGTCTAATTAATGTGTTTAAATATATTTTATTACTTGTGTTAAAAAAAATCCCAATGGTAACAATAGCATAGCTAATATTCAAATAGTTCATTCTGACATACATTCTGACAGCACTGCAGTACAATATCTTCTGTCGTACGTTTGCAGTCAAGTATATAAATGGTGCATACTAATTGTCTTATTGCCAAAACTGGGTTGACATAACTTGTTTTTGAAACAAAGGATTACTTTTTTTAAGAGGTAGTTACATTCTATCCATTTCGCATGCTATGTTTCATTGATGATGCATTCTGGTTGCTTTAATTGTTCTATTTATAGGGCGAGCTATATTTTAGCTGCACCATTTCTGTGATTGCACCGTATTTCTTCATTTCACTATGCAGCCATTTTAAAATTAGAAAATGTTCTCCTTCAGAACTGGACACTCTGCATCTGCTATCAGGAGTCAGCCATTCTTTCTTCTTGTCTGCGTGATGAAGCCAATCTTCTGACAGTTGCTGATGAACCACTGTAGGAGGAAGGTGGAACACTGGATGTCATGGACCACTACCACTGTTTCCCACAGCTGCTTGAGGGCTGTACCCCAGGGGCATCTTCAGACACAGCATTTAACACCCCATGACCAGCATCTGGAACAATGATGATGTAACCAAATAAAAACCGTGTGATTGGTAGATAATTAAAAACAAATGAAGAAGTGTACTAGTATGCATTTAAATATAGCACATATCTGGACTTCTATCAGATTTCTTATTAATTGATGTAAAAAGGGGTTAAATTATACTTTACTGTTAAGATGATCTAGCCTCTTTATTTTCTATATGAATTTATATAAATGTTGTAGCATGTGCTTTTTCATAGGAATAAAAGTTATTCAAAATAATGAAACATGGTGTTTAGTGAAATTACAAAACAACTGACACACCCATTCCTAATTTCCTGTAGTGACCATATGTGATGAGGCCACATACTGGTATCATTTCTCTCTCTCTCTCTCTCGATGTTTTTAACTAACACCTTTATTTTATAACTGAAATTATGATCTGTACCATATTAATCCCTTTTTATTCCCACAACTTTTCCTTGGGCTATAAAGTATTTTCCATTTAACTGGATTTAATGGGAATATAATATGTAGACACATTATCACCGACATATAATTACGCCCTATAAACCTTTGTAGATTAGCAATTAATAACATACCGGTACATTACAATAATTGTATTATGAACTGAACAAGCAAACATAGTAGGAACTGGTCTCGTCATATTCTTGAATATCTTAGTTTTGTAGATGACATGACATGGAAATTACGACTTACCTAGAGTACATATATGCTGATGGGATAACCAGTGGTACTACAACACACACCCAATATATGGGATCAGTGGATGTACACATCTAATGTTTCATTGTAAAATACAGACACCAGAAGGGGTTGAGACTCCTACACAACACTGAAATACCACTGCCACCAAGTGTACACTATATCGTTCTATCTGTAAAAGGCCTACTGAGATGCTATGGCAAATTTGACCACTAAAAGCACTCAACAGAGTTATGGTGTGTCATTGATCGTCAACTGTTACCTTAACTGATTTGCCAGAGTAATGCTAGGAACAAATGCATTGTTATTGAAACAAGACAAAAATATTATAAATTATTTAAGGTGATGTAAATTTTAATGCAAGATTACAGGACACTTACCCTCTAAACCATCCGCCATCTTGGTGTTGATGATGAGCCTCACCAAGTTCTCATAGGGCACCTCAGGTAGAGGTTCTCCATGACTCTGGTTTTTAGTTGACCCGTCTTTGTCAAATGGCTTGTTTCATGTCTTTTTAACCTGGACCACTGTGTGCCCACTGCCACCCACAACATTCACTTCTTCGGCAATCATCTGCCAGATCACCTCTGTTTGCTAAGTTTTAAAAGAGCAATTCCATTTCAAAAATGAAAAAAACTTCCTTTAACAAAACAGCAGTTTCCACAAGAATATTATAACACTACGACTGCATCATGGAAAATTACCCTGCAGAAACATGATGCAAAGATAAAGACTTAGGCTTGATAATACTAAACAAAATTGAGATACTATTTAAATTAAAGCAGTGTATGCCAAAACATCCAAAAAGGCAAATCCTATGCTAGTTATGGTCCACGAGGAGTGCAGTATGGCCACAAGAAGAGAGAACCTGACTGCATCATGAGAAATGACCCTATAGAAATATCACACAAAGAGAAAGACTTTGGAGTAATAATAACAGACAAACTGGAAGTAACGGAGCAGTATGCTGAGCCTAAACTAAGCCATCCAAGATTGCTAGAAGGCAAACTCTATGCTAGGTGCATCTGCATGGTGAACACTGAGCCATGAAATATAAGACGAAGGAGTGATGAACAGAGGACGCCCAGAATGATACTGGAATGAATTGAGTAATATGAACTTCTTGAAGAGATTGAAAGCATCTGTCATCACTACTCGAGTCAACTGAGACAAGGTATACTGGTGGGACCAGAAATCGTGCGTCCTAATGTTTTATGCTGTTTTTATAAAAACTTTAAGAAAAATTAATATTTCCGTATCAATTTAGGCTTTCAGCAATATTCTAAATCTTTAATACATGTGTTTTCAATGCTGTGAAAACAAACAGTTAGAAAAATCGTTTTGAGTGAAGTTCTTATGAAAATAGGCAGGCGGAATACAAATATCGTAATTTACTCAAAGTCATAAACTGACAAAGACGCGTAGGACTAGGCCAAAAATCGTGCGTCCTAATATATGCGCTGTATAAATCGCTCTGGCCAGAACGTGTCACTTGAACCACTGCAAGAACTGACAGTATATTAAAATAGGCTAACAGCGTGAAGAGATTTCAGTGACACGTATTTTGACCTGTCACTGTGACTGAATGGAATAGAGAAATCATTTATGGAGGCAGCGCCAGCGGTTCATATCATCATGATAATCAAAGACATAATAATCTATAATGTCAACCAACATTGCAGCAAAAAAGGACACATGGAGATATACCTCACTCAGGCATAGGGAGAGGAGTACGCGAATCAATGTCTGAATCCCTTCCTTGTTATATCCACGATTACATTATAAAACATGAGGATCAACGTAAAATCAGGATAAATAATGACACTTCTAAGCTCCGTGTTTACAACTCGAATCACACGAATGTTACCCGGAAGGAAGTAACGGGAGGCGCCTGCGCTCTTCGCAAAACTATTTGGGGTTTCCCGTGATCCCCTCGTCTAAAATTAGCCAAACACAAAATCGCGTTAAAAATAAAGTCTCTGACTTTATTTAGGTACGTGACAAACTCCGCCACCCCGCGGCGGCCGGTTCGGCCTCGAGCATCGTTTCGCTGTAGAGCGCTTCGGGGAAAGGGGTCGACCCCTTCCTGTAGCGTCATCGGTCTATTTTAGGGATACCCAAGCCACAGCAACACTGATGACTTAGTTCACATGTTCCTCTGCTACCTCGTTTTCGAATTGTTGATATTGGAGGGAAACTTGGAAAGTTGTGATATTTTGAAATCGAACGTCATTTTCAGCGTCAATATTCATCTTGAAGGTAAGGATTTGAAAGTTTTTAAACTTTATATACACATGTTTAATGTATATTTATGTATATATTGGCCAAGTTTGGGAAAAATCTATGGCAGAGAAGTACTTGTTTTTAGGCGAGGGAAAAACTATTTTCGCTCCGAGAAATGTCGATGTTGACAAATTCGAATGGTCACCCACTGTTTTATTTTACCATCAAAACCATGTTTAATTGTGCCATTAAGGCATCCAATATTAATGTTATTATATTTTAGCAAGTTATGGATTGTTGGTAACTCATGCAATAATACGGATTAGAGGATGATTGCCGATTTGTGATCGTTCTCAATCGTTGTTGTCACCAGCCCGGTGATCACGTGACCTGTTTTAGGCATCCTCATTGGCTATTCAGAAAGTGTTTACAAACAAACACGTGCATTTATGATTTAAGCTTGTTTGCTGCTAGATCTCCAGAGGTTTCAATGCAATTCTGCTACATCAGTTGTTTTTACTTAATGTTTTGACAGTAACTTAGTGTATTGAGTATTTGGTTATTTTACTTGATAGTGATTGTATATTTGATTGCAATTAGATTATTTAACTTAGCAGTCCTCTTTGTTTTTATTGGCTGTTCAGCATATTGGAGCCAACACAAAAGGTGATTCAACACAAAAAGAAGCCATTGTTACTCTAAATTGTAATTGAAACTACTTGTATGTCTTATATCAGGTTATTTGAGTGGTGGGTGTGATTATTTATTAATTTATTAACTGTTACTCAATTAATACATAATCATTCCAACACGCGCACATCACATGCACACTTATAATAATATAAGTATAATATTGAATCTTGTTTTACTATCTGTAATCTGGGTACTATTACATAGTAATTAATATATATTATACATTTTAATTTCAGAAGATGCCTCCAAAAAAGAAACGGAAGGCTCCTGCTGCTAAAGTTGGACTTGCTAGGCAGCATTTAACAGACAACTTCGCTACCTTGTCCTGTGTTGGTGAGGATATCCTGAATGGCCACGTGTTGTTTGTGTACACTGAACACGACCGTGTGATTTCGCGTACACACAGCTTTGAAGGATGTTGTTCCTGGGGATCTTTCATCTTATAAGTACCGGGTCCAGAAACTGTGTAAGACATTGGACAAGTACAGACATCTAACAGAAGGAAGTGAGTTTGTGAAGTTTGATGTGCTTTGCCGCGGAGTGTTTGTTCAACCTGGACCTGTTCTGTCGACATCGACCGGACCTGCACCGTTCGAACCTGCGCCGTCAACATCGACCGGAATAATTGTCATGTCATGTCTAAATAAGTTGGTTAATAAGAATTAATTTTGTGGAATACAATTTACATACTTATTTTGCTATCTCCAGTTTCTGTTTTTGTTTACTGAAAATGTCATTGAAATTGTTCAGGTGTCTGTGGCTAACTAAGAATAGAATACATGTAAAACAATTGTCATGTTTGCAAGTCTGTGTGTCTAAATAAGTCGGTTAATTGGTTATTCATGGAATAAGTAATTATGTTTAATTGTGGAATACAATTTACATACTTAATTTTGCTATCTCCAGTTTTTGTTTACTAAAAATGTCATTGAAATTGTTCAGCTGTCTATGACTAACTATGAATAGAATACATGTAAAACAATTGTCATGTTTGCATGTCCGTGTGTCTAAATAAGTCGGTTAATTAGTTATTCATGAAATAATTAATTAAGTGTAATTGTGGAATACAATTTAAATACTTAATATTTTTATCTCTAGTTTCTCTACTGTCTAGTAGTGTTTCTTGTGTGTATGTCATTTAAATATATTAATTATGAATTATGTTTTAAAGAAATTTAAGAGTCCAGTAAGTTAGTTAATTAGTAATTCGGGAAGTAATTAATGATGTTTGATTGGAGAAATACTATGGACAGACACATTACTTTCCCATCACTTGTTTGTATGTTATTTTGTGGTGTGATGTCACTGAACATTTCATTAAAATATATGATGTATGAATGAATTTATTTAAAAAAATGATCTCATTGAATTGTTCGTTTGAGTAATTAATTATTAATCTAAGAACTTAATTAGCATCACAATGTAATTAAAACTACATAATTATAAATAGTTGTCCATAGGAATTATGGACTAAAATTTTTATCTTAATAATATTAATATTAAGAAAGTTATGACATTTTGAAGTGCAAAAACTTGATTATTGGTCACACGTTTGCCAATGTTTTACTGTAAAACAAAGGGACGAAATTTAGACATAATTTCCGACATTCAAATTGGCATAACTTTCTTAATATTCACCACAGTACAAATATATAAGCACCATGTTAAAGGTATTTCTAAGCTAAGGCTAAGCTCTTTCCAGTGATATCAGTTTTATTGAGATACAAAGTATTCTAAAAAAATTGTCACGTACCTACTTTATTGTCTCGGACAATGGCATTGTCTCAGACTATTAGTTGTCTCGGTCCATGCATAAGACCCCTGTAGCTCCAAATCCTAGTGGCCTCTACAGAGATCACAAATGAACACGATATTCCGCTGAGTGACTGACACAGTCACACTCACAGTCACACTCACAGTGACAACCAAAACGCACTGCCACAGGCTACATCACCCTGTTTACATCAGAAACACTTCGCCGACACACGTATATGTTTTAACTACGGAAACTATGACAACTGCGAATGTCTACAATCGGTGGTGACATGTTTATAACTAGTTTCTACTTACAGTTTGAGTTGACGGGTTTAAGTTCAGTGAAACGAAATAAGGATTTCTCGATCGTGTAGATTGTCTCGCTTAACCCGCCTCTCGCCGGGTGCTCTCGCTTGGCTGCGTGACTTCGCCAGAACGATAGTCTGGCTCTGAATGTTATCCGCTAGATGGCAACACTGGTATACTCATGAATTAAAGCGTTATATGAAGTTATATGTGACGTATTGTCAGGATTTGCCGTGTTTGAAAAATTATAAGTCTCGCTTAACCGACTCTCGCCTCGCTGCGTGACTTCGCCAGGAAGATAGCCTGGCTCAGAATCGCGTTTTGACTGCTCACTGCCAGTTAGCACGTCTATCCCCTAGCTATAGAATGTTTATATATTATGTATGTTTTCGATAACAAAATGAAATTACGAAATAGTGCCCGAAATAGTATTATACAAAATAAAATTAATCTTAAACTAAATTAACACAAACAAAAGTTTCGAGTACTCTGTGGGATTCGTACCGAGAACCCTAAAATAGCAACTCGACATGCTTCTAATTTAGCCACCAATATCAGCACGTTTTTACGTGTACTTTGGCGACGACATATATCATGTCATGTGTAAAAAACATGATAAGGAATTATCTAGAGTATACAATGATATATTAAATATGTGCATAGAATCATCGGAATGTACGTATACCTACCACCTGTCCTAAAAACAACTTAATTAATTTTAATTCAATTGGTTGCGGAAGGAAACTTCCTGGGTGGTCAAAAGAAGTTGAACACCTGAAACAGGAGGCTGTTTTGTGGCATCGACAGTGGGGAGCAGTGGGAAAGCTTCATCATGATGCAATTACAGAAATGAGTCGTATAACAAGAGCTCGGTATCATAAGGCTGTTAAACATATTATATGAGAGGATGGCATCATTTGTACAACTAAGATGGCCGAAGCCATTAGTGAAAATAGAAACCAGGACTTGTGGTGTGAGGTACGCCGGATAAAGGGCAGAAATAAATTCTTGCCTTGAAATATTGATGGTGTGGTAGGTGATGAAGAAATATTATACATTTGTTTTCCGATAAATATAGTCACCTCTTCAACAGTGTGTCATATGATATGATGTTGTTGACATGAGTGCTATACGGAAATAAACAAGCAGATTAACAAAATGTTGCTTAAGATATATTATCAGTTGATGAGGTTATTGAAGGTGTCCAACAACTGAAGCTGGGTAAGTCGGATGGTGAAGGGGATCTCAATTCTGATCATATTATACATAGTCCGAAAATACTCTTTGTGCTGTTAGCGTTAATTTTTAATAGTACTTGGATACATGGTTTTAGCCCCAACTCAATGTTAGTTGGAACTATGGTTCCTATACCAAAAGACAAGAGACAATTAGTATGTCCGTCCGATATTTTTTTAGAGCTGTTACTCTTGGCAGCATTGTTGCCAAACTGTTTGATGTTGTTGTACTATCTAAGGAACGAAGTGCGCTTGCAACATCGCATTTGCAATTTAAACCAAATATATCCACCCCTCACTACACATATGTTATGATGGAGACAATCAGTTATTATCATGCAAATGGCAGTAATGTGTAAGCCTCGTGTTACCTGCCAGCAAAGCATTCACAGGGTCAATTATTGTAAGCTTTTTAGAGTACTTCTAAAACGTAAGGTATCACCTCTGGTATTAAGACTGCTGTTGTATATGTATGCAAAACAAACACTTCAAGTAAGATGGGGCTTTAGTATGTCATCCCAGTTTACCGCATGTAACGGATTAAGACAGGGAGGAATCCTTTCTCCTATTCTTTTCTCCATATACATGGATGGATTGTTTAGAGTAGATATTTGATTTTTAGAGGTCGTAGCTGTAAACCCGACAACAGAACTATGTTTGTTTAATCATACCGAGTTGGACAGTGCCCAAGATGCTGTACATTTGGGCCATCATATATCCGTTGTTAATAAGAATAGTCTAGTCGTCGATGCCACAGCCAAATTCTGGAGAGGGTATAATAATATGTTCATGGCCGATTTCGGTCATATTAAGACGAATGTAAAGTGCAATTTATTTAAACAATATTGCTGCTCTTATTGTGGAGCCCCACTGTGGGATGTTCAGAGTAAAACTGTTGGCATTATTTACACTGCAAGGTGAAAAGCGCTTTGAAAGTTGTGGGGGCTAGCACCACTTACACACGGTGATGCTATAGCATTGTTATGGGATAGTTTGCCATTATTCGTAATCTTAAAGCAAAGGATCTCCAAATTCATTCATGAAGTTATGAACCACAATTCACCGATTATAAGCAGTGTTGCTAAGTTGTCCATTGCAAATCCATGGTCAAATTGTAGCTCAAACTACCGTTATATCTTAAGTGGATGTGATGCAATGTACGAAGTGTCTACGTGTGATATTGGCCGTGTGTGGCAGGCTGGTGTGTCCAACGTAACAATATCGAAATTGAACGTATTATCAGAAATGTTAGACATCAGGAATGGTCTTAAGACACGCACTATTTTAGACGACGATGATGTCGACCGTATCATTACGGACATTTTAGTATTTTTTTTAAACTGTACAATTGCCATTTTAATGTGCGACAGTAAATATTTTATTTTATTTATTTATTAGTTAGCAATCCGACCTTTGCGCGAGACATCGATTGCACTTTGTTTAGTTAAATTTGTCTTTGTTTTGGTATTTATATCATGCTTATTCACACTTAGTATTTTGTTTTTGCTATAGCATAAGCAAAGAAAGGCAATACGGAATTTTCGACAAGCAGCCGCGAGAGCTGCCACCTAGTAAATATGCATGGGATTAAAAGGCACTAAACTACGAAAAAAGTATAATGTCGGTTTATTTTGTGTGCGCATGTTTCAATAGTTTAATGTTAAATAGTTGTTATAGTACAGTATTATCTGATAAAAGTGTATCCTTATTTAATTTGTTATTTCATAGTTATCCTGAAAGCCAATCATCGTGTCTACCCGAATCTAAGCCCCTTACAGGTAACATTGGCTGGAGCTTAATAATCCAGGCCATTGTGTTGGGCCAAGCGAATGCTGACACGTCACGGCGCCTGGATAATCGAGGCTCTGATCATATGCGCCCGAAGCTCAGTATTATACACTTTTTATGGGTTTGCGGGGTGTGTAGAGTTTAACCACCAACCAGTGAAATTCACTGTATGAATACCACGTGATACTGCTCGCTGTGTTTGTAAATTAAGGCCGACAGTCACGTAGCCACCGCGTGGACATTGGCGTATTCCACTCAAAATATACCCTCTGATGAAAGGAACCGTACACGTAACTGCAACAGTGTGCCGTCATACAGTGGGGATGGAGATGAACCATGGCTGCATGCATTTGCATAATTACATGCTTCCGGAAAACCCTGAAATTCAGGACAAGGATTCAAGGGCGGTGAACTTCCGTTCTAGAAATTCGCTACCATCCCTACTAGTCAAACACCGTATCCGCTATGTTGACACGGGAAACAAACACTCTCGTACCACACCCGAGTGCCCTAAGCTGACCCAGGATAATGACGTCCACCTGTTTGCTTGTATGTAACCGTGAATGTGGAGTTTCTGTTAGACGCCTACAATTTTCCTCTAATAAATAATAATTATCATCTTTGCCTCGGTGGTTCTTTACAATCTGCTGATCACCCCCGTGACAGGCCCTGCACAATACACACATACGGGGAGTGGTAGACATTTCTGGGGCAAGAACAGAGCAGGGTTTACATAAAGGGTTACTAGTGGTAGTACTTGGGGCTTTTGTAAGTTTACAACTTCATATTTACTCGATCCTTTCCATACACGTTTTTTCGTTTTATTATGCCATTACATACAATTACCACCTTTATGGACTGTACGCATGACTTGATTTTGATTAATGACTAGTTTTGATTTGTTTGCTCTATAATAATAATATGTTAATAAATATTAAATGAAATTATTGCCGAATATACAAAAAATCTCACATGTCATCAGACATAGAAGACCGATAATTTGGGCATGTGTGTCGTATATCAAACGAAAAATCCCTAAACGTAGCTTACATACAAGCTTTTTGTGTATTAGAAGATTTGTTTTATGAAGCGCAGTATCCAGTCCTAATAACCGCTGTAGGCGCTTTACATTTTACCCATGGTGCAGCTATTTCTTCTTATACCTTTATGAGAATACATTATTACCTTGATGACATAAATATCAAATAAATTTGCGAGCGCGGGTACAAGGAAGCGTTCTGCAACGAGGCCATACAATATTGTTTCCTGTAAACTGTTAAGAATGAAAGCACAGTTACTTAATAAAATATCAACGTTTGTATTGATGATTTATGCATTATAACATCGTAATATGTTATATATTCATAACACCGTAGTTGTTAACCCTACCAATTGCAAGTATACTGCCGGACATGAAATCGGAAGACGGGGGAATGTTCATTTTTTAATCCTCTCAAGAGGACTCTTTGTCTTAGCGGATTGTGTCTCGCTACCTATGCACAGGTCTAATGGCATCGGCTCAACATTTTAACAGGCCTGAATTCTCCACACTGCCACCGCAAGATACGAACATAGTATACAGATAGTTGATGTAGACCGTCAGAATTTTAATTTAGATTACATATCCGACGGCTGGGCGACTGCAAAATAAAACAACTTGATATTGATCGTGTATCCAAGTGGAAGGTACGCTATATAGATATAGGTTAGACAGAAGTTATTTTGTTTGAAGACGACCATGAAATATGATTTTGTTTCAAGAACAAGTTTGGCCCTGCCTGACAGATAACCTCAATCATACGCACGCACGCACGCACTCACGCACGCACGCACGCACGAACGAACGAACGCACGGAGGCTAGATATGTGACTTAACCTACACTTTAAAAAGGTTTATCTAATGAATTCTAGCTGGTGATTAACCATTTCTGCTAAAGGATTAGTCATTGATAATTAATTTAGTATGTTAACAAATTCAAAAGCAGCTACTGTCACTATGGCCAAGCTGACCAAAAGAGTATGGGAAAACAAGATGCTTACTGAGAACACCAATATGAGAGTCTCCAGGGGCGAATCGTAGTTTACAAAAAAGAGCCAATGGTATACCAGTGAATACCGTTCAATGGCATTTTAAAACACCATTCAGTACCATTGGACCATTCAATAATACATCAGTGTCTCAGTGGTACTCCCAGTGGTATTTGAACATACCGTTCTGAACCGCTGGTCCATTCAATGATAAATCAGTGTCTCAGTGGTACTCCCAATGGTATTTAAACATACCGTTCTGAACCGCTTGTCTACGCAATAATAAATCAGTGTCTCAGTGGTACTCCCAGTGGTATTTGAACATACCGTTCTGAACTGCTGGTCCATTCAATGATAAATCAGTGTCTCAGAGGTACTCCCAGTGGTATTTGAACATACCGTTCTGAACCGCTGGTCCTTTCAATGATAAATCAGTGTCTCAGTGGTACTCCCAGTGGTATTTGAACATACCGTTCTGAACCGCTTGTCTACTCAATAATAAATCAGTGTCTCAGTGGTACTCCCAGTGGTATTTGAACATACCGTTCTGAACCGCTGGTCCATTCAATGATAAATCAGTGTCTCATTGGTACTCCCAATGGTATTTAAACATACCGTTCTGAACCGCTGGTCCATTCAATGATAAATAAGTGTTCAGTGGCACTCGCAGTGGTATTTAAATATACCATTCAATACAAAAAACTGTGTGTCTCAGTGGTACTCTTAATGGTATTTGAACATACCATTCAGTATCACTGGACCATACCATTTAATGATAACTTATGTTTCAGTGGTACTTACAATGGTATTTGAACATATAATTTCCCAGCTAGCATGCCACCCTCGGCCTGATCTGAGCTGCTGTCAGGCTGCGTCCGTCGGCAAACGACAACCGACTGCCAGCCGCTCTCTAACCGCAGTTGCCCCAGTGATAGCGTCCGTTAGTCACTTGGACCAGGCTATTCGCAGGGCTGGGTTCTGCCAATTAGAAACCATTTCTGATTCACAGAGTTGAGCTTTGTGAATTAAAATTAGTTTCTTATCCACAGAGCCCAGCCGGCTCTGCGGATATGCACGCTATAGCGCAGTTCGCAGAGCCCAGTGGCCGGTTTCATGAAGCGGCTAAGCACGTTCTTAACGCTAAGATGATTGTCTTAGTAATTGACATGACTTTTTAAAATATAAACGAACATAGGAGTTTAATCAAACACGTGACGCTAAGTAATAGCGTAACTTTAAGTACGCTTCATGAAACCGGCCCCAGGCCTGCAAATTATATTTCATTTCTTATTTGCAGAGCCCAGCCGGCTTTGCGAATGTGAACGCTATAGCGTAGTTTGCAGAGCCCAGGCTTGTAAATTAGATTTCATGTCTTATTTGCACAAATGCATACACAACTTATTTAACGCACTAAAACGTTCTCCACTTTTGACTTTTGAAGGGGAATAATATCTACGTAGGATGCATCAATGATTGATTGTATTAAAATCATAAACACGGGACGTACTATAACATACTTGTCTAAACTAATTACAACTGAGATCCTGCCACAGCTTATTAACACACTATTAACAATAATTTAACATATTTTCATGATTGAATTTCTAACCATCTAGCAAAGATACATGTCACAGAACATTTCCTAGACACGCAAGCACGCACCCACGCACCAACGCACCCACGCACGCACGCACGCACACACACAAGCACACACAAACACATCGAACAATTTTGTATTTATGTTTCTGTATTAGAACACCTTTCACATTTCATAATTTAATTACTCATAAAACTATTAAATAAAATATTGCAAGCGATGCAGTAGTAAAATAATGACCCAAAAAAACCTGCACGAAAAATTCTTACTTCTGTTGTGGTCGGACACCATGCCCAAAAAGTCGTGGTTTGCCGAAGTGTTTGCAGCCAAACGTGACGTATGCATATTGCAGACGTTCAGCATACAATGGTTGTCCATCTTTGATGCGTTTGTTCGCCTGTACAACCGTTCGCGAACCGGTTTTTGTGTATTGGACAACATTTTCTTGCTGGTAGATTTCAAACTCTTCCCAAGACCGACATTTTTTTCCTAGCTGGAAGTCACCCATGCTGACAATGCAATCACCTAAAACAGGAATGTAAAAGATTACTTGGCTTAATTATAAATTAACTGATTACCGTATTGTCCTCTACTAGTAGCAATACAAATAGTACAATTACTTAAGTATTTATTTGCGGAAATTTGACAGAATATGAGTTAGAGATTTAGCACATACAGCTGTATATACCTTACGGAAGAATTTGGTTAGGTTTTTGCTAAAACAAAACACAAAATTTGGTCAAGGCTAATATTTAATTTCTAATTCGCAGAGCACAGCTCTGCGACTTAGAATCCATTTCTTATTCGCAGAGCTGGGCTCTGTGAATTAAAATTCGTTTCTTATTCGCATAATGTGTGCGCTATAGCATAGTTCGCAGATTCCAGCTGGGCTCTATTTTTCATAAATCACGCTTATTTTGGCCAGTCATTAAACAGGCATCGCAGAATCTTGCGGCGAGATCTATACGATACTTCAACGGACAATAACTGGAGAGGGACGACAATTTTATTACAACACTTACCTCGTGGCTTCCATCTTTGCTGGTTGGTCTGCTCTGCGCTGAAAGGCGCCATCTAATTGGTTGATCGCGGGCTCTGCGAATAAGATTTTTTATTTCTTATTTGCAGAGCAGGGCTCTGTGAATAGCCAGTCGCTATTAATTACCGTAATATACATATCTTCAGGCATATTTTCCTTTACCTAAAACTTTCGAGGAATAGGCACAGGTCCTCTAACTAATAATAATAATCATAAAAATAATCACGATAATAATAATAATAATGTGTGCTGCAACATTGTCAGCAGAATGTCCCCACGATTTGGATCGGTACTTATGGCCACTATGACCACCATGTCATTGATACAGGAGAACAGACCAGTCACATTTGGAGTTGCTAAAGGATATCACTAGGTTACAACGTGTACAGAACTGCTTAGCTAGGGATGTGACGCGGTCTCCGCGGTATTCTCCCTTATTGCCTATTCTCGGGTCGTTGCACTGCATGCTTCCTCTCCGATATCGTAAGCAACCGGCATATTTATATTCATTGCTTACACCATTAAAAAGCCTCTCCAGCTTCGATCATCTAGTTGTGATTTACTTTTTGTATAAGTCAATACTGATATTGGAACTAGGGCTTTTTCTGTTGCTGCACCAACTCTGTGGAATGTGCTCCCTCTTAGTGTTAGATCAGGTAAAATTCGCCGTCATTTAAAACTTACTTATCTTTGTAACTTTGCATATCCGTCATTATTATTATTATTATCGTGATTATTTTTATGATTATTATCGTCATTATTATTATTATTCTATGGACAACCAGTTAGAGGACCTGTGGATATTCCTCGAAAGTTTTAGGAAAAGGAAAATATGCCTGAATATATGTATATTACGGTAATTAACAGCGACTGACTATTCATAGAGCCCTGCTCTGCGAATAAGAAATTAAATCTTATTCGCGATCAACCAATTAGATAGCGAATTTCAGCGCAGAGCAGACCAACCAGCAAAGATGGACGCCACGAGGTAAGTGTTATAATAAAATTGTCGTCCCTCTCCAGTTACTGTCCCTTGAATTATCGTATAGATCTCGCCGCAAGATGCGGCGATGTCTGTTTAATGACTGGCCAAAATAAGCGTGACTGAGGAAAAATAGACGCAGAGCCCAGCTGGAATCTGCGAACTACACTATAGCGCACACATTCTGCGAATGAGAAACGAATTCTAATTCACAGAGCCCAGCTCTGCGAGTAAGAAATGGATTCTAAGAAAATGTAAGCCCGGCTTGCCGTCTTTACTTGGTTAAAATCCATATTAATGTTTAGAAATTATATACAAATCTTTACCAAGAGCGCCGTCTCTGGGAATTTTGTCATTGTGTTCATGTTCTTCTGAAAGGAGAAAGCATATCGCCATCGCCAGACCGACTATTCCTAACCAATATAAAAGTTTGGTCCTATATACATATTTTGATTGTTACCGACGAATTCCATATGTTGTCTGATTGATTCATGTTGAGACCTTAATTTCAAATCAGTTGACTTAGTTGTCAGTGTCTACCGGTTGAGCACAGCACCAGTGGGGCCTACAAGCGTGTCCTGGTGGAGTTAGTATTTGGAACAAACCCTGTGTTGTGATATCAACTCGATGATATACACACAGAGAGCCTGAAACAGCGGCGCTCTGTGGAGCAATCAAACTCAATATGTTTACTGAACACAGTTAGTAGCTCTAAATAACAGGTTACCTGCCTATTTTGTGTTGAAATCCGGGACGTTCCACAGGCGTGTCTAGGGGGAGCCTGTGGGCACGTGTCCCCCTCAAGACCTTTGGAATTTCGCGCGCCGTAGACCTCTTTGAATGGGCCCACGCGACCGTGCCCCACCTAGACGCTTGGAAAATTAATATGCCCCCGTTGAGGTTACAATAAGCTGAAATTACGTCGTCGCGGCGTCAAACAATTTTCAAAAGCACTAGCATTAGTCGAAGGTGAAGTTATACACACAATTTTGGTTCGGCCGCCAGTGGAGGTTTGTGCCCCCCCCCCCCCATACTACGCACTCTGGACACGCCCCTGGATTCATCAACGGTTCAGCTCGCTTCCCGTGTCGCGCTGTCTCGAATCATGACATCGGAAGACGGAGGGAGGTTGGTTGCTGTGGAATTTGTTTACGTCGGAACTTCACCGGTTCACTGTCTCTTTCCCTCGAAGACGTGGGGGGGTGCTGTTGGAGATTTTTCGCCGGAAATTTAGCGGTTCAGCACGTCTCAGCATATCTCCAGTGGTGTTGCGCTGTCTCGAAGTAGAGAGGGCGGTGTTGGATGTTATCAGAAAAAATCCGGGAGATATACCTGCATTCCAGGAGACCGGGAGACACACCCAGAATCCGGGAGACTCCTTGATTTCAAGGGAGCGTTAGCAGGAATATAAAACTTTTTTTGGGACATACACCGCCAATTAATAGGTCAGACGCCAATAGTTCAAGAACGCAAATGAGGCGTGTGGATCTATTAAACTAGGAGGGGACGATACATTTGCAATGTCTCGTGTGCTTCATTGTTGTCAAGTTTACAGTTAATTATTCGTTTGGATTGTATAAGGTTGTAAATGTGTTTGGCGTTTGATCAAAATGTATTATGAGGAATAATAATGAAAGTGTTTGCTTAGATTCAAGGATTTATGCCACAATGTTAATTGTGACGGAAGCCACACGGTTGGGAGAGTGACATGACGGTGGCGCCACCTTGCGAACAAGGAAAAAGCGAAGCTGATTTACTACGCGGAATTACATCAATCGTTTAAAAACAAAACCAGTTTTTTGTCAGCAACAGGGGTGATTCTTCCAACCTTGCATGTCATATTGTCTTGGTTAAGATCCGTAATACTGATTACAAGCTATGTATAAATCCGTAATAAGGGCGTCTCTTCGGCGATTACTAAACAGAAGGAAGTAAACAACCCGTTCCCTTTTGTCGATCTTTTGTCTAGTATCAAAAGTATTTGTGTTTTGACTGCTGTAAGATTATTCATTCGAAAGTATTCTAGTGTGGCGAATGCAAGAAGACACGTACGTTATCACGATTTTTACATTTATAGCAAAATCTTGTTAAAACGGGAATAATAAAATGGTCATTGTTTCTATTGGGGTAAAAAAAACATGTATCGCAAGAAACGCTTAGCCGACTGTCGCTCTGAAAATGTCTGTCCTTCTATATATGGCGCGGAATCGTGGACGACTACCAGTGCTCATCTCCCACAACTCGATGTATGCTATATGCGATGTCAACGCCATCTACTGCGTATCAACTGACAACAACACATCAGTAACAGCTCCTTCCGTTATTAGCTAGATAACGGAGCCAGAAACCGTGACGCCCCCTGAAGAGTAGCTGTCCCTTTATTTATTATGATAATTTGTTAAGTATAAGTTGTTCTCCTCCTTGTTCCCTTCTGTACAAGGGTGAGGGTTAGGTACAGTATAGCTGAACCACTCGATGTGACTTCCTTCCACAGTTTTCCGTCCATCGCTCCCTCTCTCCGTCCTTCATCCTCCCCTGACCTTCTCAAGTCCCTCCTCGTGCACCTCCTCCAATCTCAACTGGGGTTTCCCCTTTTCCTGAGTCCTTTATGTTGTTCCGCCTCTGCTCTCGTTGCTATTTTTGTGGCATCCAACCTTGCCAAGTGGCCTGCCCATCTCACCCAGCTTCCCGGAAAACCTCCTCTTACGCTGCATTGCATTGCAACCTCTTTTCTCAAATCATATGTCCTTTTTCTATGTACCCTCTAGATACGACATTATTCTTCTAACCCAGTTGATCTCACAACATTGCAACTTCTGTTGTTGTAGTTTTGTCAGCGCCACTGTCTCCATACCATAATAGGCATGCCGATGTAGCACACACTCTCAGTACTTTCCCTTTCAGCTTTTTCGAGATTGTTCTGCCATCATGACTACCTCTACCTTTCTCCAAGTATTCGTTCTTGCTTGTATTCGACGTCGCACCTCCACCTTTGAACGCCCATCCGCTGTAACCATTCCTCCAAGGTATACAAAGCCGCCCACTTGCTTAATTTCCTTTCCCTCCAACATGATGTTAAATATTCTTCTCCCACATCACATATGTATACGTTATGTATATAATTGTTGGTTCGTTTTGAATTGTAGATGTTTGTAAACGTGATTATATATATTATGTATACGTTGAGTTTATTATTGTTGGTTCGTTGTGAATTGTAGATGTTTGTAAACGTGATTGTATATATTATGAGGAATCCAAATTGTTTCCCCAGGTTCTGGCATTTCCACCATAATGCTACAGTGCTTGCCTAGAGACGTCACACATGACGTTGACATAGGCCTAATGAACCTACCTAATTAAGAGACTAGATTATGCAGAGAAAACCAGCCAACCTACATTAAACTAATATGTCCCCACATTGACTAGCCATACTCAACAAAGTATAAATACCTAGTCGCAAACTCGGTCATATCACCCAATTTTAATAAAATAAAGTACACTTATTTCCACATCCCCACAATACGCATCAAAATTCAAAACTAAAGCAACACACGTGAGGTGAATACCAGATAGGTAAGAACACACACAAAACATCATCGCATATGTGCTTAGTGCAAAACCAGCCATCGATACCTCGAAAACGTTACAAGTTTGTGTGTGGAGGATCCATTTCTAAACGCATTATGGCATTCCTACAAAACACATCCACACATATACCAATGTAAAATAAACTATGTAAGCCAAATATTTGGAATACGTCAGTTAATGCAGTTACGCAACTTCATTTACAATAGTATTGCTTATTAATTGCAACGTGTGGACAGGGGAATCGTGTCGCGAATGATACAATCATACGTTGGCCCGCGCGGAATCTATCGCGATGTTCCCTGACTCCGTATTAAAATGTCACACCTAAGAGAGTCAATCGCATAATATAATCACATTGCATTAAAAAAAAAAAAACGTTTTGTTCACTAAACTAATTAGCAGCGACATGTTTTTATTTACAACAGTGCAACAATAACCACATTCAACGAAATGCTGTGTCATGATAACATGTTATATTGTTTTCACATTAGGGAATTGTGATATAGGAGTGACCCAGGTACCTGTATTTAATGCAGGAACTGTCGTATATTCGATATATTTTATTGTGGTGTACACACTGTCGTGCAAACACATCTATGAATAGTGTATACTTAATACAAACACATTAACGCTGTCCTGCTAACAAGGGTGATCATAGTATTAATCATATCTTTGACTCCAAGTATCGCAGTAATTGAAGTGACATATGAGCCGATGTACAAATAGCGACAGTGTCATGTATCATATGAGCCGATGCACAAATAACGACAGTGTCATGTGTCATATGAGCCAATGTACAAATAGCAACATTGTCATGTATCATATGAGCCAATGTACAAATAGCGACAGTGTCATGTATCATATGAGACGATGTGCGCACATCTATACCTGGGAGTGCTCACACACGTGCATTCACATAAGTGCTGACCTACTCCATTTTATGCACGTACACATTCGCGCACACACAAACCACCACCACCACCACCACCACCACCATCACCACCACCAGCAGCATCGTCATCGTCATCATCATCAACTCAGCACTTACAACTGGGGCGCTACTCTTGCCCTCCCCCGACGCAGTCTTCTGTATCCAGACCGAATGTTTCTCTTCATCATCCCGAAGTGACTCCTCAACGTGTTGAAGTCAGCAGCAATGATGAGCAGGACAGGAACAACGAGCATCACTATCCCGATAGCTCCAATCGCGATGTTCGGCGACTGTTGGTCTGCCTTCTTGAAGCCAATAGACGCCATCACTTTCGCCGACTCCGTTTTTGGTTCCTCGTCTTTAGGGACAAAAATAGTGACTTCTTCTCCGGTTGCTGAATGGAAAATAAGGTTGATATTGAAAGTAATCACGGAACACGATGGCTCATTTACTTGACTGGGTGTTAATGTTTTTGCTAAATTGACCATTGCTATGACAGTAACCCTCATATCTTATATGTATCTGTTTAGTTTATTTAATTGTTAATACTGACAGTGTGGTATGCAACGTATACTAAAAGTTACTCATACGATCACGATTGCTAACATATTATGTTTAATATAGCTGTGAACGCCCTACCAAGGCAATACACTGCTAGCAACCAAGGCAATACACTGCTAGCAACCAAGGCAATACACTGCTAGCAACCAAAGCAATACACTGCTAGCAACCAAGGCAATACACTGCTAGCAACCAAGGCAATACACTGCTAGCAACCAAGGCAATACACTGCTAGCAACCAAGGCAATACACTGCTAGCAACCAAGGCAGTACACTGCTAGCAACCAAGGCAATACACTGCTAGCAACAAAGGCAATACACAGCTAGCAACCAAGGCAATACACTGCTAGCAACCAAGGCAATACACTGCTAGCAACCAAGGCAATACACTGCTAGCAACCAAGGCAATACACTGCTAGCAATCAAGGCAATACACTGCTAGCAACCAAGACAATACACTGCTAGCAACCAAGGCAATACACTGCTAGCAACCAAGGCAATGCACTGCTAGCAACCAAGGCAATACACTGCTAGCAACCAAGGCAATACACTGCTAGCAACCAAGGCAATACACTGCTATCAACCAAGGCAATACACTGCTAGCAACTAAGGCAATACACTGCTAGCGTTTCAATCGGCTACTCTCGAAGAAGTAACAACACTGATCACAAGTGGCAAGACAAAGTCGTCGAAGCTTGATCTACGGCCCTCCGTAATTCTGAAGGGGAAAACACCCATCTTGGCGCCGATTCTCGTGAAATTGATCAACCTGTGCAACAAATCTTCCACTGTTCCCGCCTGCCTGAACACGCAGTCATCACGCCTCTTCTTAAACGTTCCGGTCTTCCCGTCGACGACTACGCCAGCTACCGACCTATCTCGAAACTTCCGTACGCATCCAAGTTACTTAAATACCGCGTCTCTGTCCAACTGCGTTTGCGTATGCAACACAACGGCATCGGAGTTCCTTTTCAGAGCGCCTACCACCCGTCACACAGTGTCGAGACAACGATTTTGTGTATCCAAGACGACGTGTTAAGATCAGCGGATGCCCGTAAGCATGTAGTTCTAGTTCTACTTGACCTCAGCGCTGTGCTTTACACGGTCGACCATGACATTCTTGTCGCTGAACTAGATCGAATCGGCATGCGAGGCGACGCATTTTTCTGGATCGCCTCTTACCTTGCCGACCGAACTTTCTTGCGACAGCAGACTACGACATGGAGTTCTACAGGGCAGTGTTTTTGGGCCCTCTATTATTTTCTATAGACAGTGCTGGTCAATGTTCTCTACCATGTTTACGCTGATGACACCCAACTCTATGTAAATTTTCTGCGAAACGATTTAGCGTCCGCCGTCGACCGGATATCCCTTTGTGTGATTGATGTGAAAGCATGGCTAGAGTCGCGCTACCTGTTTTTGAACGAGGCGAAGACAGAGCCGATACTGTTTGCAGCACCAAACAACCGTGTTCTGCAGCTACCGCCTCTTCCCTTCGGCATATGGAGATGCAACGTCAGCACTTCCGCCAACATGCGATACCTTGGAGTACAGCTCGACTCCACGATGTCGATGGCCGCACACATTAGCCGTACCAGTTGGGTTGCCTACGCCAAACTACGTGGCAGAGCGCGAATACGATCATCTCTCCCGCGTTCAGCGTGCAAGTCGCTTGTACACGCGCTAGTCACGTCGCGACTCGACTTCGGAAACGTGGCCCTGTACGGCATTACTGGAACCTTGTTGCACCGACCAGAGATGGCCCAGCGATTATCTGCGCGTGTCGTCCCCTGCTTACGTCGGCGTTCACAACAAAGCATGACGGCGGCACTACGAGAGCTACATTGGCTAACTGTGGCGCAGCGAATTCAATTTAAACTGGTGACCTTGATGCACGGCGGTGTGCATGCAAACACTCCACAGTAGCTTTCTGACCGTATGCCTGCATATGTTCCCCTTCGTACTCTTCGCTCGGCCGACCAGTTTATCATAGCTGTTCCTAGAGTTAACCTGGAACGGTTCGGCCGACGCGCATTTTCATGTGCAGTTTGTACCCTCTAGAATTCTCTTCCACTAGAGACTAAGACACCAACGTGACTCTGGACGTTTTAGGAGAGACCTGAGAGCATTTCTCTTTAATCTCTTTAAACTCATGTTAATGTTATATGTGACCTACACAATACTCGAAATGTGTAGTTGTTTTAGCATATGTAACACATGTAAACACCCCCGAATCTGCTTTGTAAAGATATGTGGTGTATACATAAATGTTATTTGATTTGATTTACACGGATTTGACCTTAAATACATGTGTTTGCATTGCTAATGTCAACGAACCGCTGTCATTTCCTGCCCACCTTCGCAGATGGCGTCGTCGCCAATCCAGTCGCCCCGCGGTCTACACTCCTTCCACAACTGCCCAGACACGAGTCTGTACCGAGGCAGACATTGGTAGATGACTCGTCTCTTGCGGAGAGACTTCTTGTCTTCGTACCACGTCGTGTTGACTACATTCGGAGGCGGAGCACACTCTATTTCTACAGTAAACAGTCAATTAGAAAAGACTTCACTGCCTTCATTTACATGATTTTGATATGTTAGGCTTGGTTGGATGTTCGACGTAAGGAATAATATGGGGTGGCTCCTGTGCTAGCGATATTGTATATCTTAGTGGGAGTCTCCCGACCTTATCTAGTATTCATGTTATTCATTGTGTATATATCGTATATATAGGTCAAATAAACTGATTCTGAGTTCTGAATAATGTGGGACTTTGTGAAAGTATTCCTTGCAATCGATGTTCCTTATATCCACGAAAATATATAATACTATGTTCGCCAGATATTTCTTTTTCGATATTCCTTATGTATCAGTCGTTCTTATAGCGATAGCGTAATTGCATAACATACTATAATTATATTTATCCTTAGATATAATTACAAATTACACCAGGCGTCAGGTTTTGTACTTTGTCGGCTCTGAATGACGAACTCACTCTGACATTTCGGAGGTTGTCCACTCCACGTGCCATTCGCCTCGCACGTGCGCTCCCTGTCTCCCCCGGCCAACGACAATCCCCCGAGACACGTGTACACGACACGTGACTTGTACGTCAGCGACGTCACGTTGTGCGCTCCCATGTATGGCAGTTCCGGCATCGGACACGTGATCGCTTCAATGAAGCCATAGCGAGATATATAGTAGTTGGCAACACCAGATATTCATCAAAGGTTTAAATACAATCGCAATACACAACCCTTTAAAGCAGCGGTATTTAACATGGGGATAATTACACCCCGGAAGTTACACAATCTAATGGTCTTCATGTCATACAAACTGTTAACTCCAATTGAAGAGAACAAAAAGCAGTGTCCGTTTGGTGGTGATATCGTGTCGCACATAGGTTCCAGAGAAGAGACCATATTCTTGGATATTTCCCAAGTATGGAACACAATGAGAAAATGCATGCATGATGTTACTTTTTAGTGGTAGGAGAATCGTTCAAGATAAATGACGAGTTATTTTGATTGCAAGATGCTAGAAGGCTGAAAGAAAACATTTATGATTCGGACCAGGTAACTATAAAGAGAATAGGCAAGTGGTGAATATCTAGTTAACTCTTTTAGAGTCCTCGTGCCAATGTGGTGCTGTTGAGAACTGGCATTTCTACAAGGATCAACATTAAAATTAAGACACAATATATGTTGGACCTTGCTGATGACTTGTGGTGTGTTCCAGCTGTGACAAAGGCTCACATATCAAGGCTTATTAAAACAACTTAAACCATTCACACAGATCATTTCATCTATAAAATGTTGCTTGTCAAACGGTTGATCTTAGTTAAAGGTTATTAGTAAGCTAATGTTATATTTTTCGAGTTTTTGATTATAAAATGGAGGGGTATTTACGGTTTTATTGTGTCTCTCAAGGGGTAAAAGGGGTAATTTTGTTGCGAAAAATAAACGTCAATATATACAAAACTTGCTTCTGGCTTGAGGCAGGTTAGCTCTTCGTGGATATCAGCGAAAGTCCTAAATAACACTTATTAGTAGGACATACACTGATCTCATCATGGTGTGTACTAGATATGTATCTTAGGTCAAACAGACTACGACATACAAACACACACACACACACACACACTCTCTCTCTCTCTCTCTCTCTCTCTCTCTCTCTCTCTTCTCTCTCTCTCTCTCTCTCTCTCTCTCTCTCTCTCTCTCTCTCTCTCTCTCTCTCTCTCTCTCTCTCTCTCTCTCTCTCTCTCTCTCTCTCTCTCTCTCTCTCTCTCACACACACATGCACACACGCACACACGTACACACGCACACACGCACACACGCACACACGCACACACGCACACACGCACACACGCACACACTCACACACGCACACACGCACACACGCACACACGCACACACGCACACACGCACACACATACACACACACACACACACACACACACACACGCACACACACGCACACCCACACACATCTAAGAAGAGATGAAGCCAATGAAACCAATGATAACATAATACTGTTGTATTTCCACGTTCCAAAAAGTATACCGAATACCAGTGCTTCGAGATACCTGTGCACACGACGCCTTCGCCCTCCCACGTCGCGCTGTTGCTACAGACGAGGTGACTCTGATGACCTTCGCGGTAGTAGCCATATTCGCACGTGTACGTCGCTCTGTCCAGGTATCTTGTCCCGGTCGTCTCGCTCCTGGCATGGTCCACGACTGGAGGCTCTCCACATGACGAGAAATGTCGAATAGAATACTCATATGTGTGTAAACTCATAAACATACGCAAACATACACGAACGCGAACACATCAACGCAGTTATCTACTGAAATGACATCCACCGTCCCGTGTGTGTTGTGTGTGTTTTTGTGCGTGTGTGTGTGCGTGTGTGTATGTGTATGTGAGTGTGTGTGTGTGCGCCAGTGTGTGTGTGTGCATATGTTCTTGCGTGTGCATATGCGTTATCTGTGCGTATGCGTGTGCCTGTGCGTGTGGTTTTTGTGTGTATGTGTGTGTGTGTGTGTGTGTGTGTGTGTGTGTGTGTGTGTGTGTGTGTGTGTGTGTGTGTGTGTGTGTGTGTGTGTGTGTGTGTGTGTGTGTGTGTGTGTGTGTGGGAGCCTTTGTGTGCGTATGCGTATGCTTGTGCGTACGTATGTGTTTCAGCAGGTTTTCTCTCGTGACACTATTCCAATACGTGCAAAAACGATTTGTCCAAAGTGTGTGCATACGAATGTTAGCAGCTGTCCATTTGAGGCAACAAGTGTGCGCGCTCGACTGCGACGTCGGTACCTTCTTGTTTCTGCATCTGCTTCGTGACGGCCGCACGCCATGCGTTGCGTTCTTGCGCCGTCTCCTCCATGTTGTTTTTATCGAGACCAGCAGCGTCTATGTGTTTAAGTCTATTACAACGAAAATATTAATTCATAGGCGCTTCGCTACTCACTTGTACACGTCGGCGTCTCACAACTCCAGTTTCCCGTCAGTTTACACTCACAGGAGGGATCACCTGCTGTGAGATTGTGACCCGGAATGCAAGAGTAAGTGACCTTTGACCCCACAACAACACCGTCGCTGTAGAACTGAACTTTCGAGTCTTCGCGGATTTGAATATCAGGACAGGTTATTTCTGAGAAAAAAAATAGTTCAACATTTCATCAATGTACCTCAGTAGATGATAGCATGTAAATGTGGGAAGAAAACACATTTGAAACTCATACACAAAACTCACACACAAAACACACACACAAACACACACACACTAACACACACACAAATATACACACACACTCCACATTTGAAAGACGCACTGAGTAAAGTAAAGTAAAGGTAATAATAAGGTATTAGTATGAAACAAACATAAAATACGTGCTTCCTCTTGAAGATGGCAGTAACATGACTAAAATTAATTGTTTGATACGACTTTAACATATTTTTAATCCATCCAAAATATCAAGCTTAATACGACAATGCGAATAATATTTTGTTTTGTCGATATTTCAACAACTTGGTTAATATTAGCAGATATATAATATATATATATATTATATATAATATATATATATATATATTTAATACTTAAACATATTTGCATTGATAGAATTAAACCAATCATTACATCAGTTGTTCCATCTAAGTACCGCACCTTCAAACACTGGTTGTTCTCCAGTCCAAAGCTCGTCTTCACCACAAGTGCCAATCAAATCTCCGCTGACTCGACGATATCGAGATCGAGGCTGGTACGTCACCGTCGACCCGACTGTCAGAGCTCCTATTGAAAGTTCACCTCCGAAGACGTTTATCGGCGCCCGACATGTCGTTTCTGCAAAGGAATGAAATCATTTATATAAAAACAAGTATAGAGCATTAGTACATTTATGTAATAGTGGGATAATGTGGAAAAGGCCACTGCGTTCTTCGTACATGATAGACCCTGTTTTGATCACGCACAATTATGACGATGTAGCTGTACAGATCGACAATACTTTCTAACAAAACGTGCCTACACCAATATCAGTTCATTCCGCAGAGTGGTTGTGTCGATTAAAACATGTAAACTAAAAAGAGGGACGTTCTTATGTAGCGTTGTATCTGTTTAAAGCGCATAACAGTTCAATGCCTGTTCATTCGATCACCATTTCGACATTCAGCCACGCTGTAATCAATGGGCGAAAATTATTCGCACGTAAATATTCGGTAGTTTTTGTAGCTTGGTACATATATTGATACATCTGAGTGAGCTAGGAATAGGACTCGAACCAGCTATATAGAGAGTGAGAGTCACTAATCAGTTTATTACACCTATTGTTTCACTCAGAAGAACAGTATATATGTTTTGCATTATTAGCATTATCAAGTTATGAAAGACTACTGTGTTTCTGTTGGCGTTTTCTCGGCGAACATTAAACAGCTTGACCTCGAGCTGAGCTGCTCCTGGTAATGAGATGCAACTGCTAGGATGACTGCAGTAGTCTGAGATGTTCATGTAAAAAGTAAGGATTACAATGCTCTCCATCATGTAGCAACTGCAGAGGATTGGAATGAACGAGCACAATTCAGTTGGCATATAAAGAAGACGATGGTGACGATAACTGTGGCAGACCAGAGTTAATCAGTATGCAAAGTGACACTGTTAATGTTTAATAAATGTTCAGTTAAAGCCAAACACGAGCACGTGTTTTTTTACTGCTAGGGACAATTTCATTGGGATATTAATTTGCACGCAACTGAAACTGTCATAATGTGAATTACTCGACCCTCAAAATGTAGGAATAACCACCAAAATGTACCTCCTACATTTGTTATAGGACATATATTGTGAAGAGTGGCGGCCACATTGAATCGCCATTTTGAAAGTTGTGGGGTCAAAGTTCAGTTCGATGACATTCATATTTGGATTGTACCGGTATGGCCACAAAAGTGAACCTTCTATGTGGCTATGGAGCCGATATACGGCAATAATGGTATTAAATTACAACGACGGCCATCTTGAATTTCAAAATGGCGGCCTTGCACGTAACTGAAACTATTATAGTTGAACTTATCGGCCCTGAAAATATAGGAATAACCACAAAAAATTGACCTCATACATGGCGTAGGAAGCGAGATACGACAGATATTGTGAAGGGTGGCGGACATTTTTAAGATGATGGGGCTAAAATCTAGCTTGGTAGCACTCTTTTTTGGATTCAGGAGGTCAAAAGACATAAAGGTGTTACAAATTTTACTCTAAAATGCCGCATTCACTTTCTCTACAGCACTTTTAAAAAATCTGGGCTTAGTCTATATAGGAAAATAAGATTTTAACATGGGGTGAATAGCGAAAATATTTTCCCTAATTTAAGTATTTTCCCCTAGAAGAATTCTGGTAGACTTTGTATATGTTATAGCTAACACCTTCCTGAGTTTAACATAGTTGAGATACTTTTTGTTGCAATTTGTTCGAGTTTGACCTTATAGTTGCCATAAAATGCCTGGACTAATTGTATTACACGCCTTAATGCCCAGGGAAATGATTGCATGCTACTACACAGACTTAACGTGACGTACGTTGACACACGAGAGGTGTTCCTGACCACGCCCCTCCGCCGAGACACGTCCTCAGTTGGCTGCCCCTGACTCTGTGGTAGCCGGGCAGACACCGCGTGGTGACGACGTCTTCGTAGTAGACGCCTGTCTGTGTCTCCACCTCACTGCCGACGCCGGTCACCTCGCCACACCGGATCCCTACGACAGTCCGTGTTGTATTCGATTGTGCTTTATTCAGTAAGAATTTCACCTCTCTGCAGATAGCAGTACAGCAAATAGCCATTATTGTTTCAATACGTCCTCAATATGGAAAAGGGCGGATGGATGTGGGTACCACGGGAGATATATTCTAACAAAAATCCCAAAATAACACATCAAGACATTTATTAATGGTCAATATCTTGGTCGGAAGTTGCGAACATGTTTGACAGAAAAATAAGCATTTTTATCAACAGATACATCATTACAAATACGAACCATTATCTGTGTAAGATAAATACCACAAGATATAATCAAAATAATCATGCAAATGACATTTCATGCTAGAAGGCCATAGAGTATGATTTGTGTTCACAAAAATAAGGACATTATAAATTAAGCTTTAAATTAATAAAATAAAATTATAAGATAACAATTAATGTAACTTAATATTTCATTTTCAATATGAAACCGGTGAAATGTTGGTGAGTTGAGCAGATGATTTGCGGGATTTTGTTGCACTTTCTTGATGTGTGACTTTACGGAACAACTCAGTAGCAATAATGCATGCAACCACTACGATGTACTTTTGCAACTGAGAGACACCGGCGTCCAATGTCCGTCGACCGTGCAGAGGGACTGTCCCGGCATGCCCTCGTAGCCGACGTCACAGCTGTAGGTGACGTCACATCCCCTGCGCACGCAGCCATCATCCGTGACGGCATTCTTCACCGGTGGAGGCGGCCCACATGTCACTTCTGGTGACATAACAATAAAGTGAATTTACAATGATTGGCACTGGTTAAAAAGACAGAATATGTAATTCGTTGGTACATAACATTCTTCAAAATGAGTGCCTATTTGGTTATTTTGTTATATTATAGTTTTTTATGTGTAACAAATATACCCCTTGAAAATAAAATAATACACGCTTGTTTTTATTCATATTATTTCATATTCTAGAAAGATGGCTTCCTATATGGGCTACTATGGATACCTAAATATCCTTAATTTGACCAGCTTATACTGCACGTGGTTGGTTCCCCCACCTTTGCTGTTCTGTTGAGGTTGAGTTATGTATTATAATTATATAGGTTAATGCATATATTTTACATATTATATATATATATATATATATTATAAATGTATGTATTATATGGAATATATATATTTCTTGGTTGAATACAAAGCTCTGATGCAAACTTATATCAATATATATGAAACCACCAAATTTTAAACGTGTCAGTTAAACAATGAAACATGTTCATCGTTCAGAAAGTTTATGGCTGTATGTACTATGTAACTTGGATAAATAACGGAAGAAGAAATAAACAACAGCTTTGGCCTTTTACTTTTTGTTTGCAGTTCTATTTCCAAAACCCACAAGTTATCATTAGTAAACAAGTTTGCACACCTTCACAAATCAGTGACGGTTTCGTCCATCTGCCGTTCAACTCACAACGACTGAACCCAACTCCTGACAACCGCTCGTAACCATGGTTACAAGAGTAAACAACCTTTCCGCCAACAGTGTCGCCATTGTGCATCGTGTAGTTGGCACTGGCGACCTCTAGCGGCAATTCGCAGTGCACCTCTGCAAATGTTTTTTGAAGACATACTTATAAATATGAGCGAAATGTATTACATGTTATACTTTCAAGTAGATAACTAAGGTGAATGATTGTCTTTCTTTACAATTAACTCAGTACTACTTTGTAGTGGATACTTATGTAACGTTACTACTACGCTTGACACAGTTTAAAATAATAGCATTTAGTAGTATTAAAGCTACTTGTAAGTTGGACAATAAAATAACAAATACACTTAACAAGATACTTATTCACTGTCCACGTTATGTTCAGTGCTTTGTTAATATGTATCTACACGTGTTAAGGTACTTATGAATCAGTTGTTTAATGTAATGTTTAATAATGGCGACTTACCGATGCAGACAGGGTCTTCGTTGAGCCACTGACCGCTGACGTCACACACTTTGGTGAGATTGCCTGTGTCCAGTCTGTGGCCGGACAGACAGGAATAGGTCGCTGTGTCATTCACTCGTACTCCGTCTGTCGTCAACGACGTGTCTGGGATGTTTGGCGGATGTATACAGATAATTTCTACAAACAACAAATGCTTACAGTGACTTAATTTATTTGAACATTATAGTAATCCAAATGTGGTCGTGTTAGCAAATTACCAGAATATATACAATCATAATGTGCATATAGGCATGCAGTAATACTGGAAGTCTGCCTGCTTATATACAAGAAATATGTCAACGTGATACAAGCAAATATGATTATAATAAAATAAGTGTATCACTTCGGGATACGATTGGGTAGTTTCGTTGTCGCAGGTGGAAGACAACTGCATTGTGCAAATACCTTTAAATCAATGCACTTCCCTCATATTTAGTTGACAAAAACATCTAGTGTCGAACTAGTACAAACCGGGTGTAACGTGGCACATTGTTATTATAACTGTATCATAACTTAGGCTATTCGATTTGTCATACCACTGCATAATGGCGGTGTTCCGCTCCATCGTTTGTCTGCCTGACACTGCCGCGTCCATTCTCCGCCGGCCTCTCGCTTGAAGCCTGGACGACATTCGTACGTGACGTTTGTCAGGTAGACGTCGTCTGTCGTGGTGACAAGCGTATGAGCCACGGGCGCCAAGGGACCACACGACACGACTAGAAAACAGAAACGAAACTGGCAAAGGTCTTAGGCAGAGCAAACACACTTTGACATACACAGAAAGTGCACACAGATTCTTCACCAAATTGTGAGTTTCAGTATGAGATAATACACTATTATTACATGCTATCAAGCAATATACACAGTACATTGTGTGTACTGTAAAGACTGTAATAATCCAGCCATTCGATTAACCCAATGCGAAACAAAAATTATTACTCGGTACCTACCGCTATATTTAAATGATACTGTCCACGCGTTATAAACAAACACTTAAAACTATGTGTCGGTCATGTTTTGTTTTTGATATGATAACCCTTTGCTTGGGAGGATGACTTTTTAAGTAAGCTCGTTTTGACCGACTTACTTCTACAGGTGGGGGTTTCTCCTGATAACGTTTCTCCGCACGACGTCTGATCCTACTTACTTCTACAGACGGGAGTTTCTCCGGACCAAGTCTTGCTGCTGAGGCACGTCGTCGACAGATCTCCCGCGATCAGTTCGTGGCCTTCCTTGCACGTGTACTCGATCGTCTCGTTGAACCGATTCTCACTCGTGTTGCCGCTAACAACTTCCGTGTAGCTCGGTGACTTCAACACTGGGCACTTTATTGCTGCAACACGTTCAACAATTAAAATTCGATCACAGCAAAACTAAATCACAAACCACAGCAACTGAGTGTGGTTTTAAATAAACACAATTATGTATTAATCCTCTCGATTCTTGAAATGTTTCTACGTTATACCAGCAAAACATGTGACATTAGGGGTTTCTTGAACAGAGAAGAAGTCTGGAACCATCACATAAACACATACTTGTACATTGAGACAGGTCTCCCGACAACAGCCAGAAGTATAAAACTGGGCCCTTGACACATATATGTATATATATATATATATATATATATATATGCGTGTATATATATATATATACACATATATATATACATATATATACAATATATAGTTGTATATATATATATATATATATATATATATATATATATATATATATATATATGTGTGTGTATATATATATATACACATATATATTTATACATATATATACAATATATAGTTTTATATATATATATATATAAAACTGTGTGTGTGTGTGTGTGTGTGTGTGTGTGTGTGCGTGTGTGTGTACGTTTACAAACGTTCGGATCTCTAGATTAGTACTCTCAGAAGTACAGTCTGGGACCATCACATGAACATATACCTGTACATTGAGGCGGGTCTCCCGACCACACTCCGTCCATTCGACACGATCGTTGCAAGTCGCCGCCGGACAACTCAAAACCGACTTGGCACTTGTACTCGAGGACAGTGTTGGGCGTGTAGGGCGGTCCGCCTGACACGAGGTGTATGTGACCAGCGTCGTTGATCGCCGGACAATCACGCACTGTCGGCATAAGTGGGTTATACGGAACTAAATCTTTAGCGACCTGATGGTCTCTGAAGGTCACAACGAACACATTTTCACCAGTCAAGATATAAGTTATGTTATCTATAGTCATAACTTGTTGATTGTTGTTGAAATCGAAAACATCATTTTAAATAAGAAGAGTCGGACTGGTAGCGTTCATCAACTGTCAACATCACATGCTTCACTGGTTCACCGTCGACTCTGTCGACGAGGTAACACTTACCAATACATCGAGTGGACGAGTTCCAGGTTCCGTCCAGTTGACACGTCTTCACTGGCTCACCATTGACTCTGTAGCCGAGGTGACACTCGAGTGTACAATTGTCGTTGTAGAAGTTGTCACGAGTAGTGCATGTCGCATTCGTGTAGAGTCCGTGTTTGTCCACATGCAGCGCGTCACATGTGATGCCTGCAAAGTGTCTTTGTTTCTTATAATTTGAAAACAAACATAACAATATCAATAACCTTGTTAACTATCCCGTCTGTTTATATATAAATTCATCGTATATTTGCAATCAAGTTATGTAGATTCCTAACAGTATTGTACATTAAAATAATGACATATATGAGTGTGTGTGTGTGTGTGTTTGAGTGAGCGAGTACGTGCGTGAGTGTGTGTGTAACATTTAAAAGAAACACTAAATGTAGGCCTTACTAGGTAGTATCCTGGTAGCATATCCTGCTAAAATGAAACACTTATATAGGAACATTTAACCCAACCGTTGCCACCGGAGACACGGGCCTATCGAACTCGGCATATTTGTCAACACACGTGGTCAATGTTTGGAACGTAGGATATCACAACTTGACAGGACACATTGTATATGAAATGGTATGCACACTACAACGTACGTTCACACGTAGAGGTGTTTGTCCAAGAGCCATGCTCTGTACATCTGTATACACTCTTTGTGTTCGTCAAATTGTAGCCGACCACACAAGACATTTCACACGTGTCGTTGTACACTTTCTTATCAGATGTACAGGTTGTATCACTGTACAGCTCCCCCTCGAGTGTCGTAATAGCTGGGCACGTGATCACTGAAAAAAATCAAATATGACATTAACACAAAATCATAGTACATTATATAGCAACATATTTCAACGTCAATTATATATTTTATTGATACATACTCGACTGGATCTTGTCATACAATTAAAGGTGTCGGACTTTTTTTAAGCAGAAAGTTAATATTTATATTTTTTTAAATAAATTTGGGCAATATAAATTATTTGCATCATGGAAACAATTGTTCCGTAAATTTGTTGCAAATAGGTAGCAGAATTTAAGGTTTATATTTTGCACCTGGTATCAGCTGAAGACACTGGGTCATGACGTCATACGTCGGATTGCCTCGCTCGCCATTTTATAGTTACTTAATAAACAACGATAACGCCGACACTGGCACATTTAAAACTGTTGATGGTGGTGCCTCTGCCTCTGTGTATAAGCAGTTTATAAATGATACTAACATCAAAAATAAGGATGTATGCAGTACATGTTATACGACTATTGCGCAAAGTTCAATGTTAAAGGTAATAATGGGATTGTATTTATATCGTCAACACTATCGAAAGAGTTGTCGTTTGCCGAACTGCAGTACAAATGCCTTGTATGATGCAACCTCTATACGCTCAATATTGTTTGTAAGCGTTGTAGAAACATCAGCAACACTAGGTTATATATCAACAAGACATTATAACATATTTAGTATTCTAGATATTTACACTTTACAGTTCATTTGCCAACTCGCAATGTATGACTTGAATTGAAAATGACGATTTTTTTCGAAATGACTTAGGCAAAACTAAAATTACCTTCGCATGATACATCGTTGCTCCAGTTGCCGTGTTCTGTGCACCTGTGTACGTTGTCAGTGCTTGTCAGGTTGTATCCGAGCGTACACGACACTTCGCAAGTGTCGTTGTACACCTTCGTATCTGATGTGCACGTTGCGTTGCTGTACATATCACCCTCGAGTTTTTTGATGGGAGAGCACGTGACCACTGAATATGCGGCACGCACAAGAATTAGGCGTTTAAGTCCAAAAATAGTTATACTTCGGCGCATTAAGGTAAGAAAGAAAAACATTTTAGTGAAACAAAATGAACAAGTCAAATCGTATATGTGTCGCAAATAAGAATATTTCTCTCAAGCCTGAGGTGATAAAAAGCCTAGTTTATGCAGGGGTTTCTCTGAATCATTTATACTTCGTCCCTCTTGTGGTCTTCATTGCGACTGACTTTAATGAGTAATTAAGTAAACTCGCAGTAAGTTCCGTCTGTCTACTATTTGAATATCCTGTATACAAGCATCACAATTGCAAACCATTGGCACACGCGCACACACGCACACACGCACACACGCACACACGCACACACGCACACACGCACACACGCACACACGCACACACGCACACACGCACACACGCACACACGCACACACGCACACACGCACACACGCACCTACATACTTATACACGTACGTATATGATATACGTACGTGTATATCATAAGTATGTATAAATATATTTCGCTCATCTTGATTTTATCACTTACATTCGCACGATACATCGTTGCTCCAGTTGCCGTATTTTGTACATCTGTGTATGTTGTCACTGCTAGTGAGCTTGTATCCGAGTGTACACGACACATCACACGTGTCGTTGTACATTTTCATATCTGATGTACACGTTTTGTTGGTGTATATCTCACCCTCCAACAATTTGATGGCTGAGCATTTGACGACTAAAAACACATGGTATGGATCAAGTGTATTTCAACAATAAGTGTAGTAATAGCATATGGTACTAATGCACACACGCATGCACGCGCATATGGCCGCCAACATGCATACATACATACATGCATACGTACATGCATGCATACATGCACACACATATACATCATATATAAATACATACATATATACATGTATGCATACATGCATACATGCATACATGCATACATGCATACATGCATACATGCATACATGCATACATGCATACATGCATACATGCATACATGCATACTGCATACATGCATACATGCATACATGCATACATGCATACATGCATACATGCATACATGCATACTGCATACTGCATACTGCATACATGCATACATGCATACATGCATACATGCATACATGCATACATGCATACATGCATACATTCATACATGCATACATGCATACATGCATACATGCATACATGCATACATGCATACTGCATACATGCATACATGCATACATGCATACATGCATACATGCATACATGCATACTGCATACTGCATACTGCATACATGCATACATGCATACATGCATACATGCATACATGCATACATGCATACATGCATACATGCATACATTCATACATGCATACATGCATACATGCATACATGCATACATGCATACATGCATACATTCATACATGCATACATACTATGGAAAACATTACTGCTGGGACGATAACTTCGTGTGGTGAAATATATAATATTTTATCATTTGGTAAATAAAACATTCAAAATATATGTGAACACAGTTGTGCATTTTTTTAACGAAATAGAGTGCATTATTGTGTATGGAAACTCAACACCAATATTGTTGTATGTGTACAACCTTATTTTCGAAAATGTTCCTTGTGCCTTATCTCAGTTCGGATTTAGGTCAGGTTGGTATATATGTTTGGCGTTTTTTTTCATATTTTAAAGCATTTCTTGTATAATTATTTCATTATTAAAATGTTATGCAAAATAAAAACACTAGTACTTCAAGGTAGCAATTATCAATGTAGCACTGCCACTTCAGTAATATCAAATTACATGTTTGGGGAGAAGGAAATGTAGGATTGTCCAGTCCGTTTATTTTGTACTAACATTTGAATGTACACTAACTATATGTGTGTAACGTAGGGTATAGTTATTGCCTTTCCAACATGTCTTTTCTACTCGCACTGCACATTTACAGGATGTTGCTGAAATGATTGCTCAATACTAAGCTGAGGACAAAGCGTGCGACTTCATAATAAGGTGGCGGAATAAGAAGCGCCAGATCTCTCTCTTCTTGCCGTCATCTAAAGAGTACATAACAATTATGTATCAACACAAAATTGGTACGTGTCCAATGTTACCAAGAAAGACAAGAACGAAAACGTTTCTTCTTCTGTCTTTCACTAAACTATGACAAACACGAAGACAGCTTATCTGTTCTGAGATAAGGACGGCATCCTTTGTAAGACGTCCGAACCCGTGCAAACATATACTCTTGAATAGTTCACCATCTGATCGGGCAAAAGTTGAGTATTCGTTTAAACGGTTTAATGTAGCCTAACGCCTAATAAATAATTTTGATGCAGTAAAATACAATAAACAGTGATGAGCATTCATATCCATTATATACTGATCTAGTATGCATATTAATTGTTGTCAATATGTATTTAATGTTGGTTTTGATAACCAGTCTTTTAGTATCCATACGCATATACTATATACATAAGACCTAGGCACATGCTTATAACCTCATGCAAGATGTGTATATGTGAGTGTGTATGTGTGTGCGTGCATGCGTGCATGCATGCTTGCGTGCGTGTAACTGTCGTTATGTACTTGCAACGTATGCATAACAGAAAACTAATCATCGTATCGTTTTATATGTGTCTACTAATTAAAGTTATTTATTACATGATATACAATATAAATGACATAACTTACGTTCGCACGATACATTGTTGCTCCAGTTTCCGTGTTCTGTACATCTGTGTACGCTGTCACTCTTTGTCAGGTTGTATCCTAGCGTACACGACACTTCGCATGTGTCGTTATACACCTTCGAATCTGATGTGCACGTTGCGTTGCTGTACCTCTCCCCCTTGAACGTTATCATGGGTGGACACGTGACCACTAAACATAGGTTGCACATATGTTTTTTATGTATTGTCATTCCAAAATATGTATGTAAGTAGACACTGAAAAGGATGACAATTAACATAACGAAGATATATATTGTACGTCCAACCAACACGGTTCATGTGTCACTAAAATTTCACGAATCATCCATGGTCTTTACATAAAAAGGGCAATGTCTCTGAGACGAATGGATGGTTAGAAGATGCAACTTACGTTCGCACGTTACATCGTTGCTCCAGTTGCCGTGGTGCGTACACCTGTGTACGTTGTCAGTGCTTGTCTGATTGTATCCGAGCGTACACGACAGGGTACACGTGTCGTTGAACACTTTACTATGTGATGTACAGGTGGTGTCATTGTATTTCTCACCCAGAGATGTCTTGATTGATGGGCACGTGACCACTGGGAATACCGGGAAAGTTATATTAAATATATACCATAAACAACCGACATTCAGCTATGTACTGTACATATGTAATATTGAAACAAACCAAAAGTGTCATATTGGAAACTAATGTCAGTTTAAAATACACAAGTTAGCAGTAAAAAACTTACAAAATCATTGCAATTATACTAACATAAAGTACATACTAATGGTCGACTCTCACGAAAACCTGGACACATTGTCGATTTGACGACTTTCATATATCTTTGTCAGTTTTTATTATGATATAGTAGACATATTAAATATTTGAACACAAAACATGTGCAACCTTAATATTGTTTATTCATGCAAGGAGAGGTATGTGAAGTTACATGTCCCATTCGTGTGACACCATGCGAAACACACAGACCGTCCGTTTTGCAACTTCTCGTGTCTCTGTAATATTAGTCATTACGCATTTTTGACGGTTTTCTGGTAAATAGGATAGATAAACGGTCATGTGAAATGTGATGGTATATAGGATTGATAAACGGTCTTGCGAAATGTAAATTCATCTTCTGTCAACGCAGGGTTTAATAATGTTCTGCTTATTTTCTGGTTATAAAATAGCTAATAACGTATTTATGTTAACTCCATCGCTCTACTGATAATAATTCACATCTAGTTTGACAGAGAACCCTTGGTCAAACATATTTCACAATATATTTTGAGTTATAATTTTGTTTCTGATTTAACCATAACCCCACTAACATAACATGTTCTTAACAGTTCGAAAAGCATACATAGGATAGTTGGTTAAACACATATTTTATTTTATCGGTAAGTGATGAGTGTACAAGCAATGATGCCACAACAATGACATTTACAAAATAACACTTGGCACAACAGTTACAAAAACATATGTCTTTCGCCTGGTATCGAATTTTGTGCTGATCAGTTGCTTGCAAAAGAGGTGTGCTATCCGTATCGTTCTGTTACAGACGTTATAAATTTAACACAACTGGCGCATCTGGAAAACAGCATTTATTGTTCAGATATATCATCATCATCCATAATTTTTTGTTGTTGTTGGCTAGACTGGCGTACCCGACTAAACTATCGTACACGCTGCCGAATGAGGTTGGTTGTGTTACTTGGCATACCACTTCTCATTCTTTATATCCCGCTTTCCCTGTTGAATCAGCATCCCGCTGGTTTCTCTAACAAGGCAAACTCTTCTCCCTCGTCTGTCCTTTTCCTTCTCTACGTTCCATTTGTTTTCATGGTCGAGAGCAATGAAGTCGTCGTCTATATACATACTTTTCTTGTGCATATTTTATTATGTGTTATATTTCGTGTGGAGTGAACAGTGGCAGGATCATCAGTTATATCGCTTTATGTCACATTAGTGATGGTTATCATTAGCGATGGCTGTGTTGTCAGTCGTGGCTGTGTCAGCATTGAAGCGTGGAGTGAACAGTGGCAGGATCATCAGTTATATCGCTTCATGTCACATTAGTGGTAGTTATCATTAGTGGTGGCTGTGTTGTCAGTTGTGGGTGTGTCAGCATTGAAGCGAAAATGCTCTCAGGCGCTTTACATAAAGCTCCATGATTTAAATAAAACTATAAAATATAGATTATAAAAAAAAAAAATAGTGTGAAAAAGTTTATTTAAACATAACAAATAAATAAACACATATAAATAATATAATACACACATGAATAAAACATTACGAATAAATAATTAGTATATTGCATATATAAGTATATATAAGTATATAATATTTAACATTGGAATAAAGCATGTTTCTTTCTCTGTTTAATGCATACGGAAAGTTGCGTTTTGCTTGATATCGGTTAAATAATATTTAGAGGAAACTAAGTCTAACAAATTAGTCACTCACGCTAACGCAACCATTTTTACAAATTGCTTCCCCGCAATTATTAAATTCTATATGGCATATTATTTGTGTGTTCCATTGACGTATGTTTGGATGGCTGGTCATTTAATGAAATAAAAAAATTTCATTAAATGACCAGCCAACCAAACATACGTCAATGGAACACAAAAATAATATGCCATATATAATATAATAATTGCGGGGAAGCAATTAGTAAAAATGGTTGCGCTAGCGTGAGTGACTAATTTGTTAGACTTAGTTTCCTCTAAATATTATTTAACCGATATCAAGCAAAACGCAACTCTATATATATATATGGACATCTATATCAAAGGTAGACACCTATATCATATCATATATATGATATGATATAGGTGTCCACCTTTGTTTAGCATAATCAATATATAAACTGAATCCATATGAAGATAATATGCTACGTTACGAACATCGTTTGATACATAAAATAACTCAGATGTCATGATGTCCTGTTTAATGGAAAACGAGTCTGTAATATGCCTGTATAACATAGTACCTACGGGTAAAACACAAACTCCACGATTAATAGTTCAAATATCTAATTGTTATCTATATCAAGCAGTCCATTGCAAATAAAAAGCACGCATACACGATGATGTCATTTATCATATTAATATAATTATTCAGCGCACTAATTTCTGGGGAACTCTCGGCAATAACGATACAGCAGCAAAACCTATGTTGGTGCCGATTGACATCAACGACCATAAAGTAAAAAAAATCCGAAGGTAACACTACTTAAAAGCACTCAATAGACTTATAACCTTTTCTACTAACAAACACGACGTTTGCAAGTTATAATCCTACGGATCAGAGGATGGATCACATAGCTCGGATCACCAGCAGTGTATACGTATACGAGTCTGAACACCAGCTCAAAACTATGCGATCTTCATCACCCGCAGTGTACACGTATACGAGTCTGAACACCTGCTCAGAGCTGTGCGATCTTCATCAAACGTACGCAATGCCAGGTACAAAGTGTTATTGTGACACTAGAAATGCACGATTGTATTTATTACAAATTGTATACGTCAAAATACACATTTAGCAGTTAAATATTTCTTGTGCCGTTATTTAACAAGATTTAACAAGATTGCCACCCAGAGAATTAACTCTAGGTAGCAGGTGGACAAGGAAGCCCTTGGCTTATCGAGAGTCCGACCTTTTTATATATGTGTATCCCGCCCGTCTGAGGTATGTGTCGATTTTATTTTAAAACATATTCACGCTACTAGCACCCACACAATCAGCAGGTAATCTGTTCCATTCATTTATAGTCCTTTGTGAAAATGAAAACTTTCTTATATCCAATCTACTCTGCTCCTTTGCTAATGCAAGATCATGTCCTCTAGTCCTTCTATCTTTCTTAACTAAGAAAAACATATTTCTATAAATATTTTCATAACCCTTCAATATTTTAAACACTTCTATCTGATCTCCTCTCAATCTCCTGGTCTCTAGTGTTGTTAAACCGCATTTTTTTAGGCGTATTTCATAACTAAGATCCCTCAGATTTGGTATAATTTTAGTTGCTCTCCTCTGCACTCTGTCTAGAATATCTATGTCCTTCCTGCGATATGGCCTCCACGCTTGAATACAATATTCTAAATGAGGCCTAACTATTGTTTTGTACAGCGGTATTATTAGCTCTTTTTCCTTATACGTTATGTTTCGCCTAATTAATCCAAGGATTTGATTTCCCTTTGAAGCTGCAATTCCGCACTGCTCTGAAATCTTCATATCAGCACTAACGGTTAACCCTAAGTCCTTTTCTTTTACAGTAGTACTTAGTACAGTACCCCCCATTGTATATTCAACCTCTTCGTTCCCATGTCCTATGTGGAGACATTTACATTTCCCAAAATTGAACATCATTTGCCACTTTTCAGACAATTTGATCAACCTGTCAAGATCATCTTGTAAATGCTGTCTATCTCCATCACTTTTAATCCTTCTAAACACTTTTGTATCATCCGCAAATTTCAACACCTTGCTTGTTATTTCATCATCCAAATCGGTGATGTATATTAAGAATAATATAGGACCTAATACTGATCCCTGTGGTACCCCACTCAATACCGATTCCAGTTTGAAGCCTCCCCATCAACTACTACACGTTGTCTTCTGTCAATCAGCCATTGTTCTATCCAGTTTATTATACCATTTCCTATGCCATGCGCCTTTAGTTTAAGCAGTAATCTTTGATGTGGTACTTTGTCAAAAGCTTTTTTAAAATCTAAGTAGACGATATCTACTGGTGATCCCTCATCTACCCACTTAGTGATGTCTTCCAAAAAACATAACATATTTGTTAAGCATGACCTCGCTTTAAAAAAACCATGTTGAGATGGGTTTATCAAGTTTTGTTTAACAAGAAAATCCACCATGTGATCTTTAATTAATCTTTCTAATAATTTACAAATCACTGATGTTAAACTCACTGGTCTATAGTTCTCTGACTTGTTTCTCGAACCTTTTTTGAATAACGGTATAATGTTTGCTTCTTTCCATTCTAAAGGAACCACTCCCTCTTCTAATGACAAATTGAAAACTGTTGCAAGTGGTACGCTAATTTGTTCTACAATTTCCAATAGTAGTTTGGGTGGAATACCATCCACTCCAGGTGATTTATTATCCTTCATAGCCCTTATTTTCTTAGCTACCATGTCCGGGGTTACAATTAATTGTCCTAAATAGTCTGAATCTGCCCCCTTGAACTTAGCCTCTGGTATTGGCAGTGAACTAATATCTTCCCTGGTAAACACTGAACTAAAGTACTCATTCAGGTCTTCTGCCATTATGAATCCCTCTGATATTATATTTCCAACACTATCTTCTAGAGGACCGACCTTATCTTGAACTTTCTGTTTGCTTCGAACATACGCATAAAAACTCTTGCTGTCATGTTTTATATTACTAGCTAATTGTTGTTCATAGCTTCTCTTTGAATTTTGAATTTCAGCTGTAGCTTGGTTAAATGCTTCTTAATAATTGTTGTAGTCTTCATCATTTCCAGTACATCTATATGACTTCCACATCATTTGTTTATACTTAATTTTTCTAATGGCTTCTTTCGATAAGTGTTTCTTTTTGGACCGTTTTCCTTGTTTTTTGAAGGGTACAAATTTATCGATTATGCACTTAATTTCACTCTTTAATATATTCCAGCATTCTGATGCCGTCTTATTTTTCAGTGTCTTATACCAGTATATCTTTGCTAAATATTTCCTCATGTCCTTATACCTTCCTTTGTAGAAATTTCTCCTATACTGCTTTTTGCTATTCCTTTCTGATTTTACTTTGATGGTAAAATGTATCTGGTTGTGATCGCTACTCCCCAGTGACTCACATATCTTGACATTGTCAACTAATTCATTCTGTGAGGACAAAACTATGTCTAACACATTCTCACCCCTGGTTGGTTCTAGCACATGTTGAGAAAGGAATGTACCTTGAACTAAAACTAAAAACTGGTGGTCCTCTCTCCCCATACTCTGTAGAGATTTCCATTGTATATGCCCATGGTTAAAATCCCCCATAATAATACAGTCCCGTTTGCTTACTTCCCTTATAGTGTTTTGTATTTTTTCATTCTCTTCTATGCTAATATTTGGACTTCGATAAACTAACACAACTGTTAACGTTGAGTTTCCTGTAACTATGTTACACCAAATAGCTTCTTCGCAATCTGCTTCTCTTTCTAATTTTATTTCATAAGCCTGAATAGATTCTTTAATATATAAAATAACTCCACCTCCCATTCTTCCTATTCTATCTTTTCTAAACATTACATATCCTGTCAGTCCCAATTCAGCATCTGATATATCGGTGGAGAGCCAGGATTCGGTTATACCTATTATATGAGGGTCAATATCTTCTACCATAATGTTTAGTTCATTTATTTTGTTTACTATACTCCTTGCATTTAAACAAACACATTTATATCCAGCTTCAGAAGAGTTTTCCAGACTGTTATTTGTTGATTTATTTGTGCTGTCTTTATCTATGCCTCCATTGTCAGGCTTTTCTGTGAGTCCCCCCTGCGAATCTAGTTTAAATAGATGCAACCTGTCCCACTCTCAACAGATTGCAGCATATTCTCTGAGAAAACTGCTGCCCCCTTTCCACTAAGATGGAGGCCATCTCTCATGTACATATCTTCCCTCCCAACAAAGTATCCCCATAAATCTGTGAATCCCACCCCCTCTTCTTCACACATCTGCTCAGCTAGTGCATTGATCGCCATCCTCTTGCAGTTTCTATACGTTGCCCCCCTTCCTCCCATTACTGGCAAAATTCCTGACAAAATAACCTGTTCGACTCTCGTCTTCTTTAGCTTCCTCACTAACTGTCTATACTTCTGTACTATCGCAGTTGTTCCCTCCCTGTCTGCATTATTTGTTCCTACATGTACCAGTATAGACCCCCCCTTGCCATGTCCCAATACCTTCTCTACCCTGTCAGTTACATGTTCAATCCTAGCCCCCGGTAAACAAACAACGATGTCCTTCCCCTCGCTCAGTGTCTTGTCCGTCTTGGAGTCACCCATAAACACCCTCTCTTTCCTCATTGCCCCCTCAATCACTGCCTTAGAATAGCTCCTTCTTCGGTTTGCATATGTCTGGTTGTTGTCTTTCCCCCCTGTCGTCTTCTCTCCTGTCACATTCTCTTTCGATCCATTCTTTCCTGTCGCTTTTTCTCTTGTCACCTTTCCTCCTGTCAGCGTCCCTTTTATCGACTTCTCTTCTATCACATTTGCTCTCACTTCCTTTTGTCCCTTCTTCTTTTGTCCCGTCTCATTTTCCTCTCTCCTCTCCCGTTCCATCTTCCCTCCCTCCTTCTCTACAGTCACTTTCTTTCCTGTCACCTTCACGCTTGTCACGTTTTCTGTTGTCGATTTTCCTATTTCTTCCCCTCCAATCACCTTCTCTCCTCTCAATCTCCTTTCCTCAGTTTCCATAGCCACTGCTATTCTCCTTCAGTCTTGCAGTATCCTCACCTCTCTCCCTGTCGTCTCTCTCCATTCGACCTGCCTCCTTGCTAATTCCCATCTCCATTCCCTTCACAATATCTGTCAACCTAACTATCTCCTTCTGCAAACACTCCACCTTCCAACATCCAATGCACTGAAAGGTGAATCCTTCCTCCATGGTTTCTGCCCATGACTTTCCACACCCGGACAATGCAAAATCTACCCAGCTGTGGCAGTGATCGCACACCAAGTGTCGCTTTGCCTTGACTTGCCGCTTGCAAGGCGCCATATCCCGATCAGAATTTATTTAATAACTTAACTAACTTAGTCTTTATAAAGACTGTTTCCTGTGTACTACAGCACACTTTAGGTTACAAATTTCAATTACACAGCCGACTATTTATCCTAACACGAACGCTAACATCACCGGTAATGACCTAATTTAAATACAATCAATTACGTTATGTTAGGCTGCTTTATTTATTTAGGTTACGCCACCCGACTATCGCCCTTGCTTAATTTTAACAACAATGCTACCTAACCAAATTATATAGCAAGTACTTGCTTACACATATATTATCTTATGTAAGTAGTTTGATGGTTGTTAGTTTATCTCCTATATATTCTACCACATAATCAGGTTTGTTAAATCTTGTTTACATCGAAGGCTAAGCCGCCTAAGTGAGTTACCCTATTATCACTCACTATACTAAGGTGTTCTAAAATACTTTAACTAACTAACTTTAAGCACAACTGCTACTCAATATATGTTTATTGCAACTTTATGAATGATATTAAGGCAAACATAATACTTATCAATCAGTAATTCCACTTGTTTATCCACTTTTTTACACCACCCATTTCTACGATATATCTCCGCCAAATATAGCCTCGATGCGATGCGTTATATAACGGGGATAAAATCGGTGCGTTGATGTTACTAGAGTGTCTGCAGATTGTGGAACATGCAAACTACACATAAGACGTACGACACATTGACCTACACGCGATGCTTGTCATTTAAAATATAATAATGTAATATGGCTAGCTAACTGACAGGAAAGGAGCGCATATTGAGAGCAACGATACATGAAATATAACGTACGTTTGCACGATACAGGGTTGCTCCAGCTGCCGTGTTCTGTACATCTGTGTACGTTGTCAGTGCTTGTCAGGTTGTATCCGAGCGTACACGACACATCACACGTATCGTTGTACACTTTTCTGACCGATGTACATGTTGTGTCGTTGTAAATCTCACCATCGCGCGCGGTGATGGATGGGCACGTGACCTCTGATGACACGTCATGTGATGTGTAAAACAATTGCTTTTATTTTATTTTCATAAATATTTCATATACGCATATATACTAGCAAATATAACAATAAATAGTATGTTTCTTACAGCAAAAATATGACTACTTTAATATAAAGTTGCACGTACATACCGATGTAGATGTCATTACACTTTAACAAGGGTATTATGATATTTCTAGCAGCTAACGAATTCAATGTATTTAGAGGGAATTCGAAGTAAATTTAATTTAGTAAAATCTAGTCAAATGTATTTTAATACATGTGCGTGTGCTCGCGCGCATGCGTGCGCTCAGGTGAGCGCGTCTATGTGTGCGTGCGTATGTGTGTGCGTGTGTGGGGGGGGGGGGCGAACGTGTGTATGTGCGTGTGTGTGCGCGAGTGTGAGTCTGAGAATGTGTGTGTGTGTGTGTGTGTGTGTGTGTGTGTGTGTGTGTGTGTGTGTGTGTGTGTGTGTGTGTGTGTGTGTGTGCGAGCGCGGGTGTGATTGTATGTCAGTGTGTGCATGTGTGTGTGTGTGTGTGTGTGTGTGTGTGTGTGTGTGTGTGTGTGTGTGTGTGTGTGTGTGTGTGTGTGTGTGTGTGTGTGTGTGTGTGTGTGTGTGTGTGTGTGTGTGTGTGTGTGTGTGTGAGTGTGTGTGTGGGGGTATGTATGTATGAATGTATTTGTGTGTGTGTGTGTGTGTGTGTGTGTGTGTGTGTGTGTGTGTGTGTGTGTGTGTGTGTGTGTGTGTGTGTGTGTGTGTGTGTGTGTGTGTGTGTGTGTGTGTGTGTGTGTATCTGTTTGCAGTGTGTGTATGTTTAGGTGTGTGTGAGTGTGTGTATGTGTGCGTATGTATGTATGAATGTATTTGTGTGTGTGTGAGTGTATGCGTGTGTGTGAGTGTTTGTGTGTGTGTGTGTGTGTGTGTGTGTGGGTGTGTGTGTGTGTGTGTGTGTGTGTGTGTGTGTGTGTGTGTGGGTGTGTGTGATAAGCATGATGAATGTAATGTAATAATTATATCGCTGTGTCAGCAAAATGGTTTCTTGAAATTAAAAGGACGCATTTTTTATTATACAACAGAAAATAAATAACTTACGTTCACAGGTTACATCGTTGCTCCAAGTGCCGTGTTCTGTACACCTGTGTACGCTGTCACTGCTTGTCAGGTTGTATCCGAGCGTACACGACACTTCACACGTGTCGTTGTACACCTTTTTATCTGATGTACACGTTTTTTTCGTGTATATTTCACCCTTTAACGTAATGACCGCGGGACATGTGACCACTGAAAATAGGTGCCATATTAATTTACAACTTCAACCGGTAAAGTATTTCCACTATGAAATAATACGCATGTACCAATACGCCTTTACCAACCAATATAGACAGTTTCAATCGGGCATTGGCTGCACTATAAACCACAGGCGTTGGAAGCGGAGGCAGTATCAATATCCATAACAATATTATGTGAAACGTGTTGATAGTTTTAATGAGCGCTATGGGTGTTGGTGATTTTAAGATTCCTGATGCATTTGCATCAACACCCCCTCCCGTCATCCGAGTCACAACGTCGGTGCTGCAACTGCAACTTATTTTGGTTGATTACAATGCCATGCCCATCACTGATTCACTACTCCCATTCAAACAAACGGCAACATTGTTTCTGGTCAATAACTACATGTTTACAAATAAAAAAAAATGTAATATTTATTCAAACATTAAACAAATAATTTCCCGGAATATTACAAAGTTTGACTAGATTAATAGAGCCTCATATGCCGGATAGCAGACACTCGACCTCGGATATAAGGTTGGGCAAGTACTGTTCATGTTTTGTGTGACTCATTTGAATTAACACACAACCAAACTAAGCAATCGCTGATAACAGAATCGTGACATGATGCAAAATAATGAAGTAACGACAATGAGACGGGTTCAATAGACGATTGCACATATCGGGCATCACGTCTTCAACACAACTGTGCATGCCGCTAAGGAAGAAGAAAGTTCATACGTAGCCATTCATACATCATAATGTGGTACGGCTAGGGTATAAATGAACAGTTCTGCATTATGTTACTGCACACAAGGTAATGAATCCACTAAGCGTTTTGTGGAAACTCATATCATTTGCACAACTGATATAATATAATCATTATCAGATAACTGAGACACGTACACATAGTCTGATCATTATTTGCGTTGATATGCTTTAAGATTATTACTGATTCTTTACATTATTTGTATAAATAATATTTATTTAAAGTAACTATATATATGTATATATATATATATATATATATATATATATATATACATGTATATATGTATATATATGTGTGTGTGTACGTGTGTATGTATGTATGTATATATATATATATATGTATATATATATATATATATGCATATTTTAGCTATATTTAAAATTATTTCACCTTTGCATCGAGGTTGCGAGGTCCACATGCCGTTCGTCTGACATGTCGTCACGTAATTACCATCTGCTACGTAGCCACGATGACACGCGAGTGTGCATTTGTCATTGGGGACGTGTGTGCGGGTCAGACAGATTCTGTTCGTGTAGCTACCGTGGTCGACGTCTGTAAGCGCGTAGCAGCTGATTCCTGGCGAATTATAATAGTCGTTGTGATTATAGGTGTGCTTGTGTGTATGTAAGTGCATATCTGTGCGTTGATAGATAAAGGGAGAGTTGCATATATGCTCGCAAACGCAAACACACACACAAACACACAAAACTATATAAATGGAGTATATCTATGTTTACTTCTAAAATGGAAATGCAGTTCAGTAAGCGTATGACATTTCATACTAACTGAAATGTAAGCAAGCGCTAATAAAATAATATAAATAATAATAAATAAATTACTTGTTCAGCGCCAATATACTCAGAGATTCCGAGCTCGGTGGCACAACAAAACCAATGGACTAAGCATACTGTTACTCGTCGTTAACAATGGACGTCACCTTTTCATGTGATATGTATTTTTTTTAATAAAAACCTCTCACGCATTGATAATGAAGACATCTGGTATGATAGGCAATAAAACTTGGTAAGTACTGAGTATTAAAAATCAAGCAGACATAATTTATTTTTTATAATAACAGCTATTATGTACAAGGAAATTATCATAAACATGGAATAGAATCTGGTCTGTTTAAAAAAAAAACTTACCGTCATTGGCTTGAGTGTAGCACTTCCCTCGCAGAACGGCGATGTTGTACACTTTGGTTGAAAGAAGCTCGTGACGGTTAGTCCCGTCTATGTGGCTATACACAACACTGGAAATATAGCAATGGATTAATGTCACTAGACAGTCACCAAAAATATGAATATATTATATCCGCAGGTGTAATAGGAAGAGCGAGATTCGAATTGCAACTTCCAAGTTAAATTTGCTTAATTGAATAATACTTTTTCCGTGACGATGTTCGCCAACCAACACCAACATGTGCGTTTGTGTCTAGACAACTGATTCCTGTCCCATGTGTGGGTGTGTGTGTGGACTAAGGAGCGCTGAATGAACCAATAAACCCAACAATTATGGCTTTGATTACAATAAAAACAAGAGTAAGACCAAGAAAGAGAGATCTGTCATAATTCCTTGGTTGTGACGTATTTTACGAGAGTGTTGGGCTTTGTTTGTACCTGTATGGAAAGTGTTGTGTGTAGTACATGACGTTGTTGTTTGTACCTGTATGGAAAGTGTTGTGTGTAGTACATGACGTTGTTTTCGATGTCTATGTAGTACGGCTTCCCAGTCGGCCAGTATGGTAGAATGTCGTAGCCGAGGATTGGCAGTGAAGTGTAGAGACCACACGATATGTTTGGTTTATCTATAACACAATAGTTCAATGACAGTACGAGAAACCAATCACAGGTAAGTAATGTGAACATATATATATATATATATATATGTATATATATATATATATATTCACCCGGCCTACGTAGCCTAATAATCCAGTAGAAATTGACGATGACCCGGAAATTTTGGCTAAAAAGCAAATTTTTGTTAAACGGTGACCAGTAGGGTTTCCTGAACTTCCCATAAAAACTACCAAAATCAACCCTTGGGACTTTGTTTTTACCCCAATCCTTGTTTTGGGGTGTTACGGTCCAATTTCGAAGTAACACTTTTTGTTTGCGTTTGTTAATCAAATTGTTAACTGTTTCATTTATTGGTTAAAGGAAAACAAAAGGGAACGTTGTGGTGTTTAGCACCTAAAAGATTTAGCACAAACTAACCATTTGCATCTACAATACAAAAATTCAGTTCAGTGGTTTACTCGGAATGTAGTCTTAAAGTGGAAGATTGTAACGAAATCTGCGATAACATGTAGACTGCCATCTTACTGATGACGCGTTCATTTGGCCGAAAGCAACCAATAAACGAGCAGCATTAGTTTTGCTGTGTACGACACACTGTCTTGTGTAGTTCGCGTAGTTGGTTCATGTTCATGGGATGCGGTTCGTTATATTAGTATAAGTTGAGCTTACAGTGAAAACGTGACTTGCAATATGCCACACTGCTCTACATACGGTTGTAACAATAGTACAGCGAAGGATAAGGAGCTGTCTTTTTTGTTTCCCTTTGAAACGAGGCAGAAGTGAAATAGTGGATTCACAACTGTGTCTGTGGACAGGCTGGTTGGAAGCCTTCGAAATACAACGCACTATGTTCAGATCATTTTGAAGAAACGTGCTTCGAAGGAAATCTATATCGTCAGTTAATGACACAAGATCCGACAAAACGTCGCCGACGTCGATGTTTGAAGCCAGGTGCAGTGCCTACGACATTTAGTCACGGACCTCGGCCGTCGAAGCCACACATATTTTCGGTCAAACGCGCCGCGGCCGCGAAATCGATCGCAAGAAGGTTAGTACCGAGTTACTTGGTATCCAGTTAAAATCTGTTGACATTTGAGATGCAAGATATGCTGGAGCCAAGCCAGAACAGTACCAGAATGTACTATATTGCACCACAAAGAGTTTAGACTTTACTCTTTAGAAGATAGCCGAATAGCAAAAGTTAACGGCAATCAAGTCGCGTGAGCGATATTACAATTTACAGTAACGGATTAACATCGGCTGGAATGATTGTCGTTTATAATAACGTTTATAGGAAAACTTACTGTATTTTGTGTTAAATGAACAAAAATACGTTCTGCATTCAATAATATTGCATTAGACATTGTCATATATCGAAATGTTTGGCCTATTATTTATGTCATGATGTTATATAATTGGACTTCGTATATAATTGTGTGACTACTGTTTATGTGACGAAGAATATCACTATATGCTCTATTGTAAAACGTTTAAAATGGCTTCATTTGTATTTAGTAAAATTCCATAATGTTACTCAATTTTAGTTAAGGGGATACGACCCAGGTAAGTGTTTAAAAAAAAAAAAAAATACAAACTTTTTTGTTTTATGCCAGATTATGATAGCTTATTATGTTTACTGTGAATATATATAATTTTATAACAATTATATATCTTTAAACCACTCTTATCCATGGAATAAGGGTGTCAATATCAAGTAATTTGTATCCATTATGCCACATTTGATGGCCATTTTCTATAAAAAAAACATTTAAATTCTGCATTTGGAAGGATATCTCTGGGAGTAATTATGTGATCCGAATATAGTTATCAATGAGCTCACCAGATACACCATGTTTGTATTAAAACAATACTGGCATCACTCAATAATCATATATTGTTGAAATATCTTTAATAATATACCATGTGCACACATCTTCACTAACTTGTTTTTTTTTGCACACTAACAACAAAAACAGGTAACGGCTGTTGTGAAAATATCTTGAATTTGGATCAAAAATATAAATAATTGTAATTTGCATTTCAGCTCGATCATCAACATGATGTGGCACATGGGGAAAGGCATCAACCGCAAGTTTACTGTGAAGGGCCAAGGCAAGGGATGCGAGGACATCCTTCATTGGATACATAATGTATCAAACCATCTGTGGTGGTGTTGTGCAACATGCAACGGTGACGCACAGTTGCTGAAGTAAGTAGCAAACTCGATATGTATTCATTTTATACCTGAGGCATGTCCAAAGCAACAAGTAACCTTTAGATTTGCAATCAGTAGATGATGAGTAGGGACCACGACCCAAGTAGTGTAAGGTGAATTCCAGTCACCGACTTGAATCCCAAATACACTAAATTAGCTCCTATGCATAACTAACATTATAATAAGTTTTCGAAATTACTGCATTTCATAGGCATCCAGCTCGTTTTTTCAGGATGGCTACTCAAAAGTACCAGCCAGCATGACTACTACCTTATCAGTAAATGTGTTTATTCAGACTTCCAAAACTGATAATGTAAATGCTGTTTACATGTTATGTGTTAATATGTGGACCACCGACTTATGAATGGGACCAAAAATGTTACATAGTCAAAGTTCCTGATGACCAACTTTTCAGTAGTTTAGTTACTCAGATGTGAGGGGGCGAATACTCCACAGATGGATAGTGTCCATTCTGTATCACCCTACCTATTCCTTGTAATCAATTGCTGTGTACATTTATGAGTAAAGTTACTTGAGTGTAATAAATTACATCTCCGTGTAATAATTACATTCCAGAATGCAATTGTCTGTAATGAAATAAATAAGAACACTTGTGTCATTATCACCAATTTTATTAAAGAAATATAAAATCAAAACATGATATCAAAATACAGTGACTGTATATACTGAAGATACAGAAATTAAGAAGAAAAAACAAGTTATAATAAATTATGTGAAGGAATGTGATGATGGAATGCCTTATTTGTAAGGATCAGTATTGGTTTACTAATGTACCAGTATGGTTACCATAATTGGCCATTGTATTGTTACTAAAAACAACCAACACTTTAAGACAGGAAAAGCACTTTAAAGTTCACTGAATGCTACAGTCATAAGGTAAATAACAGCTGCTTACTAACAACATATAGACTGGTGTGTTACACCAGTTGTTTGCAGACGTTTTATTAGAATACTGCATGCACTATTCTTCACTGTAGGAATGAAAGCTAGATTGATGCTGTCTGCTCTGGCATGGAACTACCGACCACGTCCTAGCCCAGAAAAACCTGTTGAGACTGGTGTCATGTGGTCCAAAAGACGCAAGCAATAGGTGCTGCATAACCGACCACAGCAGGTGAACCCACGTACCCACCTACAAATGCTCACGGATAGAGTGACAGATGTGTTTATAAAGAAATATCACACTGCATGCGATCACAGTCACTGGGGCAGATGTCCCAAAACCAGAGGAGGATCTGCTGGCAGCAAGAGTCAGTAAATTTGTAAAGAAACAGTAAATACTGCCACCACCAACCTACACCTTCATAGGTCACATGTACATTGCCTAGTTTAGTTTTCAAGTCCAACGTGGTATCCCTCGTGTTGTCCCCCATCGGGGACAGGGAACCTTGATATTATTCCATGGCTGGCGCATGCTGAAAGAACTCTCTGTACCCTCCGTCCCAGCTTGCCATGGATCCACCAGGTAAACTGTCTGTATGCAGCCCACCTGAGAGACCTGAAATAAATTAGGCTCAAATAAACATCTGACATTGTAAATAAATGACATATAAAAAGCGGTTCTATAATGACACCATTCCTTTATATAAATTGTTTACCATTAAACGTGTGTTCTTCTGGAATAAGGCAAATATTGATAATTTTGCACTACAGAACAAATTATGACGGTGCAACAAACATTGTATCTATACGTTATGATAACTTAAGTGGAACCATTATAATTTGTTCTGTAGTGAGAGAGTATCACTTTATTCTTACAGTATAATACAATAAAGTGTGAAACGATAACCCAAGTACATGTGTGAATACAGTAAATAACTATGTATAGTAGTATATTGTGGCAGGCTTAGGTAAATAATGACCAACGGTTAAGGTAAGTCATATTGAAAATGAACACATTTATGTAGGATTACTTGCTGTTGAGGGGAATTTTATTTTGCAATTATTGTCATATTAGGGTGATGGTCATCATATTTAAATTAGTCTTGGGTCAAACCAGTGTGGTTCGTCTTTACATTTAGAAAGGGTGAATGGCGTTAGCAGGGCTAGTTTAGACAAGCATACAATTGAATTAGTTGTTTTGTTGGTGGTTTTATTCCAAGAGATTTAAAGGAGGTTGTCAGTCTTAGATTTGTTGGGTTCAGATACATAGCCTCTGCAACCTATTTCAATGCATGTTAATTCTGATTATATTCCGTTATTGTTTACATCATGTATTAGTGCGACATATTTGTTAGTTTTGAATACATGATCTTTCTTGATGTTAGGTTCAAATGGTAGTCAGTTCAATGATGTGAATTTGCTAAGCATGTGGATGGTAGATGACGTATGGTAAGTCCACTAAGTAATTTCCCTGGAAGGTTGTTAATAATTTGGGCATCAGGCATGAGATTGCTGATAAAATTATCTATATATATTTGTATTGCTAGTGCTACTATGATGTATTGTGTTCATTATTAATACATTTCAATAAATATTTAACAACACATTTCACTGGTCTTGTAACAATGCATGCACATATATACGTACTTGTTTGTTGGACGGCGTAATTCCCATTATGCAGCATCACCTGCTCCAAACAAAGAATTCAAAATCCCCTGCTCTTTGTAATGCACAGCAATCCATCTGTAACAAAGAATTAAGCTTTTAAATAATAGTTTTACACAAATGTTAAGCAAACATGGATTATTATTCTGAACAAATTTCACAAAGAATGCATCACGATCCTCTAACTGTATTCATCCCAGTATTATACCTGGGTCCATAGAAATATCATGCAGATTAAGGAAGGCCATTTTGAAATGTGTCAATATTTGCACACAAAACGGTGGTCATTTTCTTTGTCACCAAAACAAATGGGGGCTCTGGCTGAAAAATGTTCAAGGTATATTTTATTCATAAGAGCCAATGTAAACTTTAGGCAGAAAAATTGCAGTATGCATAAAGTTAAAAATAATCTACCTGCCATGTGTTTAAAAAGTAGTACTGCCACATATTATATTATCATATTGTTCATTCCTGCTTATTTTCTATCATAGTTCTGACCTGTACAATTTTGGTTCACATGAATCATGGAACCATTCAAATACATTTTTTTTAAAGTGAAGGTACAGCCATGGGTGGTATTCGAAAATGGACATGTCAAAGTTCAAACACTGAGTCCAGTGGCACTGAGAGTGAGATCTAACTAAGTTAAACGTCAACCAATCCCAAATGTAAGACAAGTGACGTGTCCCAGCACGAGCGATCATCTCTCGCTGTTCATACGCAGCCCGGAACTTAGGCTCATCGGTTATTTCAACAATAAACTAAACAGATTAATAATTACCTTCACCAACAGCGTTGCTGTCGAGTAGCAACCGCCTCCTGGCAGCAGACATATTCAGTTCTTGTTCCTGAACAAGGTCAAGGAGATCGCTGCGGCATTTTCCACACCGACACCAGTCAATTTCATCTCGGCATGGTATGCGCCTCGACATTTCGACTACCCGTGGGCCTTCCTGTTCGTGCCCACCGGCACCCGCCTCTGCCGTATCTTCCATTGTTTTTGTGGTTCAAACCGGTAACCAGCGACTTCGAAATCGATTTGGTTTTCGTTGTCTTCCGAAGAATTGGAAAGCCATCTTATTTACACATGTGCATATAGTTTAATTGGTAAACTTACCATAGCGCCACCTAACGGAGTTGGGAACAAATAGTACACAGAAAAGTTACGACAGTGTGACGTCACTTTCTTCTAACAATGGCGTAGTCCATAGAAATTCGGTAGTTGCGTGTTCAAAAATGTTTTCCTGGTAAACCGCTGACGTTAAAAATTTGATTGTAGTTGGAAATTGTTAGTTTGTATTAACTCTTTTAGATGCTTAACACCAAAACGTTGCCTTTTGTTTTCCTTTAATACATTTGTAATTATATATATATATATATATATATATATATATATATACTGGTCTATTAAGCCACACATTAATGATGGAGTTTAATTAATCTAATAATTAACCAATTAATTAGTAATATGTTTCTTATATAGCACTCCGCCCCAACGTTGTTCTGGATATATATATATATACTGGTCTATTAAGCCACACATTAATGATGGAGTTTAATTAATATAATAATTAACCAATTAATTAGTAATATGTTTCTTATATAGCACTCCGCCCCAACGTTGTTCTGGATTTAATTAATATCTTAACTAACATGACATGAATGTCATTTATACGCCAAACAATGAACGGTAGCATTCAAACTTGAATATCATTAGATGAGATCATAAATGTCTTATCTATGATCTTCTAATACATCATTTGTTAAATGTCATCATGAGCATTGTCATCGTCGTCACTGTCTGGTAGCAGGAGTTGGGCCGTTTGAGCACTGTCCTTGACATTTGCAGTGGACGTTACAGGCAAGAAGCTTCTTTGAGCAGTTGCAAGACACACACAAATTATCTTGGCGCTTGCAAGAGCAACGGATCTCTTGTAGAAGATGTTCGGGTGCTGGTTCTTTATCTGTGAAGACGGGCACTACTGAGTGTGCGTCACAGTGGAAGCCATACTTCTTTCTGTCCAATACCGTCTTCAGATTAACCCAAGTAGAAACCTGTAGTTGCATTCTGAGTGAATGGAAGTAGCATGCTCGATTTGCTGGCGGCATTCTTTCAATAGCTACGTACTTTAATTAAATTACGTATCGTGGGTCGTCGAGACTTACATTTCAGTTGCTTTTGATGTAAAGCGAAACCATATCTCACTCTCCAGCTGTTGCAATGTCGGCGTTCGATGCAGTATTACTGCCGAAAATGGCAACGGATGTTCTCGGCTCTGTTGAAGATCCTAGAACTTTCATGTGTTTGACTTTGCCAATACTGTAGATAGCCGACGTGGTGTCGCAGCGTGTATACATGGCAAGCACTTACACATCTCCTTTCCTGGAGCATGTTGACCAGCGCTAATACTGATTAGTCTTTGCTTGGTTTGCATGTAAATAGTTGACTTCTCAGGCACATGGTAAAGCAGGATTACAAGCAGATCTGTATCATCACAATGGACACATACGTTCTCGTGGGATTCTGCAACTTCTATGGTACACTTCACAATTGTGGTATCCGCATCTCCATCCTCGCCAGCGTGACGCACCTCGATACCTTCTTTCAGCAGGTATGTAGAGAGGAGATTAATGAGTTGCTGTTTATTGTGCTTGTTTGAAAGAAAACTACGTGTGTGTGTGAAGGCAATGGAGTGTTGCGTCCAACCAACACATCAGCGGAAAGAATCTTGCCCAATTTACATCATTTCTGCACGGGTTCCTTGGTCGTGAATACTTCATAGCTGTCGACCAGTAAGAACCAGGCCCTATCGTGTGCAGATGCCCTGTCAACTGTAGAACATACATCACATAAGAGGAACACACTTCACGAAAGGTAAATGTGGCTTTGACTTTGACTTTGACTAATTTATACTTCACTGGCCTTCGCATTGTGCCATTGTCGTGGAGTAAAGCTGGGTCTACGGCTGCTAGCTCATGTGAGAAGACACTGCGATCTGGTGGTACAGAAGTATATATATTCTCTGGTACAGCTCCGTCGACGACATGCGCACTTCATTTCCATCTATCAGTTTGACAGTTTTCGTCATAACTGCGTAGATTTTCACTTGGTCTGACTTCCTGAGAACCTTGTCTCCGTACTTCTGATCTATGATCTTCTGGTGGATTTCATTCAACCACAGCTTGGTCTATATTGACTCTCTCATCGGCTATGGCCCCAGTAGCAACATTTTGCAGGTGCTCGTCAGTGTCAGTGGAAAATGGGTTGTGACTTCACAAAAAAGGTCTGGAATTTGTCCAGATCAATGTTGTCCTGTTTGATGCGAGTGTGAATTTGATAATCGTAACCTCTCGAGTTGGCATACATTCTGATGCAACAACCCGGTTTGTTGCCTGATATGAATTAAGCAAATTTTTTAGGCAGTGTAAGTCTTTCCACATTTTTCATGGACATAATGATCACCAGTATTATTGAATTGTTCAGTCAACCCATCACCTCATAATTTTGACACCGTCACCAATGAATCTACCCCTTTCTTTCTAACTTTAACCATTAAGCCACCACCACATTCTTGACAAATGACACATTGCTCCATATCAGTGACCCGTTCCTAAAAAAAGATGTACAACTATTTTCTAGGCAATCTTCATAATATGACTATGTGTACTATTATTATGGGTAATATGTTCAACAACAACAACAGTTGATAACTTTACCTTATATAATTATCCAAACAGAAATTTCGGATTTAAAATGCTATCTTACTAGCTATGAATTTTTTACTATTGAATCAACCAAGATCTACCGATACGCCTTGGCCACAAAATTATGAAAAATGTCAAGTTTGGCTTTCCATATCACACATTTTAAAATTCATTTGCATCTATGTATGGACAGCCAATAAAAAGAAAATGTAACAAAAAAGCGACTGACAGGGTACATATATATATATTGTTGATGAAAAAAATCGTTCCCCATGGTTGATTTTGGTTGGTTTTCTCTGGAAGTTCAGGAAATACTACTTAAAACAAAAATTGGGTTTTTAACAAAAATTTCCGGGTTTGGTTAAAAATGTGCTGATTTCTACAGGACTATAACGCTAACCCACGCCCACACAAGCTCACAAACGTACACATACACGCACACACTCTCGCACGCACATAAACACACACACACACACACACACACACACACACACACACACACACACACACACACACACACACACACACATACACACACACAAACATACACTATTGACTGACAATGCCTTATATTATGACCAATTCATTAAATAAAACAATTAAGAACTTACCTTTTTCAGCCCAACATATTGTTTTCTTGTTTTGGTTTATTGCCATTCCCAACACGAATTTAAGACCGGATTTCACAATATTTTCGTGGGTGCCGTCGAGTTTGCGAAGGTATATATTGTTTTCAGTTGCGTAGAAGATCAATCTATGAAATTAGAGATATGTGTCAATATTTACTTATGCCAGTTTGTCAGTAAACTTTTAAATAACACAGTTTGTATATTATTAAAAATCACGTGGTAATTATGATTTATTTCAAATACTTAAATAATTAGATGATAATGCAATCGGACACTATTGCAATGTATCACAATGGAGGTTGTCCATAATGGTCGTCACGCTTACTAGGTGGTGAGGTCACGTGACGATAAGTTATATTGAGGTATGGATATCTTGGCATGCGTTACATAACGAATAGAAACGAAAACAACCGTGTCCTGCAGGCTACTCTGCTTGCCTGTAATTGAGAAGAATCCCACGACATCACACTCTAAGAAATATAACCAGCATTTGGGTCGCATAGCCTACAGTAGGTTCAACACAAAATTATAATGCCGGAGTAGAGGAGGAACTATTAATAGACACCATTACCTAACCCAATTATGAGCAACGCGACTTCAATTCTAATCGCGACGGCAACAAGTTACTCAAAGTTATTGAGTGTTGCGTCGTACCATTTGTGGTGCAATCAAAAGTCCTAGATCTTCCGTTCGACTCGGCGGGGGCATTATTTCATACGTAGATATTTGCATTATTTGAAAATAACTATACAGTGTGCCAGCGTGACCTCTTAAGAATAAACTCGTATACACAAAGTTGAGTTTGAAATAACAATCAGCACATTTGATTTGTTTTTAACAGAGTCGTTTCTTGACAACTACAGTGATGCAGCCAGGCGCTGTGCCAAGCCAGTCGCTTTGCATGTTCTATGTTAGCTGTGAACATTCGAAATATCATACGCTATACACGTCATCATCAATAATGGCCTTAAATTTATTTTGTTGGAGTCGAACTTAGAACAGTAAAAACGCAAAAAAGTGTACAATTACAAATATTCGATCACCGTGGTATAACGTTTTCTATGTCGTCGGTAATTTTGCAACGCGTCGCTCTTGTAAACAAGGTATCCAGAAGACCAGTATTGTGACCAGCCGTTTCAATGTGGAAGAATAATTATTTTGGGCAGTTTAACCAACAAGTGTATTTGCTTGGATATCTGCATCATATTTTATGTTTTCTCAAAATGTATAATGATTTTACAGTACATTACCCAATGTAAGTTTCTTGATCCCCACAAAATGGTGTTTAATAGTTAACATGTTTTATGTATGCTACGTTTCCACATACTGTTCAAATAAACATAATACAAAAATAATCATTAAGTATCAGCTAATACCCATATGGAAACACAAAGCGGTTTGATTATCATCTCCGGAACATCTCATCTCGGTAATGCGTTGAATCTCTGCTGAGATCATTCGTATTACTAAACGTGTTAAATACACATATGTATATGAACATTATTAGCAATATAGCTGAATGTTATGCCATTTACCGCGAGTACTTCTTACAGATCATGTTCGATGACAATCTGTGCGCAAATTATTAAGAAGGTGAAGCTTGTAGTTGGTTATGTGCCCAATAGCCTTCAGAAGCAATACGAAACTGATGCAACCGCTTGAGGATAAAGACCGCTATGATCAGGTTTACAGTTTGCCTAAATACCTCATTTGTTTGGTGCATTTCGTTGGAAACTGGTCAACGTGCCAACCAGAAGGATTAAAAATCAGCGTATTTCTCCACGCAGCAAATGACTCTCCACCCAACAGTTAGTCAAATTCAACGGCACCGAGGGCCAGCTGCAGCACAAAGCATACGTCTTGACATGTGACGTTCCGGCTCACTCATCCCCCACAGTGTTATCATGCTAACAGACATACCGGTCTGTAGTTCTTTCTCTTCTATCCCATGGTGTTATCTCTGGTAGCTCTTTCGTGTCGGTGTAAATTATGGTACTCTGTTCACTGTTATATAGCTCGGTGTAGAATTCCTCTATTCGTTCCATGATCATAGCTTGGTCTTGCACTTCTCTACCCTGCTTGTCTAGAGGTGTAATCAGTCTGTCTCAGTCTAGTGCTTGCGTTCTTCTTGCTTTCTTCAGGCTCTTTGATGACATACACGTTTCTAATATGATCTCTTGTTTGTACTTTCTGATGTCCTCCTTCGCTTTCTTTTTGATGGTCTTGCATATTTCTGCGTACTTTTTTTTTTTTTTACGGTCGCCGTTATCCACCATTACTCGTCGTTTCTTCATTAGTGATCGTATCGGTGACTAAATTATCGTCACCACGTGCCTGTTGATTGCTTTGGCTACACTTGTTACACTTAGTTGGATCATCTCAGTGATGTTTTCGCTCATGATGGTGTCGATGTCTTATAATTCATGTTGTGTCTCGAATCGATTTCGCAATACGAGCTGGAATTCGATCTTTTTTCTTCCGATTTGTGTGGAAACTAAACTCTGTGGTCTCTTGTTTAATAACTTCTTCCTTTCAGCCTTGACGACCAGTTTGATGTTACTCATTACCATTCTGTGGTCTCTTCCGATGTTGACTTGGTTGATGACAGCTACGTCAGTGACCATGTATGGCTTGTTTGTCAGGATGTAGTCAATTTCGTTCTTCGTTTCTTCATTTGGGCTTTTCCATGTCCATCTCTTCCCTGCTTTCTTCTGGAACATGGTATTCATGATGTTGTACTTTCGTTTCTCACACCTAGACCGAATTTGCCTGTTGCCGTTTCCGAAATGTTTATTCGTTTCCCTACTTGCGCATTAAAGTCTCCCATCACTATCGTGTAGGGGATTGGCTTTTCTAAGGTCTCATCCACATCGTTGTAGAAGTTGTCTGTGTCTTCTTCTCACTATGATGTTGTTGTTACATTTACTTGTACTATCTTCAGCTTATTGGGCTTTGTTATGCATAGAACAAGTTCTGCTACTCTTGGGCTGATGCTGTTAACCCTCACTATATTGTCTTTCTATTTCTTGCTTATGAGAAAGCCAACTCTAGCTTGGCCATTGTTCGCTGTGGAATGGTATAGTAGATAGCCGATTTGTAAGGTAATGAAGCATTCCTCTCTTCTTCTGACTTCTCCGATCCCGATCACCTACCATACCAACTTGGTTTCCCTAAGTTCTTCCTCCAGTTCTTGTATCTGTTCATCTCTTAGTAGTGTTCTTACGTTATATGTTGCTATCTTCAGTCTACTTACCTTCTCTCGGCGGCTATTTATATATATATATATATATATATAGCCGCCGAGAGAAGGTAAGTAGACTGGAGATAGCAACATATAACGTATGAATATATGTAAATGAATTCATAAAACATTCAACATATAGGGCATTTTGGAAGTATAGCAAATTAAATATAATTCAAAATAATAGTTATTGTCATTCACTAAGCATATGCTCAGTAGAAAAAATTGCCTAGATAGCGTTACATTTAGTTTTGTTCCAGGTCGGTGAAGATGCCTATATCCTGTCATTACGGAAATGATGCTCATAAAATGGACTCGTATTCAATATAGCATGCAAGCTGAGAAAACCATGTCCCCAATACTTCATCTATTCATATACCAGATTTAGTTTTTATAATAAGAACATTTATTTTGACTAAAACTTAAACTTCGATTGTACACTTTTTGGTGTTTTTAAGGAGAACCGCTTACTGAGCAGGTAGCAATTGTTGTTTTGTTAGGCGCTCACGCGAAATGTGAAGTGGGTTTAAAATTGACGTCGCGTTCAGTTTTCGCGTTATGTAACGGCGCTTATTTGCGTTAGTTAAAGGTGTCTATTGTTTGCTGGATAATACTAACCAATGCGAAATTCTAGAAATGATCATCATTTTACTCTGACGTATATCCGTGTCCTCGTATGAATGCAAAAAAATCAAATTAAACACTAGATCACGCCTAACCTTTCTGTTAGTTCTAAAACGATGTATCCTGGATATTCATTCGTTAGTTGAATGAGAGTTTTTCTGTCACTTCCATCTAGATTGGACACGTCAACATGTGACGTATTGAATGTTGTGAAGTACAGTTTTCCAGCGTCAGGATCAACTGCAAGCCCTTTAAGAACGAGTCCGTCTGAAAATAATCAAGTCAGTTTACCAAAACTATTCTCACAAACCTTAGTAGGTTTTGCATTAATCATTGCAATGGTTCATAACTTTATTGCATCGTCAGTTGGTTAAACATGTACGAATGAAGGTGTCCAGCATTACATAAAGCGAGACTGTCCGTTCCTCATATTCATCCTCGCGCGCCAAGGGGCGCTGCTGGTTACATCAGTACCAGTACCTCCTGTATCGCTTGCGCGGAAACTCGGAATATGAGCTCAGTCAATACTATTCTTTGCCGGTAAGTTCCGGTGGTCTTCTGCGTGGTCTTCGTAAAATGTTTTGGAAGTACACGTCGACATTATTTGAATACACATTACCGCCCAGCAGCTGGTGAAAATGGTTGAATGGGTAATTATATCGGGATTCCTGGAACAGGAGCGCGAGTCAGACGGGTGTCCGCACTGTTCTCCAATCTGCACAGGCATTCAATAATAATATACATTTTTATAAAGTTACGGTGTACAGAAAGGGTCATGGAGACTCATACTAAGCCTTGTTGAAAGTGGCTACCGCAGGAGCCACCAGTCGTGATATTGTAGTTCAGCTTCCGTTGAAAGAAAATAATATCTAATATATGTTATAGTAAACGTAAACGTTAAAATGTAGTAATATCCATCTTCAATAAAACAACTGGATTGTTTTTTAGTATGCAGCTGGGGTGTATGTTCATAACGTGTGGTGAAGTGAGTAGGTGAACAAATATTGTATAGTGTTTGGGCGTAGATGACACCACTGCAGCTGATTGCGTTATATGTGCAGGCATAACAATTAGTGTTTATGCACGCATTTTTTTGTTATTTTGAATGATGTGTAGTCAATTCTATTTTAATTTAATATTTGTGTTACTAATACACGAATAGATACGACTATTGCAAACTGCGCGGCAAATTGCGTTTAATAAACCAGAAACGGTGTCAGTTCCGCTGGAGAAATTTTCGAATTATAAACAAAACGTTCATAATGTTATAGATATGTAGAATACCATGGATTAACAGCTCTCCCTACTTCGGCGCTCATGCCATATTGCGTATGTCTTCTATTCGTACTGCACCGAATACTTCCGTAAACAATAGCACGTATGCATATTAATTAATTTGTGAGCCGTGTCAAGTGAAGGATAATTATCGACTATTTCACAATTATCGTGCAATGTGAAGAACACGAGAACAGGGAATACGATGAGTTGAAACCTCGGGTATTATATATTGTCAAAATACAATTATACATGTTAAATTAATAAGTTAAATAAATGATTAATTACATTTAAGCCATATAATTGAAATTTCAAGGGTACTATATAACAACATCAAAATAACTATATTAAAATGTGATTATTATAATGTCACTGGTGGTCTGTTATATTATTACATAGGCATATTTATACTATCATTGTTTGACACACTGACGCAAAGTTCCACAGAAGTTAACACGTGTATTAGACTACCTGTATACATAGCCACTGGTGGTTCAAAATAAGTTTGACATGAATAGGAATATAAAAGTTTGACGGATTATTAGCAGGAACAAAAATGTGTAACTATTATTGACATATTGAATACTCTGGGCGAGGACTAGGCACTTACCTTCGATTAGTCAGAGTATGCAATTGACAGACGTTTCATTAAACACTTACCTTGGATTAGTCCGACATTGTTTTGTGCTGGGTTGGATTAATTATCAGTTGCCGTCCAAGGTTATCGCAGCACAACATATTAATATAACATTCCGACAAATTCACCCACGGCGTAGTCTTTGCAGTCTTTTGTATATCACTGTCACTGACTTCCATTTGTCAGTCGTCTTCGAAATCAAAATTAGATCTCGGCCACGTCGTGACAGCCCGTCTGATTAGACTGTTTTACAGCCAATATCCGACGTTTCCACTCTGCGTGTGCCCATCTTTTCCTTGTTTTTTTCACATTGCACGATCACTGTGAAATAGTTGATAATAATTCTTCATTTGGCATGGCTCACATATTAATTAGTATGGTGACGTGCTATCATTTACGTGATACCTAAATTATAGCATTTACGTAACCGGAAGTATTCGGTGCACTAGGAAAAAAGACGTTCACAGTATGGCATGAGCGCTGAAATAGGGAAAGCGGTTAATCCAGGTTGTTCTAAATATATATGATATTATAAACACCTTTGCAGGCAATACTGCATCGGACGCCGCA
>OZ023207.1:63914629-63937129 GCA_963995525.1 Escarpia spicata | reverse complement strand
ATATCGTATCGGACAAGATCCGTTTAAACAATTACCATCATCCTATAAATGACATCAAAAGTAAATAACTTTACGTTGCAAGTATAACACATGCACACGCACGCCCGCAGGCATGCACACGAATACCTTTGTGACAGTTGACATTTTGAAAATAAGTAAAAATGTATGCGTCTTTGTGGAACTGTATTTTTTGTCAACACTTTCTGGAATGCGTTGGATAGGGCTGCTTTCCGCGAAGGGTGCAGATATGTGTTGAAAATATGGATTAAGTGGCCGGAGGTTTCCTTTGTATGCTAATCTACGATACTAACACTATGAAACTTTGTACACATGTACGCGATTTCTTGTTCTAGTGGAGGGCACGACCTTTGTGTTTTCACGGAATCTTCAGTTGTAGGTAGTGTTTCTATCGAGGGGACTGTACTCCGGGTCTTCTATGAGAATGGCGATATTCGTGTGCCATAGTTACGCTAAATATACCTGTTGTAACAAAGGTATAACACGTAACCTGTAAATGAAGTGCACGATATATAGTGTTCGTTCGCACTTTTGATGGCGTTTTGCGCATTGCAATGATGCCGATACTTAATTGCCCATCGCTTAAATCAATATACAGTAATACGATCACATAAATGTGAAAGTAGAAGTTTGATTCCCTTAACGTTTAAATAAACACTTACTGGTCAATCCTCCGTAAGACTATTTGTTATACAGACCTTGAAAGGAGAGTGCAAGAATTACAGACACTCGGCCTCGCTAAAGGATTGGTGCAGATACAATTAGCTTACGAGAACATGTAATCTAAACCCTTCTACAATAGGTGATGTTATTTATAACAAACGATCAAATATTAAATCGACTCAAGTAGCTAGACAGTCTAAAAAATATTTAAAAAATACAGTTGTCCTACATAAAAGAATTGCAGGAAATCATGGAACACCGTACACTCTCTTTCTCTCTCATATTGTTCTAGTCAATTCCATTTGCATATAAAATGATGAGAGTTTATTACACGGGTAACACATTTGCAGCACTTACAAATGCGATTAAAAATCAATTAATAATTGGCTTTGCATTGCATGTTCCCTACCGACTTCAATCCAGTATATTCTCTGGTTGACGTAGTCTACGGCAATTGCACGAGTAGAATCGGTGTTGTCTGACACTAAAACTGATACCGAGCTGCCTTCCAAAGTTGCTTTGTAGATGCGTTCGGGTTGATCGGTGGTGAAGAACAATAACCTGTTAAACATAATGATTCTTTAACTACAATGACTTATCCAACACTAACACGATCGATTACTACATACGAATTATTTGCAACGTTATTTCCATCTGTGTATATAGCAATGTATTGACGTATGCAGCTGCGTGAACTGAAGCGTGAAGCGTGAACGTGTTGTGAACGACCCAAATGGCATTAAGAAGTACGAAAACCGCGTTCAATAGAATGTGATACTGATGATATAACCACTACGCCACCGTGTCAAACTAACAACCACGTTCACTAGACTTATATACTGATGTAATAACCATTACGTCACCGTGTCAAACTAACAACCGCGTTCAATATAATAAAACACTGGCGTTATAATCACAATGCCACCATGTCAAACTAACAGTCACGTTCACTAGTATGACATACTGATGTTATAACTACTACGCCACCGTGCCAAACTAACAACCTCGTTCAATATAATGAAACACTGATGTTATAACCACTACATCACCTTACCAAACTAACAACCGCATTCATTAGAATGAGATACTGATGTTATGACCACTACGCCACCGTACCAAACTAACAAACGCGTTCAATAAAATGATATACTGACGTTATAACCACTACACCACCGTCCCAAACTAACAATAGCGCTCAGTAAAATGATATACTAATGTTATAACCACTACGCCACCGTGCCAAACTAACAACATTAATATGTTGTTGTGTGAATTGCTTCAATTCAAATACTGAACACTTTCAAGAAGTTGGTAAAAACACATTTGTTCCTGGCCCACTTTGGTGCTTAACTCTTTCTAGTCAGTTTTTATTACATTTTAAAACAGTATATATATGAATATATATATATATATATATATATATTCATTTTATTATATCCAGCCTTCTAAAATATATATTTTTTTATCATGTTATCGTTTTTATGTTTTGTTTGTTACTGTGTATGATTATTCTGTTGATTGTGTACAGCGCTTTTGAGCAGGCTTTTATTTATGAAAAGAGCGTTTTATAAATTCGGTGTAATAATAATTGGATCAATTGCAATAAATGTAACTACGTACGTGTAATTTCAGTCAGATACGTGAACATTCGAATACGTAGGGTAATATGTAATTGTAAGCAAATTTTTTAAGTGCAAGTACCTGGTGAACTTGTTTAACTGGCACCATACTATTGGTATCATTCTAAACACGCCACTTTCACACGGTGCCAACAACAAGGACACTTTCTATTGTGCAGTACGACTGAATTATTGGTTGAGGGTCAATTTTGATTTCAGTATAATCAACATATGCTGCTCTAATTAGTACAATGCATCCCCTATTGTTTATAATACCACTAAACCATTTTTCAATTCAACAATACCGCCAATATTGCTAACACTAAAAGCTAATTTGTATATATATATATATATATATATATATATATACATACATACATACATGTGCATGTGTGTGTGTGCGCGCATGTGCGTGTGTGTGTGCGTGTGTGTTTAGCCAAATGTAGTGTTGAAAATAGAAGATTGGTAAAGAAAATACCTTTTTGTGACGTCAATGGCTATTGCTGTTGGTTTTCCGTCTGGAGGATGAACGAACGTTTTATTGTCTGATCCGTCTAATTTGCACGAATTCACTTGTTTCGAACTGTACTTTGTGTAGTACAACCTGCCTGCGACTGCATCAAGGCATATCTTAGAATCCAGCTCCCCGGCTGAAATATAGGAAAAGTACAACACGCTAAATATAATAATAGTTGTAATAGCGCAGGCATTGAGCACTGGTTACAATGCGTAATCACGGGAGTTATAAAAAAATCACTTTCTACCATTCGTGTGCTACTCAATCTATGGTTTGTGTTATAAATGATAAGTGCATAGGTAAGTACGCATCATTTATAACGCTAACGATAGGTAGAGTGACTCAATTATGGTTGAAAGTGATTTTTATGTCTTCCGTGGTTACGCATTGTAACACATGTTCAACGCCTGCTCTATATATAACGACATCAATTGACCATTTCAGTAAAACCAGAAAGTGATATGTCGCACGAAATATATTAAATATCGACGAACATCTATGGCAGAACAGGACAGTAACAACTAGTAGGCAATTTCACTGATAGCTGAAACCTTATATGGTTAGTATTTATACACGATTGGTGCATGAAGTGTATGACTGAAAGTTACTATGATATCAGTTCAACTCACCGTTGATTACTGACTGCTGTGAAGACCCGTCTTGGTTCATGCGGGTGATGTTTGTGTCTCCAGTAGTTCTGCTCCAATAGACGTGGCGGTTGACCTTGTCAACGGCAATCGATGCTATATCTGTGTTATAACAGAACAATACTATATTGGCGAAACACTAATAGCACGTTACACGCATTATCAACTTTAAAGTGTGTTGCACTATGAGTTTACGTGTATAAGTCTACTCATCTCTTTGTAACGCTTCATCCATCTGGCCTGTACACGCCACTAAAATTATGTCCATTATTAAAATGACCCATTTTGCCAGCAATGAAACAGCGGATGATTGAATTAAATAACTAATTGTATTTATAACAATCAAGTAACATAGTTATTGCAGGTAACTGAAATAAAAACCCAACTTAATTACAAAGCAACGCAGACATTATCAATAAACAAACACCACGTTTTTTTACAATAAATATATACAACGCAATACATATAATTCAAAACATCATAGTTGAAACATATACGGCTAATCATAATACAATGTATTTGACATAGACAAATAACTATTTACGATAACAAAATAGTATTAATAATAATAATAGCATAGTTGAAATATACTAAATAACACACATACAATTAAATTAAACTACACATGTCATACAACCAAAATATGTCACTAAATATGAATAAATATACAACAATCACAATTGTGGATGATATCCATCTATTTCGTGAACACAAACACATGCAAAGTAAACATAATATGTCAAGTTTAAATGTGAACATATTGTTGTCATATATTGTTTTATTTTGCATTTTTGTCAATTTTATAGTCGTTGCATGCATGCAACTAGTAGTAAACAATGACGTAAAATGTGCGTGTGTACGGACCTTTAATATGCATATCATTACACAGCGGGGCGAAGTAACTCGGTGGTTCTAATGTGTAAAAACATGGTCATTTTGCTCAAATCTGTTATTTTCTTTGGAAGAGACATCGTACATCATCAGCACCAGATCCTTCCGTAATATTGCGTGTACCGGATCCTTATTACTACGGCTTTAAATGTTGTAGTCTGTCTGTCCTTGTGTTTTTCTTTCCTAGATTGCTCACTCCACGATACTACATTGTTTAAGACACAAAGGGGGACATATAGAACAGTTTTAGGGCAATTTAGCGGTTCAAGTGGCGCTGCGATTGTATCAGCATGTGTAATAATTGTCATTTCAGCGCGGTCGAAGAGCAGAGTCTGATGCTTTTTGAAAGTAGAGACGGCCTACAAAGCCTCCATTGGCACTATTTTATTATTGTAATTATACATGTTCATTTGTGTATTATCAGATGAGGTGAACATTTTGGGATTTTTCAAACGAGGTAAGAATGACATGAATTACAAACCCTGCTATGTAGATCAATGTGGCGCACGTTTTAGTTGTGAATGCATTGTCTTGGCTAAAGTTAATTTCGAATGGTATATACATGATGTGAATGTTTTTAATATACGGATGGTAGACGATGAAGTCACGGCGAACTGAGGTGATTAACACATGAGGAAGGATGGGTAAGTCCATTAAGATATATCCACGGAAGACCACTAGTGACCCGAGCACCATGCATGTTATCGTTGAGGAAATTTCCGAAACGGTTTAGAAACGAGTGATATATATCCACGTACAGCCGTCCTGTTCTAGCATCGTCGTACAACATGCTAACACGGTTAATGACAATTTGTGTGTTGTCATATACGTTGCGCTTTGTTACAATTTGCCCCATGGGTTCACGTTTTCGAAGAAACGGAATTGTCTATGGATGCATTGTTTGCGAAGCTTGTACACGGCGAGAAAGTCAATATATGTACCTATGCATTGCGAGGTCAGGCTGTAGTAAATGGCCGTGAATTAGAGTATCACACATGACTTGTTAGATGGTCTACTCACATGATACACAGGTGCTTGTTAATAAGAGTTTTTACGTTAATTTGCTTATGTAGTTCCGTGACTAATATACTGAAGCTATTAAGGCTGGTAATACAGACGAGTCGTCGAATTACCAAGGTTTTTTTCTGGCGACTTGCAATAGCAATACAATCATATTGAGAATAAAAGTGTGACGCTGATTTCATAATTAAACCTGCTGGGCTATGTAGTACAGCTGATGCGGCACCATGTTTGGGCATTCCAAGCCGAAGTTTGATATATCGACTGATGAGGGAATCGAGTGATTTACAATTGGTGGTGTTGAACTCAGAAGTTGGCTCAGAAAGAGACAACTTCATGGACGACAGTGTATATTGATTGACACACACACACACACACACACACACACACACACACACACACACACACACACACACACACACACACCACACACACCACACACACCACACACACCACACACACCACACACACCACACACACCACACACACCACACACACCACACACACCACACACACCACACACACCACACACACCACACACACCACACACACCACACACACCACACACACCACACACCACACACACCACACACACCACACACACCACACACACCACACACACCACACACACCACACACACCACACACACCACACACACCACACACACCACACACACCACACACACACACACATATATATATATATACATATAATAGTATATGTATCTATGTAATATTATATATATATGTATATATGTATATATATACATATATATATATATATATATATATATATCAGTTCCTTTCAGATATGTTTTGCTTTAATAACTTAAATCACAATTTGATGGTTTTAATGTGGCGTTCATTGAAATGATGAGGTTATACAGTTTGTGTATCAGACGTTGCTTGTGTTCCATTGTAGCATGACAAAAACGGCATTCCTCTGAGTTGGACAGCGTAATAATCCCTATCCATGGAGTAGTAGACATGGGCTCATAACCAGGAAATATTCAAGCATTAGTAACAAGCGCTAAACGTATCATACCTCCACCATTGTAGATTGCACGTGGCTGTCCGTATGTCGGACGTATGTTTGTTCTGTCCACAGGAACGTTCCACATCCTTTTGTCTGTCGCAATAAGTAGAGGACATACCGTATCCGGGTCTGTTGGATAAGATAAACGCAATAATAAAAATTGACATGATATCTGACTGAAATACATTGTCATTATTATCGTTGCCAAGGAGTAGTTTTGGGAAATTGTTACAGTTCAGATGATGAAAGACGGTTGCGTATTAGGAAATACTTTACTGATAATAACACTTCAACGCAAAATATAAATGTTGGCTTGGGGCAAAATGAATACGTTGCAGTGGCTATACTTCTAGCAAAGAACGCCATCGACATATAATTTACTGATCACGGAAATAGTTCATTGTTTAAATGAACGATAGACTTAAGGCTGATGCTGAGTGTTTTTGAAATATAGTAGAAATACGTGGTCTGTAACAGTTTTGTTTTTGCTTATGGTGTGTATCTCAACTTGCAGTGTAGCATGTTAATTCCCATAAGAACGACAAAGCACCTCTATATTTTTGCTCAATGAGTTTACATGATTTTTGTTCAATTCATTCCACAAAGAAAACGCAAACACTGACGTATTGAATGTGATAATTGTTTACGTATAAAGGAGCTTAATAAATATAGAATCCTAGAAATTAAATGAGAGGAACCAGTCAAGCACCCATTGCGTCCATGTCATTGCAGTGTCGTTACCATATATATGCACATTATTACCCAAGTGTATATACATCACATGTAGACATGTGATTGAATACATGCCTGAGTAACACTCTCCTGCCAGAACCGCAATGTCTCGTGGTGTTGTTATATTCGAGTCCAAAACGTGTTTAACCGTTTCACCGTCTACCCGGGTAGTATGGATGCTGTCAGGGGGAAATAGCATGTTTGTTAGGCTGATGTTATCATATTTTCTTTATAAATATTGACAACAAACATGTTATCCTTCCTTTTATTAGCACAAATGTTACCAATCCACATAATAAATTGCACAATTGCAAAATATTATAAGTAACTATTCAGTATCCGGGTTGTGATGCTGGGACGTTTTGTTCTTGTAAATATATAATGTGCGTTTCGCCGAGTCATTTTGTGCTGGAGCCTGACGAAGCATAAACTGCGAGCGCGAGAAGTAGTTGTGAAATATGCTGATTGTATTCAAATATGCTGAGTATATGCATTATATGTCGTACTGTGTGCTAAAACAAATGCTTTATCTTCCAAATTTATAGTGTCGAATGTGTTGTATCGGGAATGTTACAGTATCGGATGTGTTGTACTTGGAATAAGTTTGCTGTTATTCATTGTGACAAAGCCTGACCTGTTTGTCGTATTGGTTAATTCACTGCGTAATACCAAACAGTCATGTCCGTTCAGAGTATCCTTATTGGTTGCCTTGGCTGTAGCTTTGTATCGTTATGAAACGACTGTGTATGTAATGTTTTGTCATTATATTTACCTTTGGAAGATTGATGGTAAACTACTTCACCTTATTTGACAACAAATGTCAGCAGATAACCGCATATGGCAGACGTAAAGTTTTGCACAGCACAACGTGTGAGCTTGTTGACATTTACCAGTCCTTAGTCCGGGATCTATATTGGCCCATAGAGCAAGCCCGACAAAGAAAATTGGCTTTATTTTGCGACCGCATGTTTAATAAACGGACCAAAATTGTATATAAAATGTGGTTTAGATTAACAAAATTGCATTTTCTTTATTGAACCATAATATCCAGGCAAGTTATGCAGGCAGGTTAAACATGACATGTTGCTGCGAATTTGCTTTAAGGTTATGGAATTAGTAATTGCAGCATTTCATAAAGATAAAATCGCAACTATGTACAATACCTGTGAGAGTTTGGCGCATAATAGAACACGCCACTTTCAAAATCCATGTGTTCTGTATAGGAAGTTTGGCTGATCATACGAGGATTGTTTCCGTCATAATCTACACATCCTATCTTCCAGTAATCTGGACAAACAAAGCAATGCACAGAAACGACGGTGTTAAATTTCTACTGACATCATTTCTTTTGTGAGGTACCCTGAAATGCTGTGTGTATCCGATTGACATGGTAAGATGACAGAAATATAACTGTGTTTTTCAGTGTCCATACATGCTATTACTAATCACGCGTACATCATTTGTTTGATAGAAGAATTATTAATTATTAAATAGCAACATACAACGCACTCAGGATAAGGCAACATTTTTTTAGAAGTGGACCAAATGTTATTAAATTATCTCTCTTTGGGTCAAAGCTTTTAATTAGGTAATGCGTAACAAATTTTAATAAGGTAAGACACACATTTTTTTCGCAGTTACTCGTAAAGCGAGTGTCTTGTGCTACACTGAACCACATATAAATAACACGTATAAATCATAATATTAAAATATAATATTACAGTATAAATTGAAAAAAACATGATGACGCTTCCTATTGTTCAACAACCTAAACCATATATGGGCTTGAGATAGTGAGAGATCGCAAGTCGGAAAACAACGTTCACAATTATGGTAGAAAGGTGTTCTTGGTGTGGCTTGCCGTTGCAAATACCGACATCGCTGAATTAAATGTTGCCGAAAAGTATCAACCTTATCTGCGGTCTCAATGCAAAGCTGAAAATCGGCTATTTAATCGATCATAAAAGCACGTCGTAATCTGTTATATTGAAACATAATTCTTTCAATGAAGTCCTTGTAATTTTGTCGTCTTAGAGATTATCCTGCGGAGAAGCTTTGCCAACTCCAAATGATTCTAACAGCGTCGACAACGCCAGACTGAGTAATAGACTGACTTGCAAAAACAGCACATTCGGTAAATCGACCACTGAAAGCGGCGTGTAGGTTGTTCAGCACATTGGAAAAAAAAGGGCTGTCATCTTCGATACGCGCACGTCTTCACCTCACAATGATTGTGTGAAATTGACGTGTGAAAAACTGTCGTTCTCGGTACATTGCTAGTCAGTTTCTCAGCAGTTCGAGTAGATTTAAGATCTTATTCCTCAGACATCGACCACTGACTGTCCACGCACAACAGTACATTGAACATTGTTTTAACCGACACTGATGAAGACACTCATCTATGCGTCGCTGTGGGTGAACGGTCATTTCGTGTTCTCAACAATAACGAATACCTGTTTCCCGGAACATTCTGTACGGCGTCGTGAGAAATGTTTGTTTGAGCGGTGCCTTATTATAAATGTCACCATTTAGTTTGATTTGATAGATAATATATATATATATATATATATATGTACATATATACGTATATATATATATATATATATTATATATATATATATAATATATAAGTCTATATACCGCATTACCTGTACATTCAGTGCCAAAAATCACGGCATTGCCTGTACATTTACATTACCTGTACATATACGTGTACACGCAATTTTCATCCTTCCACACACATTTCTATGGTGCAGATACTGACGTTTTTGTTAGTCGCACACATTAAGTGGGTGTTACTGTGGGGAATTCTACAGTTTATTGTGTGTTGTTGCGTACAATTTTATATTTACACGAACGGGAAATGTGTATACTTGTTGTGTCGTACATTGCATGTACATATACGCTTATCATACATGGTGTTATGCTAGCTTTAATCGCGTGTATATTTTATATTAGATCGCATGGTTTGCTATCATCATTGAAACCTTGCGCGAATAAAACAGAGAGCATTGCGTATTTTGTGTTTTGTTTAACATTTACAGCATCCAGAGTGTCGTTCGTGTATATTTCAAACGTGAATTGTGCGCATGCGTCAGAATCTAGGTCACGTGTGAGGACAATTATGGAAGCGTCTTTCTGCCAAAGCTCTCACTTCAAATATTTATTTAGCTTTATCGTGGATGATTCTCTGTAGAATTTGACCAAACTACTATAGACAGATAGAAAAAAATGGTAGCGCGACAGAATATGCACCCGAGCGAAGAAGTAGAGTTGCGAAAGTTGCAGATTTTATCGAAGAAGTGGCGCGTGCCGAAAGCCATAGTGGCACTGCCACAGGTAAAGCTTGTATTAAAAAAAATTTACATACTAGACTCGAGTGTCCCAAGTTCGTGCATTGCGAAATTCCGTAACAATGCAGTATTGTGTCAGTTTTACGAAATGTTGCGATGCACCAACTAGGGGCACTAGTATACGTTGTTTAAAATACCAAACTCGCGACACTGACATTCGGCATATATGTTATGTTTAACTTTTTGAAAGGATGTGTGAAATGTTGACCCTGCAGTGGCATTTTTGCTATACGGTGTTGGAGATTGTGTGAACTGAAATATTTCACTCTTTCTGAATATCATGTAATTTATAACAATTGAAATAAGTAATCCCGTTAGGAATAATAGCTGCTTTGTTCAATATGTATCACTTATACAGTAAGTTATACTATTGTGTATTAAAATATTAACCTTGCATCGAACTTTTTTTATCAAGTCTAGTTCAAACCAAGGTGATAAATAATTAAAATTATAATATTATAGTGTTATTGTAATTAATTGAACTGTGTGTTATCTCCAAAGCATATTTCGTATTTATTTCCTGGACGTTCCAACTTCTGAATGATCAATGCTTAGTTAGTACATTAACTATACATGTTTCTGTTTATTATACCTCTCTCATTTTTTTTAAGGTAAGATCGATGTTGGTAACATCCGTCCGAGCAAAAGCAAAGAAGGTATCTAGTGAGTAACGTTACTCTACTATCTGACATTATTATGACGCTTGCTTATATTATGGAATCTTTTCTAAATGTACATTTTTATTTTTTTATTTTTATATCAATATCAGTGTTCAAGATCGCTGGTTGAACTAATAAATAGCATATGAAAGGAAGGTGGCTCCTGTGATAATGAGAACGTGTTAGCTTAATACCTGACGTGGTCACTATTCATGCAATATTTAAAGTGTGTTTGATTATTGTTAAACATACCATTTATGCTTCTTTGAGTAGATACAATTTTTATTTCAGAAAAAAAAAAAATTAAACGGTCAACTTATATGGCCTCTATATACATTTACCCTGACTGGTTGACTGTTGCCATCTTACCGACATTTACCATGACTGGTTGGCTGTTGTCATCTTACCCACATTTACTCTGACTGGTTGGCTGTTGTCATCTTACCCACATTTACCCTGACTGGTTGGCTGTTGCCATCTTACCCACATTTACCCTGACTGGTTGGCTGTTGTCATCTTATCCACATTTACCCTGACTGGTTGGCTGTTGTCATCTTACCCACATTTACCCTGACTGGTTGGCTGTTGTCATCTTACCCACATTTACCCTGACTGGTTGGCAGTTGTCATCTTACCCACATTTACCCTGACTGGTTGTCTGTTGTCATCTTACCCACATTTACCCTGACTGGTTGGCTGTTGTCATCTTACCCACATTTACCCTGACTGGTTGGCTGTTGTCATCTTACCCACATTTACCCTGACTGGTTGGCTGTTGTCATCTTACCCACATGAGGATCATCTTCATAGTTATTTTAATGTTCTCAAATTTTAGAGCAATTCATAGCCCAAATTTTACAGCGAGCCAGAAAGCCGGGTAAGATGACAACAGCCAACCTGTATGGGTAAATGTTTATTGAGGCCATGTAAGTTAACCGTTTTATTTATCAGGATTTTTTCTCAGAAATGATGATTTATTACATTTCATTGATTATGTATATGAGCGAAGTCACGAAAATTGGAACACTTGGGTAAAAATTGGGAGTGAAAAAAGTTATTCTCAAACTAATGTTTTTCTCATATGATGTTGTAGTACATGGTTGAAGGTGTACCAAGATGATAAGTAGAAGATAACATTTTGCCCGGTGTGTATACATATATGATGATTAAATAGATCATTTGAAAACAATTTGGTGTCGCGTCTGTCACCCTTATAAATATATGTGTCTAACAAAACAATCTACAATGATAATTCTTTGTTTGCTTGTAGAGGTCTGTTGTGGTGGTAATGACCAGACAAAAATTTAATTATTAGGTTTTTCTATCGAAATGGTCGAATGATAATGCTGACATTGCAAAATTGTGTCCTTTTTTAAAATCCGGTTAGAAAAGTTCCACCTAAATTTGTTTTTCCCAATAGAAAAAATAATTAACTGTCTGGGTCAGTCTTACACCTCACACCTAACTCAACATTCCTCTCATAGGGAACTAAGTTCAACAGATTCCACACTAGAGAAAGAAAACCCTTTTTTGACTAGCCGATCAGTAATTGTGGCAGATGCGACATAAGCGACAAGGTAAATAAAATTAACCTTTATTTTTAAACTGTCTCATTACTTGGTTGGACACTTAGTTTATATGATCTAAATCAGCAAAACTCAGAAGGTTAGAAAATGAAAGTGTTTCATTTTTCGTGACTTCGCTCATATGCTACGTCGTAAAATCTAACATAGACATTTATCGGGAAACGTTAAACTTAGGTCGAAGACGAAGGTCCGGTCGCTTGTGCAAGCCGACATGATTTATTCCCATTGTATTTGTAATGTTTGATTTATCACTTTAACTATTAGTAATATTGCTTTTTATTTATGTAATTTATCATGAAAATGTTCCATGTTATATTTTGAATCACATATATTTTAACAACATTCCATGTTATATTTTGAATCACATATATTTTAACAACATGATTATCCACAGCTGAGTTTGCCAAAACAATTTTTGTTCGGCAATGTCTGCGGAGCGCTCCCTTCACCGTTCACGAGACTTCACCGCTCATCAACATCCATACCGAAATTGACGGACAAACTTTAGCTATACTAGTTCAAAGGCCACACTCCACAGCAACTAACTGATTGTCGCTGTGAGTTGGGTTTGGGCTTAGGGAGTTAGGGCCTAACCTTCTCTGGATACGTTGTGTTGTCTCATTCTGGGCAGGCTCATTTGAATCAGTGATTGACACTGTCAGTTGTCACTGTTACTGGCAGTGTTGACTGTTGTCTGTAGTCAAAATGTAGACTGTAGTCTACTCTAGTAGAGTATTGTCGGGCAGATTCGTATGCATAAGCCATAGGTAAAGCCGTAGCGTAGGGCCGTGGGCGTAGAGGGCAAAGGTAAAGACGGCGTGAAGACACAAAATCTCGGGTTATTCTCGGCTAGGCCTAGCCTTTACTTTTACCCAGCATGGACATACTTACACAATCATAATAATAATAATAGGATACAATACATCTATATCATCTTATATCCAGACACGAGTCATCATCCATGCCTATGCCCTGATCCATGATTGACCAAGCATGGCCAAGGTTCATGCTATGGACATGCCCCATCCCCTTATGTCTATGTGGCTCATATCCGTAGGCAGCTATCCTTATAAATTGTACTGTATTGTTTTAAAATTTGCCCTTTCCTCTAAAGTTGGCAAAGCCAGGCTTTGGCCTTTGCAAGGAAATTGTCATTACTGGTCTATGGCTATATCATACAGAAGTTACCTTTCTTGCGAACCCTATGCCAGTGTCCTATTTGAATGAATGAACTTTATTTCGGTTACAAGTACACATTAGTGAACACATGTACAGTGGATTATAAAAAAAGAAAAAAAATGTAATTCGGCTCGGTTTGTTAATTTACCGATACATACCGAGACTAAACAACATATCAACAAAATGTGTTATACCATTGTTGGTGTTATACTTTAAAATATCTATATTGAGATCGCCACATATAAATAGTGTTCTGTTTGTGTTCCTAATGGTCTTGATCATTTATTCAAGTTGATCACTAAACATATATATATTATGTAGTTCCTGGTGCTTTATATATACAACTAACGATGATGTTTTTCATGTTACCTATACGTAATTCGACTGTAATACATTCCAATATATCATCAATTACCATAGACATGGTCTGTATTACCTTGAATTCAATTGATACGTTGACATACATAAATAGCCACTCCGCCACCTTTCTTATTTTTTATATTTCTGTAAATAACATCATAACCATTCAACAATATATCAGAACATTCTTCATAATCTAACCATGTTTTCGATATAGCAATGATGTCAAACGGGGTGTTTAGTTCAGTTATATAATCTCTAACTTTATGAAAATTTGCCTTGAGACTCCGAGCATTGAAATGAATGAAGAACAAGCCTTTCGGAATGTTTTCACTCTTTACAAGTTCAACAATGTTTGTATATATCATTCAATTTTAATAGTGTTAACTTCGCGGATCGCGGAACTTTGCGGAACAGAGGATTTGAGTGTGCAATATATTGGGATAATGTGATTATCCGAATAGCTTTTTTCTGTAGTATTTTTAGTTTGCTTAAGTTTGTGCTATATGCATTTGCCCATAGTAGAGTACAATATTGTAAATGTGAAGAAATTAATGCAGTGTAAATAGTTTTCATAATGGAGATAGGAAGAAAGTGTTTTAGTTTGTTTAGCATTTCTACATCACGTGCTATTTTATGATATATATATATATTGTCAATATTAGTCTTCCAGTTTAGGTGTTCATCTACAATTATTCCGAGAAATTTACTGAATTGAACGTTTTTTATTTTGTTTCCATCTATTGTTATTTCAGCTTTGTCAATAGTATTGGTATAAACACACTGGAGATTTTGTTAATTGCACATTAACGTCTTCACTAAGTGTGTCAAAGTATGTATGCGCATGAAAAAGACTACTATCATCTAAAAAGGTAAAGAATTTAAAACATCTGATACATATTCAATATCGTTTATATGTAGGATAAAGAGTAATTTGAATGGCTATTGACTATGCCTGCATGACTTTTACTAACTATAGAGAGTAGACATATTACGTTTAGACATAGTCATAACTTTGGGCACAGGACAAATGGCATAAGAAATCCCTAGCCTGTTTTAGTCCATATATTGGATATCCCATTCAGAGCTCTTGCAATTACAGTCCCACCCCCTTAAAAACATTTACGGGTATACCTAGAACAGTGATGGCAATTATGCGGTGTTACATAGGCTGCTTTTTCCTGTGTTCCGACATATTGTAAAGTAAGTTAGCTTGCACTATAATTGATAACAGCTGCATGAGTCTATAACTAATATGACTGTGTTTATCATGATATATTTTAAATAAGCTCTTGTAGCATTACTAATGTACTTTCTCAGAAGTATCATTGAGTTATACAATTATAATTTGTGTACACACATAAAAAACAATGCATTGAGATACAGCGGATCATTATACTAATGTAGGAACAACCCTACATATAAACCAGTACTATACATGAAACTTTACTTAAAAGCAAATGTATTTTTTCAATTCTCAATAAATTCTTCTGTTCTTCTTCTTCTTCCAATTCACTAACCATCTTCAACATTTTGAAGATCATTGTTGGTATATTTGCAGGGGATGCGCATCGGAATAGGTAGACAAGATATAGCTAGGAGAAGATAGTTTGCAGTTGAATAAATGGATTTGTGGGGGGGTTGGACAGATGAAGGGAAATAATGAAAAGTGGATGGGGAAGTGGGGCGAGGGGAGTGCTGGTTTTGCTTATTTGGAACTGTAGTGGGCAGCAAACCTAACCTTTGGGCAGCCAAGTCTGGGAGCTAACACTACTGTCTCTGGAAGTCCATTCCAATATGGAATGGTCCTGGGAAAGAATGATAATTTCCTGTAGTCTGTTCTGGAGGATGGTACCTGAAATGTCTTGCTGTGATGATGTCTAGATCTTCTGGTTGGTGCTGTCAGGTTTAGGCTGAATATGTTTACGAGGCCATTTGTGATCTTGAAAAACATTGTGAGGCGAGCATTCTTCCTCCTTGTTTCTAACGTTTGCCATTTCAGTCTCGTCAGCATGGTGTTGACACTGGATGTGTTATGAAAATTCAAGAAGGCAGAACCTGGCTGCACGTCTCTGCACTGCTTCGATTTTGCTGATGTTCTTTTTGGTGTACGGGTCCCAGACCGTGCTTGTAAATTCTACTGATGGTCTTATGAGTGCCTTGTAAGCCCGCTCTTTGATGGGTGTAGGTCCAATCTTCAAATTCCGTTTGAGAAAGCAAGCGTTCTGTTTGCATTTGAGCATATGTTGTTTATATGCTGTTCCCACCTAAGATCAGAGCTGATGGTGATTCATAAATATTTGACAGATGTTACGTGTTGGAGGACATGTCCGTGAAGCATATACTGGTACTGCTTTGGGTGACGACTCCGAGTGATGGACAGTACGCTACACTTCAGGGGATGGAACTGCATGGCCCACTTGCATACCCAAGTGGCCATCGTATCAAGGTCAGACTGAAGTGTAGCAGCGTCATCCTGCGATCTTACAGTCAGATATGACGCAGTGTCATCTGCAAACATCCTCACAGTAGAACTCAGTCCCTTCGGAAGGTCATTGATGCAAAATAAGAACAATGCTGGTCCCAACACCGAGCCTTGCGGGACTCCGGATTCTACTATAATGAAGCTTGATCGATTTCCATCTATGATGACTGATTGGGTTCTGTTTGACAGAAAAGCTCGAATCCAGGCGTTCATTTTGCCCTGCACCCCGTAATATTAAAGTTTGTATATTAAACGGCTATGACTGACTTTGTCAAAAGCCTTGGAAAAATCCATAATCAATATGTCAGTCTGGTGGTTTTTCTGAAGATTTGAGGTCAGGCGATCAAGGAACCGAAGGACCTGTGTTTCACAAGACATACCTTGCCGGAATCCATGTTGGAGTGGATAGAAACATTTGTTTACCTTAGCATGCTTCATGAGGTTGCTCACCAGGACATGTTTCATTAACTTACACACTATTGAGGTAAGTGATACTGGCCTATAGTTCTCAGCCTTACACGTTTGCCCCTTCTTATAGATGGGGGTCACGTGCGCTCTACGCCAGTCAGATGGGACTTCGCCAAAGGCAAGTGATCTTCTCAATATGAAGGTGAGGATGGGCGCCAGCTCTCGAGCCAGTTCTCTGAGAACTTGGGGGTGTATGTTGTCAGGGCCGGGCGCCTTATGGGTGTTTATGGACTGCAGCAGTTTGGCTACCCCTGGTTCCGTGATGTCAATGTCTTCATGCTTGATATAGCTGCTGTCTTTTGTGTCAATTTCACACTGCTGCTCACATTCTTCCCGAGACAGTTGAACCCCAGTTGAAAATGCTGATTGTTAGTTAAGAACTGTAGCTTTTTCTGCTGCTGACGTAACGAGTTTGCCGCCAGACCTCAACGGTGCAACTCCACTTAGATCCCTTTTCCTGTGCTTTATATAAGTCAAAAAACGCTTCAGTGATGGGAGGTTTTCAGAGTCAGCCTCTTCAGGAAGGATGGTGTTCTCCACATACTGCCAGTAAGACTGGCGGAGTTTCTTCTGCACCAGGTGTATCACCTACATGAATGATGATTCATTTTCCGATGTAGGATTTTTCTTGTATTTCTTGTACCGCCTATCACGCTTCCGAATGAGACGGAAAATTTATCTGGTGATCCATGGATGATTGTCTACTCTTCTGCTTGTCTTTGACGGTACGAACTGAGCGACACTCTCACCGATGCTGTCTCTCAGTTTACACCACAAGGTTTCGACTGAGGTGTCTTCATCACAGTTCACGATGTTTTCACCAACCTGGGTCACATGGTCCTTTATTTTCTGACAATCGGCTTTGCTGTAGAGGAGAACGTTTCTCTGCGCTTGACGCACAACAACAGGGCTAGTGTCCTGTTCTACAAACACACTATCATGGTCCGAGATTCCACGCATTGTCTCCGTTCTCATGACTTTGCTTGGGTGATTTGTAATGAAAAGGTCCAAAATGTTTGGCCCTCTAGTCGGGACTCGGACCAACTGCTCGAGTCCAAGGTCGTCCAGCACTGTCAGGAACCTCTGATGATTAGCCGGATGTGGACAAGAGGTATTCACAGAGTGTGATTCCCACTGTATACCTGGAAGATTGAAATCCCCACCTACGACGAAATAGGCATCATAAACACTTGCTGTTTTCCTTAGAGAGAATTCAAATTATATCATACTTTCTTCATCACTTGTGCGGGGTGGTCAAAGGAACACACATACAGCGTTCTACACCTTCTCATTCTGATCTTGGCCCAGATGATCTCGCAGCTCGAGTCAAATTCATTCTCAACCTGGCTATCTTTGACTGCAATCATCACTCCTTCTCCTGAGGTGGTCTCGTGGTCCTTCCTGTATATATTGTATCCTGGTAGAAAAAAAACTGCATCCTTAATTGATGGATCAAGCCATGTTTCTGTCCCCAGAACTACATCCGGGGAGCAACTGTTAATCAAGTATAAAATGTCACTGTGTTTTTTTTTTAATACTCTGGAAATTGATGTTTACTAGCCGAAAAGGTAGCAGCATCAGTAGATTGAACAAATGGCAATGCATACAGTTATATTGTACTTGAACAAATCAATTTGAAGGCACAGACTTTGTGTAACAAGGCGTTGATAATATTTTATAAATTTACATTTCAAATGTCTTTTCCCGGACACCTGTAATCCATGTACATTTTTCTTTGTAGTAGAACATAAATAATAAGGTAACTGTGTATCGTGTAAACATGTATTAATGTCAATCATGTCTTTGTATAATACTAAAATGTGTGCACATAACATTTGTAGACTTTGGGATGTCTTCGTTTGCCACAAATGAATTGCAATTGGAGAGGTAGAGAGATGATTATAATGTCTTCAGTTGACAGATAATCTGTTTATAAAGTGTCCAAATTGCACATGACTTAAATTGACTAACGTGTGACATCATAGAGCATCTTCAACTGTTTACTCATCTGAAATTTCAAATATTGATCACCTAAAACCCCATAAACATGTTGCATTGTGAAAAAAGCTGAAAGTCCACATTTGGGCAACCAATTTTACCCCACAAATCCCTTATACAAATCCTAATTATGCCCCTGGCTAAGAGTGTAAGCCACATGATCTTTGTTCACTTTATGGTTTGTTTTTTATATTTTACACTTTAATCTAATAATAACTGTTATGACATATATGGAATATTATGCAACATAAGTAATGTGGATTTAAGGACAATTATGAACTAAAATGGCAGCATAGGCATGCAAAAAGGGCTAAATACCACCGATTGAAGATGCACTTTTTTTTATCTGCAATGCCAAAATATATTTAAATATATTGAATTAATTTTAATTGTAAGATGCTTCCCATAGGTCATATTTTTAAATGTTGTTTTCTCTTCCAGTTCTGGCATACACATGGCGGATTTAGCAGGATACCATGCTAACCACATCATACACTGAACATAGTATGACTGATGAAGAACGATTACCTGGATAGTTATTGTACTTGTATATAACAAAGAAGGGCACGGACGACTGCTAACGTTTCCACTGACAGTGGAAAGATTATAAGGAAACTATCATTCGAAAATCTGAAATTTTAGAAATGATATGCTGATCAAACATTGTCAAAATCATGTACCTCCAGCTCTTTTAAAACACATGCTCGATGCCCATCAGTATTTGCCAAAATAGCCATGATTTCCTACGCGCAAGTGTGTCATATTTATAAAAATGGAAACAAATCAGTTACGCCAATTACGCTACAACTACATACCAAAGATGCATCATTTCATTGCCAATACATGCTGGCACTCAACCTGCTAGATGTATTGCATTAATTTCCCATAAATGTCAAACATCACCAGTTACTAGGTACTATGTTATTGCAACACAACAGAAAGGCTAACAGTGTTCTGGCCCCAGACGTTTTTTCTGTTGTCTAGACACAAGTATATCATGGTAAAGTGAAGAAAATGCAATGTTTATATATGCATTTTTAAAGTTAATACAATAATTACTACAATACAGTTTCATGCTAGCATTTTTAATATTTAACACACCTTTATTTCATGGGTATCAAACAGGAAAAACATTCCACCACCAGTTTGCATTGATCCGGGTGATACGGATAATGCACAGTAAAGTTTGATGTTGCATAAATGGATCTTATGATATATATCTGCTTCATAATTGTATTGTGTTACGCTTAAGATATATAATGGAAGATTACACTGAGTGATGGTTTGGCCAATTAAACAATACCATGTATTTAAATGTTTGCAGTGATGCCTTATGCATTTTGGTAAACCATACAAGATGCCACTGTGTGCTGTTGATTTACTCTAACAGCTGTTGTTTTTGGTCAATTGTTGCACCAACATTTCTTTCAACAGGAAAACAAACAGAGATCGAAGCCTTCAAACGAGAAAAAGTTGGACCTTAATAAAGGCAACATTGAACAACACAAAAACACATGAAGCAGCAGAAATAAAGAAGAGACTTCATTGTTTAACAACAGATTTGTAGTAAAACCATGACGATATTGATGGTATGCAAGCCATGGTGGTATGCAAACAATGATGGTATGCAATCCATGGCGATATAGATGGTATGCAAGCCATGGTGGTAGGGATGGCATGCATGCCACGATGGTATCGACAGTGTGCAACCCATGATGATATTGATGGTATGCATGCCATGGTGGTATCAACATTCATGATTGTTGTGATGGTATTCAACACATGATGGTATTGATGGTACGTAAACAATGATGGCACGGGTGACATGCAGGCCATAGTCGTCTTGACGGTATGCATACCATCTTTTTGATGCTGATGGTATGCATGCCATGGTAGTATTGATGATATGCAAGCCATGATTGCATTGATGCAAGCCATGATTTTATTGATGGTGTGTAGGCCATGGTGGTACTGATGGTATGCATGCCATGGTGGTATTGGTAGTATGCAAGTCATGATTGTATTGGTGGTGTGCAAGCCGTAATTGTATTAATGGTATGCAAACCAAGGTAGTATTGAGGGTAGTCATGCCATGGTGATATTTGTAGTATGCTAGCCATGCTGGTATTTATGGCATACTTAATTAGATCTTATCCAAAGCAAAAAGAAACGCAACATTGCCTTTTCATTTGCATTAAGAATGTGCTAGAAAAATAATTAAACATATATTCTACAGCTTATACACTGATTAGGTATTAGTTATAAACGTACTTGAATTACATAAAATGTTTGGTTATACAGATTGACTAATATAGTTCTCAATTGCAAATGCCTGGCAAACTAGATGAATGATAACACGTAAAATGCACAACATTTAATTATTATTATTATTATTATTACTATCTGAGGTGACATTCACTACATGTTTGACCATATCTTCTTTGCAGAAAATAGGCATAGATTCATACCAGAAAAATATTTAAACACCAAAAGGCATGCTAAGTTACAACTGTGAATGTCAATTGGTTCAGCAAGAGATCTGCAATAAGCATGTTACTGTGACTGAATGTAGCATACTACTGTAATCGTTTCCACGCTGTTGCAAACAAATGCAATTGTGTAGTAGATCTATGTTGTTACCATCTCTATGTGATAACGTGTGCAAATAATAATTTCACTATTTAGGGTAGTAGTTATATATTATGTAAGTTACACGTTTTGTGTTGATTGCTTGCATTTTGGAACAATGAATTTTATACATGTCAGTCACTTTACCATTTGGGGTCCTGTTCTACAAATAAAGTTCAACAGTTCAAAGATAAAGATCATATGTGTACGAGACGGATACCCCCTAAAAGATTGAGCAATGAAAGGATTTCAAAAAACAAATACATTTGTCTTAAATATAGCAAAACAACAATATCATTGACCGGACACTGATAGAAACAGACAGGCCCTCCCCAAATGAAGTCTGTTCCGTACGTCTATGGTGTCTTTGTAAAGGTGTCTTTGTTATTTTTTCGAAATGTTGCTAGTTTCTGCAATACGTTGTTTCATATATATATATATATATATATATAATATTATATATATATCTAACATTATATATATATACACACATACGTATATATGTACATACGTATATACGTGCATATATATTATATACATATATTTATATATATATATATACAGGGCCTGTATATATATATATATATATATATTATATATATATATATATATATATATACACTACAATGCATCGCATCGTCC
>OZ023207.1:63814629-63909629 GCA_963995525.1 Escarpia spicata | reverse complement strand
TACATAAATAAGTTGGGACTGTCACAGGGCGACCTTAATTGTGAGGTGGCTGTATTACAGAGGTGACCGTAAAGCGAGGTTCTTCTGTACTCCTTGCGTAGTGAAGGTTCAGCATTGACAGTGCGGTTGCAAAACAGCACAACATTTTATTTATTTCCTCCAAATCGGCAAGAGCACGTATTACATTTCAGATATACTGACGGGGAAATGTTACCCTGTACCACAGTGCAGATATGTAATCTACGTCGAACCGTTGGTTTATTTATCAGGACAATTATCTAATGCAATGTTGCATCGACACGTTGATGTAAGCTCCGTACGTAATAAGTGGCTTACCGGTAGCTATGACACTTTGTTCTAATCCGTCAAGTTTGCTGCGCATGATTACTTGTGATTTTGTGTCACTCCAAAACATATAGCCATGCTCATCATCCGCGCCAACGAAGGTTATGTGCCCTGCAAAAAAAGTCCATTGAAGAACACATCATTGTTTTTTTAGACCGTTGTTACATTAATTTTGTCTAGAGCAACTGCAAGAGGATCCTCTTTCTGACGGACTTGCTTGTAGCCGGTTTTACACGCATTTTGCAAATTGTTGGAAGTTAGCTTATATATGTTTCCTTTCAACGTGCATGATATTATTTTGTATTATTTACTGCATTTCCGGATAAGTTTATCTATACTTAATGTGTGAAATTAATAAATGGTCCAATTATTTAAATATGTATATATAAGAATAAAAATAAGAATAAATGTATTATTATATCCAACTTTTCAGTTGGATTGTAAATACATTCACCATAAAATCCCCAAATCATACAAGTATCACACTGTTACAAGACGACACAACTTTGTGTTACAATACTCATAAAACATGTTGTACTCAATAAAATAATGCAACATTAAAGATACCGTTAAGTAAATTACACAAAATCGTCCTGTGAACGCAACTAACTCAGTATGAGGCGCTTATTATGTGGACAAGTTAGCTACATTTGTAATAGTATACGATTGGGGTGTCTTGTTGAACAAACTGCGACACCATCAACGCTATGATGCTTACAGTAACACTGTTCTAAATTGTATCAAGCCATCTTCCAATATGGTACTGAATGAAGTAGGCACTTCTAGTCTGACATATACACGTCTCTCTTGAATCACATCCGATGTAATCCATTATAATCGATGTCTTGCAACAATTATGCGGATGAGTTGATATCATGAATATTTACTGACACACAAACGTATGGCACGTGCCAATGTGCAACCTTCTAACAAAATACTGAATGTATCACCAATTACCCAAAGCTATCCTACCCATTTCAGCTGTCCTACGCAGCTCAACAACAACGGGACACAGTGTAACAGGAAATTTCATATGCTACATGGATATATTCAGATTATAATCCGATGAGATATATGAAAACAAAATCAGGGGAAGTAGCATGTTGTCGACTGAAGAGTTCGACATACTGCTTCAGAAATTGAAACAGCGGCTTATAAACCGTCACATACCACCAGAGACGAGCTTTGTAGCTGGGGCGAATTGTAGAGGTGATGTTTGTAGGTTGACATCGACCTTCCAGATAATCTCATCAGTCGCTACCAGAACAGAACAGAGCTTGCTCCTTCCTGCAGCAATAAACACATATGTATGCATGCAGTCCTCATTACATGCACGTTGTGACACGATCACTTAGCACAACGCACAAACCAATTCTACGTGGTGGAACAAGGGATGAGAATGATCCTGGAATGGTTTCGTAAGTGGATTAATAAGTCGGATTGTTTCATAGACATCAACGACCTATGCATTGTTTTAAGCATGATTGTTCAATGCTATATGCGGTACAGTTATGTATGCATGTATGTATGTATGTATGCATGTATGCACGTATGCACGTATGCATGTATGCATGTATGCATGTATGCACGCATGCATGTATGCATGTATGCATGTATGCACGTATGCACGTCCGTACGTGCGTACGTTCGTACGTGCGTAAGTACGTACGTATGCACGTATGCACGTATGCACGTATGCACGTATTATGTATGTCCGTTTGTAGGTATGTACGTATGTATGTATGTATGTATGTATGTATGTATAAATGAATGTATGTATGTATGTACGTAAGTACGTATGCACATATGTACGTATGGATGTATGTATGCACGTACGTACGCATGTACGCGTGTGCGCGTGTGCGCGTGTGCGCGTGTGCGCGTGTGCGCGTGTGCGCGTGTGCGTGTGTGCGTGTGTGCGTGTGTGCGTGTGTGCGTGTGTGCGTGTGTGCGTGTGTGCGTGTGTGCGTGTGTGCGTGTGTTCGTACGTACGTACGTACGTACGTATGTATGCACGTACATTTGTACGTATGTACGTATGTACGTATGTACGTATGTACGTATGTACGTATGTACGTATGTACGTATGTACGTATGTATGTTTGTATGTATGTATGTATGTACGTACGTATAAATGCGTCCATGTGTGCATGTGTGCATTCGTGCATGCGTGCATGCGTGCATGCGTGCATGCGTGCATGCGTGCATGCGTGCATGCGTGAATGCGTGCATGTATTTATACACGTATGTACGTATGTACGTATGTACGTATGTACGTATGTACGTATGTACGTATGTACGTATGCTTACGAATTGTACGAAGGTACGTACGTATGTATGTATGCAAGTATATAAGGTGAATGTGTGTTTGTGTGTTTCTATGAATGTATGTGTGTGAGTGTATGAGTGTATGAGTGTATGAGTGTATGAGTGTCATGTGTATGAGTGTATGAGTGTATGAGTGTATGAGTGTATGAGTGTATGAGTGTATGAGTGTATGAGTGTATGAGTGTATGATTGAATGCGTGTACGCGTGTGTACTTGCCTGTACTTGCGTGTACTTGAATGTTCGTGTATACGTGTTTATATATATATATATATATATTATATGTTCGTGTATATATATATATATATATATATATATATATATATATGTGTGTGTGTGTGTGTGTGTGTGTGTGTGTGTGTGTGTGTGTGTGTGTGTGTGTGTGTGTGTGTGTGTGTTTGTTTGTGTGGTGTTGGAAAATGTGTGTGTGTGCATGCGTGCGCTTGTGTGTGTGTGTGTGTGTGTTTGTGAACTACATACGTATATATGTAATATTATTTCATAATCAGTAAGATTAAAAAGGATGCACGTTTATATAACAAACAATATTTTTAGTATTATAGCAATAATAATTTATATTATTATAAGATGAACGCTAAGTAAAATGTAGAATACAACATTCGAGTAAATATCAAGAAGTCTTACCCGCCACACAGATCCCGCAGCATAAGACCATCGGTAGCCAGCCGTAGACCGGCGGGACACGAGGCGTTGTCCGTCGGACAGGCGAGGGTCGTGCTGCCTTCGACTGCGTCATTGTCTCCATCCTGGCAAACAGGATCAATTGTAGTGACAGGAGCACAAATGTCCTTCCTGGCAAACAGGAACATTTGTAATGACAGGAACATCAATGTCCTTCCTGGCAAGCATGAACACTTGTAATGCCAGGAACACAAATGTCCTTCCTGGCAAACTGAAACACTTGTAATGACAGGAACATCAATGTCCTTCTGGCAAGCAGGGACACTTGTAATGCCAGGAACACAAATGTCCTTCCTGGCAAACTGAAACACTTGTAATGACAGGAACATCATTGTCCTTCCTGGCAAGCAGGAACACTTGTAACGTCATGCACACAAATGTCCTTCCTTTCAAACTGAAACACTTGTAATTACAGGAACATCAATGTCCTTCCTGACAAGCAGGAACACTCGTAATGCCAGGAACACAAATAACCTTCCTGGCAAAAAGGAACACTTGTAATGTCATGAACACAAAAGTCATTCCTTGCAAACAGGAACATTTATAAAGTGGAACAGAAATGTCATTCTTGTATAACGCGAATACTTATAATACCACGCAAGCAACACAAATGTCCATCCTTTCAAACCGGAATACTTATAATGACAGGAATACAAAATGACCTTCTTGGCATACAGGAATATTACAAGAGAAGAACTAATGTTCATCCTTACAATCTGAAACACTTATGATGGCATAAACACGATGTCCTTCCCGAGAAGCATGAGCACTTATATTGCTATGAACACAAATGTACTTTCTGTCATACATGACTACTTATAATGTCATGAACCAAATGTCCTTCCTGGAGAACGTGAACAATGATAACGTTATGAGGACACACGCACTTTCTTGCAAACAGGACACATAAAATGCTATGAACGCAAATGTACTTCCTGGAGAACGGGAAGAATTTATATGTAAAGAACACTAGCTTAGCGTCGAGTTCGTAATCGTTGGAGCCAATTAGACAACGGAAATAAATAGTTAGTGTCAATGACATAAATATAAATATGTTTAATGCCATTATTATAATGCGTTATGATTTGAGTTAGTTATCGATGAGGTTCAGGTTAATTATTGCTTAATCGTTGGAACTAGTCAGACGACGGGAATAAATAGTTAGTGTGATAATCAGACGACTGGAATAAATAATTTGTTATTCATTATTGTTAAGATTATTGTTATTACTAGTTATGGTTGATGTCAATTGTGGTGGGTTAGGATTATATATAGCATAGTTATTATAACCAATCAGAGGATGGGAATAAAGATTTTATGTGAAATGTCATTATTCATTATGGTTAAGATCATTAGTATTATTAGCTATGGTTGGGGCCAGTTATGATTGGGGTTAGAGTAATGGTTGGAACTAATCTCATTATGGCAATAAACCGTTTATGTGAAATGTCATTATTCATATGGGTTAAGAGTATTATTGTAATTAGTTATGTCCATGGTAGGTTAAGTTTATTTATATATCGCATAATTGTTATAATGAGCTAAACGATGGGATTAAATAGTTTGTGCGAAATGGCCTTGTTAATTAAGTTAAGATTATTACCATCATCTGAGGTTGGATTTAGGGTAATTGTTGGAACCAATCAGACGACGAGAATAAATAGTTAATGTGAAATGCCATTATTCATTAGGGTTAAGATTATTATTTTTAGTTATGTTTGGAGCCAGTGATGATTGGGGTTGGGGTAACAGCGGCAACCAATCACATGACGGGAATAAATAGTTAGTGTGAAATGTCATTATTAATTAGTGTTAAGATTATTAAAATAATTTGTTGTGGTTGGAGTCAACTATGGTTGGGGTTGATAATAGCTGGATTTGTTTATGGTTAGGGTTAAGCTCCCAACGATTACAACGATGACGTCACTGTATGCCAATATTTAACAACTAATACATCAAAATATCTGCTTCATTTTACTAACCTAAGCAGCCAGTAATTACACTAACATAATTATATGGATAAGCCTACAGCGGTGTATTTAGGATCTCTGGGGAACGAAGCCATACATAAGCCTCAATTCCATCTCCACAGCTGTTAACTTCGCCCACCCCACACGTATTTTGAATACGAACATCCCCCGGACGTTTCCGTCAGACGTCCCCCTCGCCGACGATAAGTAATTAAACATAATAAAATGACTCCATGAACTTATCGCTGACACGACGAAGTTTATTAATAACATCAGTCTGGTGTCAATAGCTTTGTTTTTAATCTTTACGTTACGTAAATTATTACCAATATATCCTACCCACTGTAAAGCTTCGTATAGTTTGCCCGGAGACCCCCGACCTCCCATCCAGCGAGACGTACTTTATGAATGACCCCAAACACATAGAAATAAAAAATCTATAAAAATGTAGGGGTAGTGTTTTGAACTTAACAGTAGTGTTTTGGGGGTATGCTCAAAACACTACAGTAGTGTTTTGAAAGTACGCTCACAACACTACGGTAGTGTTTTGAGGGTACGCTCAAAACACTAAAGTAGTTTTTTTGAGGGGTAGTGTTTTCAACTTACTACACCGACGCTACACGAGACCACATTATTATTAAATTCATTATCATTATTAGGGGTCGTGTCACAACGTGTAAAGGAACAAACAACGTATGCGGTGAGTAGTGTGTTGCACTAGTTCAGACTCCCACACATCCTCCGTACGCGTGTTTTGTGACTTGTGACAACGTGGCTATTGACAAGCAAATAATTGGTAATTTTTATCGACATATTGTCGCAATATGTACGCAACACTCAATTGAATAAGAGGATGGTTCGCCCTATCTGCTATGAATGATCCGGATGTGCTAGCCCGCCATATCGTATATCTCATGACAATTATATGTACGTCAATAATATTGGGCAAGTTCATTTACTCTACGTTGCTTCAGTTCACCCAGATGTAACAAGGAGTACCTGGCTATATATTGTGATGGCAATTTGTGTACGAATGGTCTTCGCTTACTAATTGCAGCATAGCTGAATGTTTCCAGAGAATTCGAGATGGTGTTCGATTAAACGAGTCTGCCAGGGAGTAAAGTGCAAAGCGGTTTGAACAGTCCTGAAGACTGGATATTGCGCTTTATAAGAACTTACCTTTTAATATGTACAATAACAATAGTGTGTCGCGGATGTATCATTTCTAACAAAATACTACCCAACAAGCGGCAATATCATAAATAATTATTATGCATTAATACCAGTTTCATTCATTAATCGGCGACATTGCGTAATGTTTTGTTGCTGCAGGAAGTGGTGAAGACGAAACCACCACTCACCAACACGTAATGTGAATTTATAGTGTTGGGACTTTTGTAAACTGATACAACCAAACATTGTCACACACCAACGTGACAAACCGTCTAATAGTCGTTATTATGTTATACTAATTGTCCAGTTATAGTGATGTCTTGTTGCTGATCGGATTTGTTTCTAATCCTTCCACAATGATTTCAGAAAAGCAATTGCAATCACGTAAAATACATTAAGTGTAATATTGTATTATTTTGATTTGACTATATATTGCAATGCTAAGTGTGAATAACTGATACGGTGTTTGTTGGAAAACAACATTTTACATATCTAACTGACTTAGTAGTTGGTCGCTAGGTGGCGACAGCAAAGTGGCCATCGACCACGTTATATGTTGTCAGTCCAGCTTGCCCGTATGGTGCAGCCACAATGACAATGCACAAAATTTCGAGCTAGCTAGTTATCAGAAATAATACTAGCATATCATTAAATATGCATTATCGTGAAAGTATTCTTGCATCGTGTATCTGTTTCGTATACTGCTAAGCTTATCTACGATTAAGCATACTTAGGTTTACATATACGTGACGTTTTATGTTGATCTGTCGAGGACAAGACAACTAACTCACAAATCAACTTGACCAGTAAGTTCCATGTTTCGAAATATCATAAAATTGTAAACATTTGAGAGTATTCCAAATATAGAGAGGGTGGTAGTAGTGCAGTGATTAGCGCATCCGACTGGCATACCAGCGCTCTCAATAAAATACCCAGATCGGACAGATAAGGTATTTTGGTATAAAAACCTGGCTCTTAACATTGGGGACTGTGTATCCCTCGTGACTCGGAGATCACGGCAATGTCGGTCCCGTCTCAATTTGGGACGTAAAAACACCGAGGACGACATGCATCCTATAGAGATCACCCTCGGTGCCAGCATAGAAAGGTCGGTTTGGCGATAATGTTCTGAAAAAGACTGAGTAATTGAATGAGACCTCACAAGACCATAACATTTTAACCACAATATTTACAGACAAGTCAGTCAAAGAAGGTTGCCGAGTGCTGGAAAGAACTAGAGCTAGAAACATAGAATAATGGATATATAACAAATATTTACTTGTAATAAGCACCCTTTTTATTATTACATTATTGGGATTTGATGTTCTGGAGATTTTTTCGCGGAAGATAACAAATATTTGTGATGATAGCCACACATTATGGACCTAGATATTTAGACAAAACAGACTAGTTTGTTTGGATTTTTTGTACATTGTTTATAAAGAGGAATTAAATGTGATTAATACTGTTAAGAGGTGTTTTGGTGTGGACAATCAGATGTTTTTTAAAAGAAAATACATAATTAAATACAATTTGAGTATTTATATTAATTGCTACTCTTGCTTTCAACACATCCATACATTGTATTTTACGCAGGTTAGAAACAGAAACAGTGACACTGAAAATGTGTGAAAAACAGTTCACAATGCCAATGTTTGTTTATAAATAGTTGACGTTGATTAGTTAAATTTGGCCTACATGTTCTGCCCTGTTGTCAATGCACAGTTACCTTACTGAAGCAGTGACACAAGTAGTTGATGAGACCATCTGGATGAGTAAATCAGGAGCCATGATATTCAGGCAGTGTAAAAGCTGGCTCAGTTCTGGTTAGTGAGCGCCCCCTAGAGACAGTTGCCTCACTTCCGGTGACGTTACATCCTTACTTATCGAACACCCTAACGACTGTTATGAAGTGATGACCTACTATTAGTGTGTGTGTGTGTGTGTGTGTGTGTGTGTGTGTGTGTGTGTGTGTGTGTGTGTGTGTGTGTGTGTGTGTGTGTGTGTGTGTGTGTGTGTGTGTGTGTGTGTGTGTGTGTGTGTGTGTGTGCGTTAATGAAGTAATGATGCAGCATGATTTTGTTGATTACAGAAGGTTTGACATATGTGGACCCTTTATATGAAGGTGCTCGGCTCAACTTTTCATCAAACAAACCGGAATGTGTATTCGCGCAAAAGAGACCCTCCAATCAAAATCACATTCATTCACAGCCAACCAGCATGTAGCACCAACACAGTGGTGGATATTTGTATGCGAATATTATCCGTGCAACAAAGCGTGCCTGAATGCTTCCCAAAGAATCGTGATGGTGTTTAGTTGAACAGGTCTGCAATGGAGTAAAGTCTGAAATGTATTGAGCTGTCGTGAGGACTGCACACTGCATTGTTCAAGAACTTAACTTTAAAATGTAAGTACTAACTATGCGTGCAATAGTTGAGTCATTGTCTGCAAACAATCCCTTTTCATTGTTCATATACCGGTTTACATGATAGTCACATACATTTTTTCGCATTAAAATACAAATCTACCAATATCAAATCGTCCTAACAAAATGGTGGACCTGTGTTGTTTGTATTGAACACTATATATGCAAAGGTCACACGCGCCAGCAGGCTAGCTTGGACAGACACAAAATCAATTAAGGTTATCATGCAGCACGATTAATATTTCAGATCGACTGAATCCTTTCGCAAGTAACAATTGTCGACTGGTATCATAACATTCAACTAAATGTTTTCGGGAAGCATTAAGCCACTTTTGATTTATTAGAAAACATGGATCTACAACTGATATGTTCGCACATTATTATATTCAGTATTATCATTAAAAGCTATGTGTATTTGGAAAATCAAATCCAACAGAAAAGTGGACATACGTGGATGATTCATACCAGTCTTTCTTTCACTGATATAATAATAGTAGGTGGGTTTGTAATCAAACAAACATTATATGTTTGATACTACCCAGACAGGTGATCAATATCGCTCTTCAGAATCGATTATCGACTGACACCTCAATAAAATCGTTCTGATCAGCCAATATTACTCAATGCCTCAACGAGCAGTGATTTCTTCATGACATCAAATATCATCCCAACATTTAAACCCCTGCTCTGTTACCTTTCGACAATATATATATATATATACATACATAACGACCAGCGATATCCAATCGTAGTTATCGTGCAACTCGTCGTGAACCGTACAATCAAATATGACGGCGGATAAATACATTCTCACATATCATGTACCTCGTATTTACAATATTAATGAGCTACACGTGCTCTTTCTCATTTGATGATGTCTTTCGTCCGGTATTTCATACTGATAGAGCCATATTTTAAAGACACAATTGTACACGGTTACATTATATTTTTGGATGTTATTACAAGAAATGCTTCCAGTGAGTTCCGTATATTATATTATTGATCGACCAAATAAGCTGCGGTGATAAAAAGACGTAGAGCAAGCGCGAATATTTGCTGTACATATCACCAGATGTTCTGGAATCAATCACGATAACCGAATAATTATACCTTTTGAATACAATATATATCATTTTAATGTCTTATTTCATATGCGCACACCAATTTACACATTGCGGCGGTATCTCTAATCAGTTGACATTACGTAACTCAGAATATGTATAAACGGCCGAGAACCCGAAAAACCATAGCGTTGATTTTTTAAACCAATGGGGATTACACAACAATAATCGTAATGCTTCGTTAATCCCACCAACAACTTTAATTCGTGAATGTGGAATGCATAAACTGTTTCCGCTGCAGATATCCGCCTAGAATTCGATAGAAGAGGAGTGAGTCCATGTTCTACCCGCTCGATGAATTAGTGTAAGAGGAGTGAGTCCATGTTCTACCCGTTCGATGAATTAGTGTAAGAGGAGTGAGTCCATGTTCTACCCGCTCGATGAACTAATGTATGAGGAGTGAGACCATGTTCTACCCGCTCGATGAATTAGTGTAAGAGGAGTGAGTCCGTGTTCTACCCGCTCGATGAACTAATGTATGAGGAGTGAGACCATATTCTACCCGCTCGATGAATTAGTGTAAGAGCAGAGAGTCCATGTTCTACCCGCTCGATGAACTAATGTATGAGGAGTGAGACCATGTTCTACCCGCTCGATGAATTAGTGTAAGAGGAGTGAGTTCATGTTCTACCCGCTCGATGAACTAATGTATGAGGAGTGAGACCATGTTCTACCCGCTCGATGAATTAGTGTAAGAGGAGTGAGTTCATGTTCTACCCGCTCGATGAACTAATGTATGAGGAGTGAGACCATGTTCTACCCGCTCGATGAATTAGTGTAAGAGGAGTGAGTTCATGTTTTACCCGCTCGATGAATTAGTGTAAGAGGAGTGAGTCAATGTTCTACCCCCTCGATGAATTAGTGTAAGAGGAGTGAGCTCATGTTCTACCAGCTCAATGAACTAATGTATGAGGAGTGAGACCATGTTCTACCCGCTCGATGAATTAATGTAAGAGGAGTGAGTTCATGTTCTACCCGCTCAATGAACTAATGTATGAGGAGTGAGACCATGTTCTACCCGCTCGATGAATTAGTGTAAGAGGAGTGAGTTCATGTTCTACCCGCTCGATGAACTAATGTATGAGGAGTGAGACCATGTTCTACCCGCTCGATGAATTAGTGTAAGAGGAGTGAGTTCATGTTCTACCCGCTCGATGAACTAATGTATGAGGAGTGAGACCATGTTCTACCCGCTCGATGAATTAGTGTAAGAGGAGTGAGTTCATGTTTTACCCGCTCGATGAATTAGTGTAAGAGGAGTGAGTCAATGTTCTACCCGCTCGATGAATTAGTGTAAGAGGAGTGAGCTCATGTTCTACCAGCTCAATGAACTAATGTATGAGGAGTGAGACCATGTTCTACCCGCTCGATGAATTAATGTAAGAGGAGTGAGTTCATGTTCTACCCGCTCGATGAACTAATGTATGAGGAGTGAGACCATGTTCTACCCGCTCGATGAATTAGTGTAAGAGGAGTGAGTTCATGTTCTACCCGCTCGATGAACTAATGTATGAGGAGTGAGACCATGTTCTACCCGCTCGATGAATTAGTGTAAGAGGAGTGAGTTCATGTTTTACCCGCTCGATGAATTAGTGTAAGAGGAGTGAGTCAATGTTCTACCCCCTCGATGAATTAGTGTAAGAGGAGTGAGTTCATGTTCTACCAGCTCAATGAACTAATGTATGAGGAGTGAGACCATGTTCTACCCGCTCGATGAATTAATGTAAGAGGAGTGAGTTCATGTTCTACCCGCTCAATGAACTAATGTATGAGGAGTGAGACCATGTTCTACCCGCTCGATGAATTAGTGTAAGAGGAGTGAGTTCATGTTCTACCCGCTCGATGAACTAATGTATGAGGAGTGAGACCATGTTCTACCCGCTCGATGAATTAGTGTAAGAGGAGTGAGTTCATGTTCTACCCGCTCGATGAACTAATGTATGAGGAGTGAGACCATGTTCTACCCGCTCGATGAATTAGTGTAAGAGGAGTGAGTTCATGTTTTACCCGCTCGATGAATTAGTGTAAGAGGAGTGAGTCAATGTTCTACCCGCTCGATGAATTAGTGTAAGAGGAGTGAGCTCATGTTCTACCAGCTCAATGAACTAATGTATGAGGAGTGAGACCATGTTCTACCCGCTCGATGAATTAATGTAAGAGGAGTGAGTTCATGTTCTACCCGTTCGATGAACTAGTGTAAACGGAGTGAGTCCATATTCTATCCGTTAGATGAAATAGTGTATGTGGAGTGAATCAATGTTGTACCCGCTCGATGAACTAGTGTAAACGGAGTGAGTTCATGTTCTACCCGTTCGATGAACTATTGTAAACGGAGTGAGTCCATATTCTATCCGTTCGATGAAATAGTGTATGTGGAGTGAATCAATGTTGTACCCGCTCGATGAACTAGTGTAAGCGAAGTGAGTCCATATTGCCATTTACAGGATTGACATTACAGTTTTAATGGCTGATATCCTTATATCCGACCTTATCACATATAACAAAAATCTGTCTGACTTATATAAACAGTACTGTCAAGTACTGTGCATTACTTAACAAACATGCACCGATAACATCCAAATGTGTGTCAGAACCGGCTCCATGGATGACTTCCGAAATAATACTATCTGAAAGGCGTCGTCGTTTTTCTGAGCGGGTATGGCGCAAATCGTGCTCGCCATTAGATAGAGTGCGCTATTCTAAGCAATGTCACCTCTGTAACAGACAAATGGCCAAAGCTATATCAGACTATTTTTTAAATATAGCCATAAATAAGTCTGATAACTGCATCAATAACATTCAACACAGACGGCCTACTCTATCGCTACCTGATCATGTGTCAATTAAGTCTCTATGTGATTCGTTCTCTAGTCACTTTAAGAATAAAATCAGTATTATTCGTTATGGTTTCCCACGTCATAATTTAAGTAATGTCAGTGTGGACTTTCCACAAGTAAATTCTCTACTTGTATCATATGAACCTGCAACATTTGATGAAGTTAGGAAAATAATTATGTCCTCCCCACATAAATCTGGTGCACTTGATCGATTTCCAACAATACTGCTAAAATCATGTATCGATACACTAATTTGATCTACAACAAATATTATAAATGCATCACTTAGCTCTGGCTGTTTTCCTGATGATTTCAAATACGCTCATGTCACACCACTTCTTAAGACGTCATCTCAGCTTAAACAATAACTAAACAGTAATATACATATTTCTAACCTCAGCTTTATTTACAAAATATTAGAAAAGGTTGTATCAAGTCGTCTAAGGTATCACATTAGCACACATGCCTTAACTAATGTGTCACTAGCAGCATATAGACAGTTTCATTCAAAATAAACTGCCCTCTTAAACGTTCATAATTACATTAACTTGAACATTAATAATGGTAAAGTGACTGCACTTACCTTAATAGATCTCTCTTTCTGCCGCTTTTGACACGATTGATCACAACATTCTCATTGAACGCTTATTGAAGTGGTACGGCATATCTTGAACAGCTTTAAGCTGATTTTCTTCATATCTAAGTGATAGATACCAAACTACACAGATTGGGAACTGCTTTTTAGCTGCACTGTCGGCTTTAGTTGGTGTTCCCAGAGTTCTGTTCTTTGACCTTTGCTTTATATTCTTTACTCCACGCAACTAAGCTCTACACAAAGACATAACTTGGATCATCATCTTTATGCCGATGATACTACATTTCATTACTGCCCCGGATACTAATCGCTCCCTTAACCTGCTTAGATATTGCCTTCAATATATCTTCCACCGGATGACTGACAGCAAGTTGAAATTAAATGCAAATAAAACTGAATTTATCATTATTCGTATTCCAATGCAGCGTAGTAAACTGGATGGTTCTTTCCTACGCATATTTTGAATTAGTATATCACGCCAGCGACCTCAGGGCGGAATCTAGGAGTGATCTTTGATAGTAACTTCAATTTCCGACAACACATATCTCAAACATGTCGCTGCTGTTTTTATCATATTCGTGATCTTCGCCGTATTCGCCGGTATATGTCATTTTCTGTTGCTAAAACTATAGCAACAGCGCATGTTAGCAGCAGACTTGACTGTTGCAAATCCCTCCTATATAATGTCGCTAGCAAGGATATCACAAAACTTCAGCGTGTCCAAAATTGTCTAGCAAGTGTAGTTATAAGATCTCCTCGTTTTATCGCTGGGTACCACTTTTGAAGTCTTTGCATTGGCTTCATGTACGATATTGTATAATATTTAAGGCACTGTCTAGTAAGCAACCATCTTATTTGCATCTATTGCTTACTCCTGTAAGAGCACCTATCCAGCTTCGATCATCTAGTTCGGACCTACCTTTTGTTCCTAGAGTCAACACTAACATTGGAACTAGAGCTATTTATGTTGCTGTATCAACTCTTTGGAATATGCTCCCTCTTAGTGTTATATCAGTTGAATATATAAAAAAATCCGTCGTCATTTAAAAACTTTACAAACTTGCTTATCCACCATAGCTCCCTAACGCCTTGACACATTTGTTGACAACTGGAATACTGCTTATGGATTTTGAGATTGACCAATCCTTTTGTTTTGATACGCCTCTGAGCTAGGTTTCCAAGGATTTAGGCGCAATAGAAGTTATCTTATTATTATTATTATTATTATTATACTCTAATCGCTCGATGAACTTGTCTAAGAGGAGCGAGTCCATGTTCTACACGCTCGATGAACTAGTGTAAAAGGAGTGAGTCCATGTTCTACCCGCTCGATGAACTAGTGTAAGAAGAGTGAGTCAATGTTCTACACGCTCGATGAAATAGTGTAAGAGGAGTGAGTCCATGTTCTACCCGCGCGATGAACTAGTGTAAGAGGAGTGAGTGCATGTTCTACCCACTCGATGAAGTAGTGTAAGAGGAGTGAGTCCATTTTCTACACAGTCGATGAACTAGTGTAACAAGAGTTCTACACGCTCGTTGAAATAGTGCAAGAACGGATGTGATCATGTCGATGCGCATAAAGTGGACACCTTTGTAGACCACTAGCTGAAGTTCTGTGACCCCTGTTGAAAATCAATATTTAGTAAGCGAGCCTATTGTATCGGATTGCTTGCTTGTGTATTGTGACAACGTATGAATCCTGGTAATCGATATATGTTAAACAGACACTTTGTGCAAAGACGGGGAACAGGGCGGGGGTGCAAAGGGGCAGCTGCCCCCATGGAATTTATCTCGGGGAAAGCCATATTGTTCTGCCCCACATTAAATGTGAGTGTGAATGTTAGTTTTTGTGGCGAGTGTCAATGGCGGGTGTAAATGTAAATTTTATGAGACTATTAATGTGTATTTGTTATTGAATGTGAAAGTTGTGTGGAATTGGAGGGTAGACACAATATTATTGCTTCTGTCCTCTCCCCAGTAATAGGCAAGTTTTTTTCGAAAGCACCACCCTCCCCCTTCTTCGGATGTTATCATAATTTCAGCGGGGAAAGCGGAGAGAAGGTTAGGTGGAGAAAGTAAATTGACAGGAGCGGGGCGACATAAAAAAAATATTTGTTTAAATAGCCTTGACCTACCCCCGTGATTGTTTGGATGTTGTGTGTTCACAGCCGAGACGAGACAGCGAAGCATCTAAAGTTACAGCGGCGCATCGGCGAACAAATTGCAACATCAATGAGTAGCACAAGAATCACTGTTAATATTTTACCTACATCCCACCAAAAATAGACAAATCGAGCGAAAAACTCAAAGCAAGTCCCAAAACGCTACGTTGCTGAACCCTTTTGGTTCGTCTGATTCCAACGGTATTGACATCGTGTGAACACATATGATTTCTGTTTTTCTAAGATGGAACAACTGACATCACGATAACCATTTCTAGAAATTACCTATAATGGACTTACAATAATTCCGTTTTCGATGTGGCTTAGACACTGGTGAACGATGTTTAGTTCGTTGACGCATTTCACCAATTTACCGATTTAAACGCTACATTCTGATTTTATATTATAAGCTCCAGCCACTTTTAAACAGCGGCGAAACCTACATTTTCGAACTCGGCGCGACATCACGATTACGTACATCAACCAACCAACGCAAATAAGTTTGACCCTCAGTCTACCTTGGTTCGCAAACGTTATTGTGACGTTACGTCGACGTCGAGGATATCGGTTTCGCTGCCGTCAAAGCACGTCGGTTTTTCGCTGTTGTGGGTGGAGCTTATAACATGAAATGAAGAAGTATCGGAATGCGCATGTCTAAATCATATGCAAATAATCTCAGCAGCGCCGCAATCGGAAGATTAGTGTACCAAGTACACGAAGCCAACATCGTTCGGAATAATACAGGACACCGAAAATTACTTGGCTACAGCTGAGTTCATGGGTGTTTTATTAAGGCTAACGGGAAAGTCTAAAATCAAGATGAATGCTAGATTAACAGAAAGTGCAAACTTTCAAACGACTCCAAGGTCGTTGGGATTGGACGAGCCATGAGGATACTAACGACCGTTGAATGTAATGTTTTTATACGTGTTTAGAGTTTTTTTGCTGGCTTATTTATTTTTTATCCCTCGCATATGCTTTATCTATAAATACCTAGCTTACGGGAAAGGCTAGCGGAAGCAAGCGACTCAACAACTGCCGAAAATAACTCCTGTAACAAAGAATGCATAGAAACAGCGTGAAGCCACATGCCAATACATAAGTTTACATGACGATGTGGTCCACATACGTCTGTACTCACGACGTGGCTAACACATAAGTCTGTACTCACGGTGTGGTCCACACATGAGTCTGTACTCAAGGTGTGTTCCACATGCGAATCTGCACTCAAGGTGGGGGTCCAGACATCAGTTTGTACTCTTGACTCATGGTGTGCTCAACACATGAAAAAATATATTCAAGGTTGGTTCACACATGAGTCTGTACTCACGGTGTGTTCGACACATGAGTCTGTACTCACGGTGTGTTCGACACATGAGTCTGTACTCACGACGTGGCCGACATATGAGTCTGTACTCACGACGTGGCCGATAGGTGAGACTGTACTTACGGTGTGGTCGACATGAGTCTGTACTAAAGGTACGACCTGCACAAGTTACTGTGCACATATCCTGTCAGACATACACATATCTGCAGCAGTGTGCGCTGTAGCTATCCAGCATTCCTTGCGGACAAACATGGTGCGACTGTTTGGTTGCCAATACAAGAGATATGACTGCTCTAACAACGGCGACTTGCTGTGGCCAAGCATACAGCAAATATCAAGCACATGCTAAACTTGCACTGGTACGCTTTAATGTGATCACGGTGACACTCATGTCTCATGAAATATTTACTTTCCGTTCTCTGCCAGCGCCGCACAGATTCCTCGCAGCTACCAAAACGACACAACACAGCGAATCGTGTTACTTCTGCCTCCTCAGTCAAATAGATGAACGATTGTTTGCAAAATATTGATTACTTTACAACATCTACACAAATGAAAGCTTGTTTGTTCAGTGATGCGAGGAAATCAACGTACTGTCTATCTTATATTCCCAGAGCTGAATCTAAAATACTAATCTTACAAAAATTGTGTTTATATACATGAATTTGCGGGAATGTTACTGTGACTGGATGAGACAGACTCACTGTGACTGTGTGAGACGGATTAAATATGACTGCGTGAGACCGACTCTCTGTGGCTGGATGAGACAGACGCACTGTGACTATGTGAGACAGTCTCACTCTGGGTGAGAAGGAATCTCTGTGACTGGCAGAGATGGACTCACTGTGACTGAGTGAGACGGATTCAGTGTGACACGGTAGTCGGTCTCACAGTGAGTAGGTTAGACGGAGTAGTTGATATGACCATCTGGATGAGTAAATCAGGAGCCATGACATTCTGGCAGTGTAAATGCTGACTCGGTTCTGGTTAATCAGCGCCCCTAGCGAAAGTTGCCTCACTTCCAGTGACGTTACATCCTTAGTTACCCCCACCCTAGCGACTGTTATGGGGTGATGACCTCCTATTTGTGCGTATGTGCGTTAATGAAGTAATGATGCAGCATGACTTTGTTGATTGCAGATGTACATTTTGGCAGATGTGCACCCTTTATATGAAAGAGTCCAGCTCCACTTTTCATCAAAACAAACCTGAGTGTGTATTCGCACAAAAGCGACCCTCCAATCAAAGGCACATTCATACACAGCCAACCAGCAAGTAGCACCAACACAGTGGTGGATATTTGTATATAAACACTCTTCGTGCATTAATTAAAGCGTGCCTGAATGCTTCCCCCAAAATCGTGTTGGCATGTAGTTGAACAAGTCTTCAATGGAGTAAAGACTTAAGTGCTTTGAGCTACCGTGAGGACTGCATACTGCCCTATACAAGAACTTAACTTTACGACGTAAGTACTAACTATGCGCGCAATATATGAGTCATTGCCTTCTAAAAATAATTTTTCATATACCGTTTTACATGGTAGTCACATACATTTTTCTCGCATTAAAATATACATCTTCCCTTAACAGACCGTCCTCAAAAACTGGTGGACCAGTGTTGTTTGTATCGGACTCTATATATGTAAAAGACACACGCGCCAGCACACTAGCTTGCACATACACAAAATCAATTAATGTTATCGTGCAGCACGATTAATATTTCAGATCGACTCAAACCGTTCGCTAGTAGCAATTGTCGACTGGTATCAGAACAGCCAACTATATGTTTTCGGGAAGCATTAAGCCACTTGTGATTTATTAGAAAATATGGATTTACAAGTGTTATTGTCGCACAATATTATACTGAGTATTATCATAAAAATGTATGTGTATTGATACAATCATATCCAGCAGAAAAGTAAACAAACGTTGATGATTCATACCAGTCTTTCTTTCATTGAAATGACATTGGTAGGTGGGTTTATGATCAAAGAAACATTCTAAGTTTGATATTACCCAGACAGGTGATTAATATCGCTCATCAGAATCGATCATCGACTGACATCTCAATAAAATCGTTCTAATCAGCAAATATTACAGAATGCCTCAACGATTTCTTCATGACATATCAAATATCATCCCAACACATAAACCCCTGTTTTGGTACCATTCGACAATATATATATATATATATATATATATATATATATATATATATATACATACATAACGATCCGCGATATTCAATCGTAGTTATCGTGAAAGTCTTATAGAGCCATATTTTAAAGACACACGTTTACACGGTTACATTATATTTTTGGAAGTGAATACAAGAAATGCTTCCAGTGAGATACGTATACTACATTAACGATCAACCAAATAAGCTGCGGTGATAGTAAGACGTAGAGCTAGCGCGAATACACACTTAGTTGCCTTACATATCACCGAATGTTCTGAAATCACTCGGGATAACCGAGTGACTGTATATTTGGATCTTACAAATCAGGCATTATTGCAGGCTAAAACGTGGTTTCAATCAGTCGAATCAGTAACGATTAGTAAAACATATATCATGTTAATGTCTTATTTCATATGCGCACACCAATTGACACATCGCGACGATATCTCTAATATGTTGACATTGCGTAACTCAGGATATATCTAAACGGCCGGGAACACGGGAAAAACATAGCGTTGATTTTCAAACCAATGGGGATCGCAAAAAAATAATCATCATGCTTCGTGAATCCCACAAAAACATTAATTAGTGAATGTGGATTGCATAAACTGTATATGCTGTAGATAGAATTCGACAGAAGAAGAGTGAGACCATGTTTTACCCGCTCGATGAACTAGTGTCAGAGGAGTGAGTTCATGTTCTACCCTCTCGATGAACTAGTGTAAGAGGAGTTAGCCTATGTTCAACCAGCTCGATGAACTAGTGAAAGAGGAGTTTTCATCGAGCGGGTAGAATATGGACTATATTCTACCCGCTCGATGAAATAATGTAAGAGGAGTGAATCCATGTTCAACCCGCTCGATGAACTAGTTTAAGAGGAGTGAATCCATGTTCTACCCGCTCGATGAAATACTGTAAGAGGAGTGAGTCCATGTTCAACCCGCTCGATGAAAGAGGAGTGAATCCATGTTCTACCTGCTCGATGAACTAGTGTAAGAGGAGTGAGTCCATGTTCATCAAAGAACAGTATGGAAAACTCTTCTGAAGCTGGATATAAATGTGTTTGTTTAAATGCAAGGAGTATAATAAACAAAATAAATGAGTATAACCGAATCCTGGACCACCACCGATATATCAGATGCCGAATTGGGACTGACAGGATGTAATGTTTAGGAAAGATAGAATAGGAAGAAAGGGAGGTGGAGTTATTTTATGTATTAAAGAATCTATCCAGGCTGATGTCATAAAATTTGAAAGATAAGTAGATTGCGAAGAAGCTGTTTGGTGTAATATAGTTACATGAAACTTAACGTTAACAGTTGGGTTAGTTTATCGAAGTCCAAGCATAAGCATAGAAGACAATGAACAAATACAAGACGCTATAAGGGAAGTGAGCAAACGGGACTGTATTATTATGGGGGATTTTAACCACGGGCATATACAATGGAAATCTATACAGAGTATGGGGAGTGAGGACCAAACGTTTTTTTATTTTAGTTCAATATACTTTCCTTTCTCTACATGTGCTAGAACCAACCAGGGGTGAGAATGTGTTAGACATAGATTTGTCCTCACAGAATGAATTAGTTGACAATGTCAAGTTATGTGAGCCACTGGGGAGTAGATACATTTTACCATCAAATCAAAATCAGAAAGGAATAGTAAAAAGCAGTATAGGAGAAATTTCTACAAAGGAATGTATAAGGACATGAGGAAATATTTAGCAAAGATAGACTGGAATAACACACTGAAAAAGTAAGACAGCAACATAATGCTGGAATATGTTAAAGAGTGAAATTAAGTGCATAGTCGATACATTTGTATCCTTCAAAAAACAAGGGAAACGGTCCAAAAAGAAACACTTATCCAAAGAAGCCATTAGAACAATTTATTATAAAGAAATGATGTGGAAGTCATATACATGTACTGGAAATGCTGAAGACTACAAAGTTATAAAGAAGCACTTAACAGCTGACATTAGAAATTCAAAGAAAAGCTATGAACAACAATTAGCTAGTAGTATAAAACATGACAGCAATAGTTTTTATGCGAATGTTCTAAAAAAACAGAAAGTTCCAGATAAGTTCGGTCCTCTAGAAGATAGTGCTGGAAATATAATATCAGAGGGATTGTTAATGGCAGAAGACCTGAATGAGTACATTAGTATAGTGTTTACCAGAGGCTAAGTTCAAGGGTCAGATTCCGACTATTTAGGACAATTAATTCTAACCCCGGAAATGGTAGCTAAGAAAATAAAGGCTACGAAGGATAATAAATCACCTGGAGTGGATGGGATTCCGCCCAAACTACTATTGGCAATTGTAGAACAAATTAGCGTACCGCTTGCAACAGTTTTCAATTTGTCATTAGAAGAGGGAGTGGTTCCTTTAGAATGAAAAGAGGCAAACATTATGCCGTTATTTAAAAAAGGTTCGAGAAACAAGTCAGAGAACAATAGACCAGTGAGTTTAATATCAGTGATTTGCAAATTATTAGAAAGACTAATTAAAGATCACATGGTGGATTTTCTTGTTAAACATAACTTGATAAACACATCTAAACATGATTTTTTTAAAGCGAGGTCATGCTTAACAAATATGTTATGTTTTTTTGGAAGACATCACTAAGTGGGTAGATAAGGGATCACCAGTAGATATCGTCTACTTAGATGTTCATGAAGCTTTCGACAAAGTACCATATCAAAGCTTACTGCTTAAACTAAAGGCCCATGGCATAGGAAATTGTATAATAAACTGGATAGAAAAATGGCTGATTGACAGAAGACAACGGGTAGTAGTTAATGGGGAGGCTTCAAACTGGAAATCGGTATTGATTGGGGTACCACAGGGATCAGTCCTAGGACCTGTATTATTCTTAATATATATCAACGATTTCGATGATGAAATAACAAGCAAGGTGTTGAAATTTGCGGATGATACTAGAGTGTTTAGAAGGATTAAAAGTGATGGAGATAGACAACATTTACAAGATGATCTTGAGAAGTTGATCAAATGATCTGAAAAGTGGCAAATGCTGTTCAGTTTTGGGAAATGTAAATGCCTCCACGCAGGACATAGGAACGAAGAGGCAGAATATACAATGGGGGTACTGTACTAAGTACAACTGTAAAAGAAAAGGACTTAGGGTTAACCATTAGTGCTGATATGAAGGTTTCAGAGCAGTGCGGATTTGCAGATTCTAAGGGAAGTCAAATCGTTGGATTAATCAGACGAAATATAGCGTATAAGGAAAAAGAACTAATACTACCGCTGTACAAAGCAATAGTGAGAATTCGTTTAGAATATTGTATACAAACGTGGAGGCCGTATCGCAGGAAGGACATAGATATGCTAGAAAGAGTACAGACGAGAGCGACTAAAAGATACGAAAACTGGAGGATCGTATTTATGAAATTCGTCTAGAAGAATGTGGTTTAACAACACTAGAGTCCAGGAGATTGAGAGGAGATCAGATAGAAGTGTTTGAAATAATGAATGGTTATGAAAATATTAATAGAAATATTTTTTTCTCAGTTAAGAAAGATAGAAGGAAGAGAGGACATGAAGTTACATTAGCAAAGGAGCAGTGTAGATTAGATATAAGAAAGTTATCATTTTCACAAAGGACTGTAAATGAATGGAACAGATTATCTGCTGATTGTGTGGGTGCTAGTAGCGTGAATATGTTTAAAAATAAAATCGACACATACCTCAGTAGGGCGGGAAACACATATATAAAAGGGTCGGACTCTCGATAAGCCAAAGGGCTTCCTTGTCCACCTGCCAACTAGAGTCAATTCTCTGGGTGGAAATCTTGTTAAATATTGTTAAATGTTCTACCCGCTCGATGAACTAGTGTAAGGGGAGTGAGTCCATGTTCTACCCGCTCGATGAACTAGTGTAAGAGGAATGAGTCCATATTCTACCCGCTCGATGAACTAGTGTAAGAGGAGTGAGTCCATGTTCTACCCGCTCGATGAACTAGTGCAAGGGGAGTGAGTCCATGTTCTACACGCTCGATGAACTAATGTAAGAGGAGTGAGTCCATGTTCAATCCGCTCGACGAACTAGTGCAAGAGGAGTGAGCCGATGTTCTACCCGATCGTTGAACTAGTGCAACAGCGGATGTGATCATGTCGATGCGCATAAAATGGACACCTTTGTAGACCACTAGCTGAAGTTATGTGACCCCGATTGAAAAATCAATATGTAGTAAGCGAGCCCATTGTATCGGACAGCTTGGTTGTGTATTGTGACAATGTATGAATCCTGGTAATCGATCTAGGTTAATATTATAATAATAATATTATTATTATTATTAATGTTATATAGACTAACATAAGAGACACTTCTAGTATTTTAACTACACCCAACGAAAAATAGTTAAACGAGACAAAATTTAATGCACGTCTAAAAACGCTAAACTCAACAGTCGCTGCACCATTTTGGCTCGTCTAGGTCCAAAGGTATTGACATCGTGTGAAAACGTATGTTGTCTGCTTTTATAGCATGCAACAACTGAAATCATGATAACCATTTCTACAAATTACCTATAATTGACCTACAACAATTCCGTTTTCGGTGGCATAGACACTGGTGAACGATGTCTAGATCGTTGACACAGTACACCCATCTACCGATAGAGGCGCCATATTCTGAGTTTATATTATAAGCTCCAGTCTCTTTCAAACAGCAGCAAAACTGACATTTTCGAACTCGGCGTGACGTCACAATCACGTACATCAACCAACCAACGTAAATAATGTTGACACCCTCAGTCTACCTTGTTTCGCAAACATTATTGTGACGTCACGTCGACACCGAGAATATCGGTTTTGCTGCCGTCAAAGCACGTCGGTTTTTAGCCGTTGTGGGGTAAAGCTTATAACATGAAATGAAGAAGTATCGAAGTACCTATGCAAATTATTTCATCAGCGTCGCAATCGGTAGATAAGTGTACTAACTACCTGAAGCCAATATCGTTCGGAACAGTACAGGACACAAAAAACGACATGACTATAGGTTAGTTTATGGGTGTTTTGTGAATGCTTACTGGAAAATCTAAAATCTAGATGAATGATAAATTAACAGAAAGTGCATGCTTTCAAATAATACAAAGGACGTCGGGATCGGACGAGCCGTGAGGGTACTACCGACCGTTGAATTTAATGTTTTAATACGTGTTTTGAGTTTATTTGGTCGCTTATATATTGTTGATCCCTCGCATATGTTTTACGTGTCAATCCCTAGCTTACGGGAAATGCCAGCGGAAGTAAACGACCCTGACAACTGCAGACAATACGTATTGTAACAAACACTGCATAGCAAACAGCGTGAATGTGCATGCCAAGACATGATGTTGCACTGTGGTCTGTACATGGTTCTGTACCCACGGTGTGGCCCACACATAAGTTGGTACTCGCGGTGTGGTCCATACATGAGACTGTATTCACGGTGATGTACACACATGAGTCTGCACTCAAGGTATGGTCCACACATCAGTCTGTATTCACGGCGTGGTCCACATATGAGCCAGTACTCACGGTGTGATCCCCACATGAGTCTGTACTCACGGATTGGTCCACACATGAGTCTGTACTCACGGTATGATCCACACATGAGTCTGTACTCAATGTGTGGTACATGCATGTGTTTGTACTCAAGATGTGGTCCACACATGAGCCAGTACTCAAGGTGTGGTCCATACATAAGTCGGTACTCGTGGTGTGGTACACACATGAATCTGTACTCAACGTGTGATCCCCACAAGAGTTTGTATTCAAGGTGTGGTCCACACATCAGTCTGTACTCACGGATTGGTCAACACATCAGTCTGTACTCAAGGTGAGGTACGCACATGAGTCTGTACTCACGGTGTGGCATACACATGAGACTGTACTCAAGGTGTGGTCCACATATGAGTTTGTACTCACAGTGTGAACCACACATGAGTCTGTACTCAAGGTGTGGTACACACATGAGTCTGTACTCAAAGTGTGGTACGCACGTGAGTCTGTACTCACGTTGTGGCATACACATGAGACTGTACTCAAAGTGTGGTACACACATGGGTATGTACTCACGGTGTGATCCACACATGAGTCTGTACTAACTGTGTGGCACACACATGAGACTGTACTCACGGCGTGGCACACACATGAGTCTGTACTCACGGTGTGGTACACACATGAGTCTATACTCAAAGTGTGATCCGAACATGAGTCTGTATTCAAGGTGTGGTCCACACATGAGTTTGTACTCACGAATTGGTCAACACATGTGTTTGTACTCACGGTGTGATCCACACATGAGTCTGTACTCAAGGTGTTGTACACATATGAGTCTGTACTCACGGTGTGGCATACACATGAGTCTGTACTAACTGTGTGGCACACACATAAGACTTTACTCACGGCTTGGCACACACATGAGTCTGTACTCACGGTGTGGTACACAAATGAGTCTGTACTCAAAGTGTGATCCGAACATGAGTCTCTATTCAAGTCTGTATTCAAGGTGTGGTCAACACATCAGTCTGTACTCACGAATTGGTCCACACATGTGTTTGTACTCACGGATTGGTCCACACATGAGTCTGTACACAAGGTGTGGTCGACATATGAGTCTGTATTCACGGTGTGGTCGACACATGAGTCTGTACTAAAGGTACGACCGGCACAAGTTACTGTGCACATATCCTGTCAGACATACACATACCTGCAGCAGTGTGCGCTGTAGCTATCCAGCATTCCTTGCTGACAACATGGTTCGAATGTTTGGTTGCCAATACAAGAGATATGACTGATCTAACGACGGCGACTCATTGTGGCCAAGCAAACAGCAAACATCATGCTCATGCTAAATGTACACTAGTTCGCTTTAATGTGATCACGGTGACACGGTTGTCTCATGAAATATTTACTGTCCACTCGCTGCCAGCGCCGCACAGATTCATCGCAGCTAACAAAACGACACAACACAGCGGATCGTGTTATTAGTAACTCTTCACTCGATTATCTAAACGATTGTCAGCAAATAATCTGTTAGTTTATAACATCTACACAAATAAAAGCTTGTTTCTTCAGTGATGCGAGGAAGTCAACGTAAAGTCTATCTTACTTTCCCAGAGCTGAATCTAAAATATTAATCTTACAAACATGGTGTTTATATACGTGAATTTGCGGGAATGTTGGCGGATTAATCTTAGAGGGCTAGATCTTCAAACGCCAACCTGCGGTACAACGGGTTCGACATGAGACCTGCATTTTTTCAGAATTACCCATAAATGTCAAGAAATTAAGTCATAGACTTTCTATGACTGGGTGAGACGGACTTACTATGACTGCGTAAGACGGACTCACTCTGACTAGGTGAGAAAGTCTCACTGTGACTGGGTGAGACGGACACACTGTCACTAGGTGAGACAGACTCTCTGTGACTGGGTGAGACAGATTCACAGTGACTGGGTGAGACAGAATCACTGTGACTGGGTGAGGCGGAATCACTGTGACTGCAAGAGACCGACGCGCTGTCACTAGGTGAGACAAACTCACTGTGAATGGGTGAGACAGACTCACTGTGTCAGGTTGAGGCGGACACACAGTGACTGGGTGAGACGGAATATATGTGACTGGTCGAGACGCAATCTCTGTGACTGGTTAAGACGGACCCAGTGTGACTGATGACCTCCCCTTTGTGCGTACGAGCGTTAATGAAGTATTGATGCAGCATGTCTTTGTTGATTGCAGATGTACATTTTGACAGATGTGCACCCTTTATATTTTCATAAAAACAAACCTGACTGTGGATTCGCGCAAATGCGACCCTCCAATCATAAGCACATTCATACGCAGCCAACCAGCAAGTAGCACCAACACAGTGGTGGATATTTGTATACAAATACTGTTCGTGCATTAATTAAGGTGTGCCTAGATGCTTCACAAAGAATCGTGATGATGTTTAGTTGAACAGGTCTGCAATGGAGTAAAGTCTGTCTGAAGTGCTTTGAGCTGTCGTGAAGACTGCATACAAGACCTTAACTTTAAAACGTATGTATTAACTATGCGCGCAATAGATGAGTCATTGTCTGCAAAAAGACCCCTTTTCATTTTTCATTTATCGTTTTACATTTTATTCGCATTAAAATAAAGATCTTCCCCTAACAGACCGTCCTCAAAAATTGGTGGACCAGTGTTGTTTGTAGAGGATACTATATAATATGCAAAGGCCACACGCGCCAGCAGGCTAGCTTGCACACACAAAATCAATTAATGTTATTGTGCAGCACGATTAATATTTCAGATCGACTGAAACCGTTCGCAAGTAACCATTGTTAACTGGTATCATAACATACAACTAAATATTTTCGGGAAGCATTAAGCCACTTTTGATTTACTAGAAAATATTGATTTACAAGTGTCATTTTTGCGCAATATTATATTGACTATTATCATTAAAAGCTATGTGTTTAGTAACAATCAAATCCAGCAGAAAAGTGGAAAAATTTTGATGATTCATACCTAGAAATTATATTGGTAGGTGGGTTTATGATCAGAGAAACATTCTATGTTTGATATTACCCAGACAGGTGATCAATATCGCTCATCAGAATCGATTATCGACTGACACCTCAATTAAATCGTTCTAGTCAGCCAATATTACTGAATGCCTCAATGAGCAGTGATTTTGTCATGACGTATCAAATATCATCCCAACAATTAAACCCCTGCTCTGGTACCATTCGGCAATATATATATATATATATATATACACATAACGATCCACAATATCCAATCGTAGTTATCGTGCAACTCGTCGTGAACCGTACAATCAAATATGACGGCGGAAAATACCTTCTCACATAGTCATGTACCTCGTATTTACAATATTACTGAGCTACACGTGATCTTTCTTATTTCATGATGTCATCCGTCCAGGATTTCATACTGATAGAGCTATATTTTAAAGACACAAGTGTACACGGTTACATTATATTTTGGGATGTGTCTACAATAAACTCTTCCTGTGAGTTACGTATATTATAGTAACGCGAATACACACTTAGTTGCCTTACATATCATCAGATGTTCTGAAAACATTCGCGATAACCGAATGATTACACCTTTTGATCGTACAAATCAGGCGTTATTGCTGGCCGAAATTTGGTTTCAGTCCGTCGAATCAGCAACGATTAGTAAAACATATATCATTTTAATGTCTTTTTCATATGCGCACACCAATTGACACATCACGACAGTATATCTAAACTGTTGACATTACGTAACTAAGAATATGTATACGCGGCCGAGAACACGGGAAAACCATAGCACTGATTTCTCAAACCAATGGGGATTGCAAAAAATAATCCTTATGCTTCGTGAATCTGACATAAACAGTAATTGGTGAGTGTGGAATGCTTAATCTGTTTCCGCTGTAGATATCGGCCTAGAATTCAACAGAAGAAGAGCGAGACATTGTTCTACCCGCTCGATGAACTAGTGACAGAGGACCGAGTGTATGTTCTACCCACTCGATGAACTAGTGTAAGAAGACTGAGTCCATGTTCTACCCGCTCGGTGAACTAGTGTAAAAGGAGCGAGTCCATGTTCTACCCGCTCGATGAACTAGTGACAGCGGACCGATAGTATGTTCTACCGTTCGATGAACTAGTGTAAGAGGAGTGATTCCATATTTTATCCGCTCGGTGAACTAATGTATTAGCATATGTCATCTAGTCTGTGCCCATAAAGTGATCACGTTTAAAAAAAATATAAAGTTACGTTTATAAAAGTAAAGTAAGTTGTTATATAGCACAGTATCCAGTCCCCAGAATCGCTCAAAGTGCTTTACAAATTACTCCCTGGCAGACTTGTTCAATCGAACACCATCTCGACTTATCAGGGAACCATCCAACCACGCTGCAATTAACGCGCGAATACCATTCGTACACAAATATCCACCACTGTCTATAGCCAGGTAACTATTCATACAGAGTGAATTGCAGCAACGTAGAGTAACAACCTTGCCCAAGGTTCGACACCACAGCACATGATTCGAACCCGGGTTCTCTCGATCGATAGTCCTAAGCTGTACGCAATGCGCTACTGCCTTCCACGACCATTTGTAGACCACTAGTTGGAGTTCTGTGACACAGGTTGAAAATCAATATATACTAAACGCATTGTATCGGCATCTCGCGTGTGTATTGTAACAATGTATGATTCCCGGTAATGGATTATTTATTAAATAAGCACATTGCTTATTGTTATAATGAATCTTACAACAGTCAGTTTTAATATTTTACAAATACTGCACGCATATGCTACACCTGTAGATAACTGACGTAAGGGAAATGCCAGCGGAAATATACTAACCATATACACATGTAACTGTATTGTAACAAAGACTATAGGGTAATCGTGACGCGTCCAACACTTTAGTCGGTACTCATGGCGTGGGCGACTAAAGATGTGACCGACACAAGTTACAATGCACATGTCATATCAAACATACACATACCTTGAGCAGTGTCCGGTGAAGCTATTCAAACGACATGGTGCGACTGTCTGGTTGCCAAGAGAGACGACTGATTTAGCGACGGCGACTCGCGATGTAAAAGCACACAGCGCTCTGCCAAACTTGCACCAGTACGCTCTAGTGTCATCAAAGTGACACGGTTGGCTCATGAAATATGTATCCAGTCGCTGCCAGAGCCACACAGATTTCGCGCAGCTACCAAATCGACGAACTCTGCCAATGCTGGTTCCAAGCCTGGGTATGAAAATAGGAGGGTTGGGCAAAGGGCTAACAACACTTTCCCATAAAATAGATCGTTTAGAAAACATCGACCAAAAAAACTGTACTGAACTTGGAAAAGGGAGGACCGCACATGGAGAGTATGATGTTATGGAATGAAAGCCAAAAGGAAGCCACGTCGCCTATGCCCTTTTTATCTTCCAAGAAAAATTCACAAATCGGAACATGGAACGTGAGAATTGTGTACGAAGCAAACAAAGCTGCGCAAATAGCAGGGGAAAGACGTGTAAACAATATCACAGTATTAGAAATATGCGAAACAAGGTGGACACATTCCGGACAAGTCAGACTGAACACAGGAGAATGATACTTTACCCTGGGCATGAAGAAGAAGATTTCATTCACGCAGAAGGAGTGACATTCATGTTGTCACTAGAGGCACAGAGCGCTTTAATCAAGTAAGAGGCAGTGGGACCAAGGATCATCTATGCCGCATTCAAAACAAAGAAGAAAATTATTAAGCTAATCATCATACAGTAATATGCACCAACAAATGACAAGGATGAAAAAACAAAGGATGACTTCTACAACAGACTGCAAGCTTTGCTCAACAAGGACATGACGACACTCATGGGAGTCTTCAATTCATGGATAGGATAAACCTACAGCGGGTACGAAGAAGTCATGGACAGACAGACCTGGGGACAGTGGATGAAAATGGCGAGATGTTGGCAGACTTCTGCGCATTTAGTAGCAGAATCCACAAAGCTACATGGATTTCGCCAGACCACCGAACAGAAAACCAAATCAACCACATCTGTATAGAAAGAAAGTTCAAAAGTTCAAGACGTGCAGGTACGTAAAGGACCAGACTCACCCTCAGGCCACCACGTTGTGCTGGCCAGACTATAGATGAAGCCGAAGAAGTGAGACGAAAGAGAAGCACCAGAATAAGATATAATGTGGACTCCTAGAGGACAGAGTCACAACAGAGACGTTCTCAATTAGCAACAAATATGAAGTCTTACAAGACCTGCCCAAAGAAGGAAACATGGACGTAGACACTCAGTAGCAAAAGATCAAGGAAACATGTACGTAGACACTCAGTAACAAAAGATCAAGGAAACATGGACGTAGACACTCAGTAGCAAAAGATCAAGGAAACATGGACGTAGACACTCAGTAGCAAAAGATCAAGGAAATATGGACCAGCACAAATAACGAAGTCGTGGAACAGAAAAACATACCAACAGAAGGAGTGGATCTCTATGGACACTACCAACAAAGGGCAAGTGAGGAAGAAAGGCGCAACTAACAACAGCCGAACTAGAGCAGTGAAAGCAGCAGCCCAGGAACAGTATGCTTAGGTAAGTAGAGCTGTCAAGAAAAGCGTACAAACAGACAAGAAAAATGTCATCGAAGACATTGTCAAGGAAGCAGAGGATGCCGCAGCCCAAGGAAACCTGAAACAACTGTATGACTCAACAAGAAAGTTGGCAGGAAAGTAGAATAACGCAGACAGGCCAATCAAAGACAAGAACGTCAACGTATTTACCTGTGACGAAAATCAGTTGAAGAGATGGAGGGAAATTTGTGATGACCTGCTGAACCGACCACCACCACAGAACCCAGCAGATATCCCACCAGCTGAAGAACTACTCCTGGTAAACTGCGAAAAACCAAGTAAGGCAGATATAAAGAAAGACATTGATCACCTGAAAAGAGGGAAAGCTACACCTGCCCTGATTACATTCCTGCCGAGGCAAACAAGGCAGTCATGGAGACTTCCACAGAGATGCTACATGATCTGATTGGGAAGATACTGGATTAAGGATAAATAGCGACTGAGTGGAAAGAAAGACACCTGGTGAAACTCCCAAGGAAAGGAGACCAGCAGGAAGGGAAAAACTACAGAGGGATAATGCTCCTGTCAGTGCTCGGAAAGATCCTCAACAGAATCATCTTGGACAGACTGAACACAGCAGTGGACGCCAGAACTAGATATTCCCAGGCAGACTTCCGTGAAGATAGATAATGTACCAACCAAATAACTACACCCCGAATCATAGTTGAACACTCAATGGAATGGAACTCATCCCTGTACATAAACTTTGTAGACTATGAGAAGGCATTTGATAGTCTCGACAGGGAGACGCTATGGAAGCTCCTGCGACACTACGGGATACCAGAGAAATATATTTCTCTGATACAAAGTAAATACGAAAGCAGGACATGTAAGGTCATTCATGCAGGACAACTCACGGACTCATTTATGGTGAAGCTCGTCGTGCTTGCCATAGATTGGATGGTGAAGACAAGTGAGGCCAAGTTGCCTTCTACCACCAATGCTCGCCGTGCTTGCCATAGATTGGATGGTGACGACAAGTGAGGCAAAGTTGCCTTTTACCGTCATTGCTCGTCGTGCTTGCCATATATTGGATGGTGAAGACAAGTGAGGCAAAGTTGCCTTCTACCACAATTGCTCGTCGTGTTTGCCATATATTGGGTGGTGAAGACAAGTGAGGCAAAGTTGCCTTCTACCACAATTGCTCGTCGTGTTTGCCATATATTGGGTGGTGAAGACAAGTGAGGCAAAGTTGCCTTCTACCACAATTGCTCGTCGTGTTTGCCATATATTGGATGGTGAAGACAAGTGAGGCAAAGTTGCCTTCTGCCACCATTGCTCGTCGTGCTTGCCATATATTGGATGGTGAAGACAAGTGAGGCAAAGTTGCCTTCTACCACCATTGCTCGATGTGCTTGTCATATATTGGATGGTGAAGACAAGTGAGGCAAAGTTGCCTTCTGCCACCATTGCTCGTTGTGCTTGTCATATATTGGATGGTGAAGACAAGTGAGGCAAAGTTGCTTTTACCATCATTGCTCGTCGTGCTTGCCATATATTGGATGGTGAAGACAAGTGAGGCAAAGTTGCCTTCTACCACAATTGCTCGTCGTGCTTGCCATATATTGGATTGTGAAGACAAGTGAGGCAAAGTTGCCTTCTGCCACCATTGCTCGTCGTGCTTGTCATATATTGGATGGTGAAGACAAGTGAGGCAAAGTTGCCTTTTACCATCATTGTTCGTCGTGCTTGCTATATATTGGATGGTGAAGACAAGTGAGGCAAAGTTGCCTTTTACCACCTTTGCTCGTCGTGCTTGCCATATATTGTATGGTGAAGACAAGTGAGGCAAAGTTGCCTTCTACCACCATTGCTCGATGTGCTTGTCATATATTGGATGGTGAAGACAAGTGAGGCAAAGTTGCCTTTTACCATCATTGCTCGTCGTGCTTGCCATATATTGGATGGTGAAGACAAGTGAGGCAAAGTTTCCTTCTACCACCATTGCTCGTCGTGCTTGCCATATATTGGATGGTGAAGACAAGTGAGGCAAAGTTGCCTTTTACCACCATTGCTCGTCGTGCTTGCCATGCATTGGATGGTGAAGACAAGTGAGGCAAAGTTGCCTTCTACCACAATTGCTCGTCGTGCTTGCCATATATTGGATGGTGAAGACAAGTGAGGCAAAGTTGCCTTCTACCACAATTGCTCGTCGTGCTTGCCATATATTGGATGGTGAAGACAAGTGAGGCAAAGTTGCCTTCTACTACCATTGCTCGTCGTGCTTGCCATATATTGGATGGTGAAGACAAGTGAGGCAAAGTTGCCTTTTACCACCATTGCTCATCGTGCTTGTCATATATTGGATGGTGAAGACAAGTGAGGCAAAGTTGCCTTCTACCACAATTGCTCGTCGTGCTTGCCATATATTGGATGGTGAAGACAAGTGAGGCAAAGTTGCCTTTTACCATCATTGCTCGTCGTGCTTGCCATATATTGGATGGTGAAGACAAGTGAGGCAAAGTTGCCTTCTATCACCATTGCTCGTCGTGCTTGTCATATATTGGATGGTGAAGACAAGTGAGGCAAAGTTGCCTTTTACCACCATTGCTCATCGTGCTTGCCATATATTGGATGGTGAAGACAAGTGAGGCAAAGTTGCCTTCTACCACCTTTATTCGTCGTGCTTGCCATATATTGGATGGTGAAGACAAGTGAGGCAAAGTTGCCTTCTACCACAATTGCTCGTCGTGCTTGCCATATATTGGATGGTGAAGACAAGTGAGGCAAAGTTGCCTTTTACCATCATTGCTCGTCGTGCTTTCCATATATTGGATGGTGAAGACAAGTTAGGCAAAGTTGCCTTCTACCACCATTGCTCGTCGTGCTTTCCATATATTGGATGGTGAAGACAAGTTAGGCAAAGTTGCCTTTTACCATCTTTGCTCGTCGTGCTTGCCATATATTGGATGGTGAAGACAAGTTAGGCAAAGTTGCCTTTTACCATCATTGCTCGTCGTGCTTGCCATATATTGGATGGTGAAGACAAGTGAGGCAAAGTTGACTGTTACCACCATTGCTCATCGTGCTTGCCATACATTGGATGGTGAAGACAAGTGAGGCAAAGTTGCCTTCTACCACAATTGCTCGTCGTGCTTGCCATATATTGGATGGTGAAGACAAGTGAGGCAAAGTTGCCTTCTACCACCATTGCTCGTCGTGCTTGTCATATATTGGATGGTGAAGACAAGTGAGGCAAAGTTGCCTTCTACCACCATTGCTCGCCGTGCTTGTCATATATTGCATGGTGAAGACAAGTGAGGCAAAGTTGCCTTTTACCATCATTGCTCGTCGTGCTTGCCATATATTGCATGGTGAAGACAAGTGAGGCAAAGTTGCCTTCTACCACCTTTGCTCGTCGTGCTTGTCATATATTGGATGGTGAAGACAAGTGAGGCAAAGTTGCCTTCTGCCACCATTGCTCGTCGTGCAGAGAAATCAGAGCTTCTAAAGACAGTGTCAACAGAGATAGAACTCAACATCCACAGAAACAAGACAAAGATCATGAAAACCAACACACAAAAATAAACAAATAACAGCCCAGTCATATTAGGAGGGGAACCACTGGAAGAAACCGACTCCTTCATATACCTGGGAAGCGTAATTAACAAGAGTGGAGGCACAGAAGAAGGCGTCAAAGAAAGGATAAAAAAAAGCAAGAGGGGCATTTCTCATTTTGAGAAACATCTGGAAGGCAAACCAAATCATGCTTTACACCAAATTGAGGATATTCAATTCAAATGTCAAATTCAAATGATTACAGATCTTCATCAATAAATGGGTGCGAAGAGAAGAAGAGGAAAACCGAGAAACACATGGCAGGGAGACACGGAAAGCGAAAGAAAGCAGAGGGGGAAAACCTGGTAAGAAATGGAGAAAATAGCATCAAACGATCGACAGTGGAGAACCATGATCGATGGCCTATGCTCCAAGCGAGCAAACAAGCCTAAGTAAGTAAGTAACCAAAACGACGTAACACACCGGATCGTGTTACTGTTGCCTCTTCAGGCGACTAGATGAACGAATGTTACCAAAATATTGATTATATTATACTGTCTACACAAAGGATAGCTTGTTTGTTCACCGATGCGAGAAAGACAATAAATTGTTTATTTTTTATTCCCAGATGTGAATATACAATATTAATATTTCTATAACCAAGATGATGTATGTATATGTATGTTTATATGTATGCGGAATGTTGACGTTTTAATTTTAGACGGTTTGAACCTAGAGCGCCAAACTTTCAGGGTATAATCGACGACACCAGGGTTTGGAGCTAAGGCCTATGTTTTTATATATCACATATATGTCAAGAGTATCACCTTTCGTGGGGTAAATCAGTTATTTGGAACATAAAACGTAATGTGCCCTTACAATACAAAATGTCACGTAGCAATCGCAGGAACCATACATACTTCGGGAAAACTGCCCCTGCGTCATATACTTGGCAACATAAAGTAGACGCTGAAACAACACGCTTATGTCTTCCCTCGTGCCAATAGCATAGCAATATGAATATTATTTGACAATTCTACACTATCACGACTAGAGCGTATGGATGGACGTGAAGTTTACATTTCCTCCGACGTTCGTCATTTTGAACATAGAACGAGATTTTGCGAGTGCGTTATAAAAATTGCTATCACGACTGCCTACTAACTTGGCATCCTGTTAGGGGACGTGTATTATTGACAGGAGTAATAACATAACAACGATCGAGCTGGCGTATGTATTTAATAATAGATACCATTACAAGCACAAACCTGATGCCAAGATTTTACGCCAACCACAAAATTAATTGAGTTCTACATCACAGCTTTTGCGATCCAATCAGAGGGTTCACGCGGCATCTGCGGTTCGATTTCACGTATGTACGCCAAAGATGGATATGTCGCGTAAGTACAAACGCCGACTTATTTCGTACATAGATAGTTATGGTAATTTAAATGTAACTATACAGAGTAATAGCTACACATTTTAGGAACACATGCTTGTAAAGAAAGTTGAGTTAAAAAATACACGTATGCATGTTTGGCGACTTTAAAAAATTTAACAACTAAGAGGGGCAATTGTATTTAACTGGTTTAAGAAACTTACCCTGATATCCTAAGATACGGTTGAGTGACCATCCATAGCGTATGTTTCGCTATTTGTGGACATGTTTGAGACCTCCCACCTATTTCGTGCTTTTATTAACACTAGCGTGTACACCTCCTAAAATATGACTTGACAACAGCCCGCCATGATGCATATTCTACAACAATTATTCTAGGCCTAAGTAAAGAAAATAGTACCAATTGCGTACCCTATTCTGTGGTATACTATTATCATGATTAGGCAATGCTATTGTTATTGGACTCGAAACACAATTGCTTGTTTGCTTAGCCTAATCGTACGAGCCGGAATGACTGCACTGAGGTTCGCGTTTGTCGTTCTAGCGACGATACAGGCCTCATTGTGATTAGGTGAGAACGACTCATTATGTTTGGGTGAGACGGTCTCACTGTGGCTGGGTGAGACGGACTCGCTGTGACTGGTTGGTACGGACTCGCTGCGACTGGGTGAGGCGGACTCGCTGTGACTGGCTGATACGGACTCACTGTGACTGGATGAGACTGACTCATTATGACTGTATGAGACGGATTCACCGTGACTGGGTTAGTCGGACTCACTGTGACTGGGTGAGACGGAATCACCGTGACTGCGAGATGGACTCACCGTGACTGGACGAGACGGACTCACTGTATAAAAGTCCGTCTTATATGAGTTTCGTATGTCCAATGCGTCGATCACTACGGTCCTACAGAGACTTGCAACAATTGATCGTGAAACCATCCTCGCGACGGGGAAATAAATTAAATTGTATTACTGTCGCATTTCTGCTATTTGTGGGTGTTTAAATCTACTTTCCTTATGTTTAATTTGGTAAATGAGGAAGGTCAAGACAGTAGAGAGGCAGATTGTTGACCAACCGCCTTAGTTACGTAATTACAGCAACTCGGTTGCAGATGCGCTCAGTGGGGCGTGGTATTCTTTTGCTAGCGTTTCTATGCAAGCAGGTGGTTTCACTGTATCTTAGAGGGTGTTGCACAATGCGTAACTTGAATTGTATATTGCATTAGCCAATAGAAATGAAAGAAACCGGTCATATGATGTGTAAATAGGTCCGCTTATATAAACGTCTGTCATACGCATTTCCCCATTTGGGCGCTGGCGAAGGACTGGGGCAGATCCAGGGTTTAACGACACAGGTTGCCCTGCTGCCAAGAGAATGGCGAATCAAGTCGTGAAGCGTGGTGGGAATCGTTAACATGGGTTACGTTCCCAAAATTTGTTTGTGCTATATTCAGCGTCCAGGGTGACTGTTCGAGCTTCGAAGAAGCCATGCCGCCACGTAAGCGGTTTATTGAAGAAGAATCTTTTCGGTCGGCCCCGACGTCCGAGAACGACTACCACGGCGAATATTTGCGTCGATGAACGGAAATCGCGACGGGCTCACCCCAGCTCGGGTCATCCTCGACAGTGGTCTCACAGCGACTTCGTCCGACAGCGTGACCGAATGCGACTCGAGAATTCGTGGAGGCCGGCAGTAAGCGTATACTGCTCGGCGTCGTCATTCGCGTGAACCCATTCGTCCGACTTCTCAATCGTTTGCGACCGGGCAAGACCACTCGATCGAAGCACGGACGCGACTCGAGAATTCGTAGCGGCCGGCGGTAAGCGTCTACTGCCCGGCGTCGTCATTCACACGAACGTATTCTACTGACTTCGCAATCGTTTGCGACCGTGCCAGACAAATCGATCATAGCACGCGTCGGACGGTGGACGGCGGCAAGCGTCGATTACCCGACGTCATCACTCGTGCGGCCGAGATACACCGTTCTGATTGTTTTCTGAGCTCGGCGTGATGACTTCAACAAACGTTCGTATATGTTCGAGATGGAACTAGCCCAGTGTAAATGTATATTTTCTAATTGAACGTTTCTATTAGTTGCTGTTTTATGAATGGTAATTATCTGTGGTTTTGAAGTGAGGTACTATTACCCTTGAAGTATATATATATATATATATATATATATATATATGTGTGTGTGTGTGTGTGTGTAACCGATTACTGAAATGAGAGTCCGTGAGGGCTAGCGATATGTTGTGTATTTATCTTATGGGATTTATTCTTAGATAACACTTGGCGCCTAGTTTTTGGTCGTGTAGTGGAACAATCAATTTTAGAAAGGAAGAGGAATTGGATAACTGAAAGATTAACTGTAACTTTACTTTCTTAGTTAGATAGATTCAAGAATTCAGTGTTATTGTTTATTATGTTCTGTTAAGATTTGGGTTACGGGATTTTATTCTTTTCATATTTGCTAATTAAGATACTTACCTAAAGGAATATATCATGTAATAAAGTTTATTAAATTGTCCTCGTTCTTTGTTGCTAGTTCACGATAACCGCTCCTTCTCATATGCGTTGACCTTAACATATAAGAACCCTACTAGACCTGAGCCATCTAGTGTACGAGACCTCGCTAATCCGTGACAATTACCCGCTCACCGGATCAAAGGTAAATACGATAATGCACAATCCTTGCAACAAAATTGGTATTGATGACGCCCGAAGTAGTGTGGCGGCCAAAAATACCTTCACAGTAGCACCGAGTCTGTCCTGTCTACGGTGAAGGTATGTTTGGCCACCAGATCACATCAGTCGTCATCAATATCCGTTGTCTTCACCCTTATTGTCAGAACGCCTCACCTAGCACTGTCAATGACAGCTGAATACGTGATTAGTGAGTCACGTAAAATGCACGGCCTCGAGAGGACAGGCTCGAGGCCATGCATATTACATGACTTACTAATCACGTATTCAGCTGTCATTGACAGTGCTAGGTGAGGCGTGCTGGCAATAACGGTGGAGACGATCTTCAACAGTCGATTAGTTACGGTTGAAAGCACGTGCATGGGAGTACCATCACATACCCGGCACTCCTCCAAGCATAGGCAACTCGTCCATGTTTCCGGGAATTACTGTCAGGAGGTTATTGGGTGTAGGCACGGATACGGTGTAACATGATCAGTGAAACTTCCTTCTACTCCACCAGCTTATGAATAAGAAATCATATTTATGGAAACTTTGGGTGGAATATTATTTCAACAATGCTTAACATTAATTTATAATTCTTGTGAACATTAATACGATTGTTGCCATTTTTCTGTGAGGCATAGCAAGATGATGATGTATTTGTGTGGAACGTATGGAGTTCTTCATAAAAAGCTAAATGTAATGTACGTAAATTAAATGTATCTGATTAGTGTTGGTAAAATGAAACATATTGTTGAAATGTTTCCCGTGAGTTTTTAGTATGTGTTTGAGCTCGTTTGACGGAAAATATGGCATTATAGTGTTCAGTTTTAAGCGAAATATAAAATAGCAATATAATTTATAGATGGTAGTGCCATGTGTCATATTCGTACGACTCAGTGTGTTGAGTATGTAACGTTAGATGCACCTGCTGTAATTTGGGTGTTGTGTTGTAAGTTGTGTTTAACTGTGTATTCACAGTGTGTTGAGTATGTAACGTTAGATGCACCTGCTGTAATTTGGGTGTTGTGTTGTAAGTTGTGTTAACTGTGTATTCACAGTGTGATGAGTATGTAACGTTAGATGCACCTGCTGTAATTTGGGTGTTGTGTTGTAAGTTGTGTTAACTGTGTATTCACAGTGTGATGAGTATGTAACGTTAGATGCACCTGCTGTAATTTGGGTGTTGTGTTGTAAGTTGTGTTAACTGTGTATTCACAGTGTGATGAGTATGTAACGTTAGATGCACCCGCTGTAATTTGGGTGTTGTGTTGTAAGTTGTGTTAACTGTGTATTCACAGTGTGATGAGTATGTAACGTTAGATGCACCTGCTGTAATTTGGGTGTTATGTTGTAAGTTGTGTTAACTGTGTATTCACAGTGTGATGAGTATGTAACATTAGATGCATGTGCTGTAATTTGGGTGTTGTGTTGTAAGTTGTATTAACTGTGTATTCACAGTGTGTAGAGTATGTAACAATAGATGCATGTGCTGTAATTTGGGTGTTGTGTTGTAAATTGTGTTAACTGTGTATTCAGGAGTTTTCATAATCTCATATGTGTTGCACCGATGTGGGTAAATATCGGCGACACACGAGGGCAACGCACAAAATGCGCATAAAACATCAGACATGACATTATTATTGAACTTAGAGTCGCTCAGCTTGGTGAACTAGCGACGGAGCTTCATGACTAAAGTCGTGCCAATAACCCTGTGCACAATGCGGCAACGTGCAACGTGTATTACGACCCATTTTGAAATGATCGACCTATTTTGTAATAACGACCAATTTTGTAATAATGACCCATTTTGTAATAAAAACAGACCCATTTCGTACTAAACCAACGTAATAGTATAATACGATTGTGTAATAACTCTGAGCCCAATTTTTTTATCATTTCAGGTGTGCACATTTTGTAAAAACATTCATGCCCATTTTGTATTAACAAAGGCTGACCATCAACTAATGTAAAAAAAAACTTGACCATATTGACTACAACACGTACATCCTATATACGCGCGCACACGCACGCACACAGACATATATACACAATGTGAGGACCATTACGGAGAAAAAGAACATGCATGGTGAAGACTAAAATATAGGTGATGCTGAAGACGACGATGATGGTTATGATATGAAGATTACGATGAAAAAAAAAAAAACTATTTATTTAGATCAACCATAAACATAATAGTACATTTACGAAAGATGATAATTGATGATGAATGTTAATTGATCTATGGAGACCTAAAACATCGCTGACATACAGCAGGCCACCATGACAAATTATGTAAAGATACTGTTTTGACTAATACTGGTGTTATAAACTATAGTAAATTCAAGAATAAAATAAAGGTGAAAGCTATGTATTATACAGTAAAGAAATGGTGTGAAATACAGAAGAACGGTTACGAATGGTAAATAAGTAAACAACCCGATATCAACAGCTAACACTTAACAGATAACACTACTAATTGTACTTCAAACTAACTTTACCACAACCAGTTAATTAATACTAACCGAACGAACATGTGTAATAAATAAATAATACATGATACATACGATACATAATTCATGGTATATATATATATACACATTTCATTTCATTATAATTCATATTATAATGTTTACTTCAAACATTTTATGTTATACAGGTCTGTTTGACATACATATATAACAATTTGAAGAAATACTACATGTTGTTTCCGAATTGCTAATTATGTATTTTCGTGCATGATTTATGAAGCCTTGGCATGAGTGGCTGTTTGTTTTATCAAGAACAATTGTGGGTAAATAGTTTTCTTTAATTAATTTGGGAATTTTGTGTCTAATAGAAACGTGGCATTGCTTGGAAATAGTAAGTTTTACTTGAATGTTGTCAGTATTGTTAATTGGGAGGTTATTGTCCATATTGTTGAAGCGTTGATGTGCCACTCTGGTCCTTCTGGATTTCATTATTGCATTTTCCTGTGTTAGAAATAATCTGGGATATTCCCGTTTTTATATTTATATAAATTTGAACCATGACAGTTTTAATGTCCTCTACTTTAGTAATTCAAAATTCTTAAGATGTGGCATGTGAATTATGCTTACTGCTTGATAAAGATCTAATTGCCTTCTTTTGCAGTTTACTTATACGTGGTCCTACATTGGAACCCCAAGCTGTTATTCCATAATTTATGTGAGACAAAAATAGTTAATTGTATATTATTTTCAAACTGGATACTAGCACATGATGTTTTAATGTAGCTGTTAATCTATTATATCCTAAACAAATTATTAGCTACATGATTGATAACAGATGACCATGTCATATTACAGTCTATTATGACACCAAGAAAGTTGAAATGTGTTACATTCTCAATTGGAATACAATTTACCTTAATATTAGAAATTTTGCAATTTTTCAGTACTCTTTGTTTACTATGAAAAATAATCATTTTCGTTTTGCTTGCATTCAGTGACAGCTTGTTCATTGCTACCCAATCTGCTATTTTTGTTATTTCTGTATTTATTTGATTTGATGTTGAGTTCATCGTGGGGTTACTAGTAAATTTGCCCTGTGTGCTTAACAGAGTGGCACCATCGGCGTACATGATAGGGGTAAACTTTGTACTAGCCATTTCTAGATCGTTGATATATATATATATTAAAAAAGTACTGACGTACGTACTGACTCCTGAGGGTCTCCTGCTGTTATTGTTCCTATGTTTTATTGCATGTTGTTTCCTTCTACGTATTGTCGTCTGGTCTGTTGTGTATGTAGCTTCTAAACCAATCTATTTCTACATTTTGTTCAAGCTTTTTGATAAAGATTGTATGGTCACTAGAGTCGAATGCCTTTGACAAATCTACGCATATTGCTGTAGGTAGTTTTTTTGTATCAAGATCTGAATAAATTCGACCCACCATTTCAGATAGTGCAAGTTCGGTTGAATATCCTGATCTGAATCCGTATTGGTTTGCATGTAAAAGTATATTATAAGTTCAATACTTAAGAATTTGTGCATATACTGATTATTATGATGAAGAGGATTGTTATAGTGAAAATGAAAACGTTGATTAAGATGGAAATAAAGAAGATGACGAAAAATGATGACGACGAAAATGACGGTGATGCATATGAATATGATGATTATAAAGAAGATTAAGATGACGAAAACGAAGTTGGGCGATTTGATTCTCCATTTGGAAGCACTGGACATGTTCTGCACCTGTTTCTTGAAAGAGTTACCTACAATATAACCTTGCTTAGGCCCCAGAGCTCCCTGGCGTATTCATTCATCCGTTCACAACTGTAATACTGCTTATTGATTTTCAGATTGATCTCACCTAATATTTTGATGTGCCTTTAAGCTTGATTGCCAAAGATCATCATAATCATCATTATCATTGTGCAGCCGTAAAGTTCCGTGGTTGGTCGATGACCTCAGCATGTCGTTTCCAAATCCGCCTGTCTTGGGCTATCCTTTGCCAGATGGTGCCCTTCCAATATTCGTCTAGTTCATCTCTATTGTGATACGCGTTGTCCATCGGTTATATAGTAGTCTGCTGATGTTCTCTGCCCATGTTCACTTCTGTCTTCTGATTTGTTCTATCACGTTTATGACCTTTTACTTCTCTCTTACCCAAATATTTGTTTTTCTCTCCCGATATGTGATGTTTAGCATACTTCTTTCCAACTTTGTTAATGCGGCTGTTAGCTTGTTCTTTGCCTGGACGGTGAGTACCCATGTTTCCGCGCCATATGTCATCGCTGGAAGTACGCATCAGTTGTAGACTTGTCTCTTCAAGCAGGATCCAAAATTACCCTTGAAGATGTCGCGGTGTTAGGCGAATGCTGTCCAGCCGGCGGTGATTCTTCGTTGAATCTTCTTGTTTTGGTTTTTGTCTCTGATAATGTATCGCTGTCCCAGATAGACGTAACTTTCAACGTTCTTTATCTGCGTGGTGTTGATATGTATTGGTGTGTCATTTACTAGCATCACTTTCATCAACATATTCATCTTCAGACCTTGTGTTTCACTTTTATCAGCTAGCTCCTGCAGCATTTGTTGTAGATCTTGCGGTGTAGTAGCGCATATGAGTATGTCGTCGGTGAAGCGAAGATCTCCGTCCATCATCAAGCCTCTGGTTCCTCAGGTCAGTCTTCGGAATATGCTTTCCAGTGTTGCCATAAACAGCTTTGTGTTGCCATAAACAGCCTGATCTTGTCGTACTCCTCTCTTGATGTTGATCTTGTTGCTCTTTTTGTGTAGATGGACTGTCACCGAGCTGTTGGTGTAGATGTCTTTCAGGAGTTCGATGTACACGTTTTCTATCCCGTGTTCTTGAAAGGGAGGTCAGTAATTGTTTGAGTTTGCACCGAGCCGAAAGCCTTATCGTAGTCGACGAAAGCGATGCAGAGCGGGATATTATATTCTCGGCACTTCTCTTTCAGTTGGTTTACGACATGTATGTGGTCTGTCGTTGAGTACCTGAGCTTCTGAATCCTGATTGCTCGCTCTGCCAAAGATATAGGCGCAACATTATTATTGTTATTATTATTATTACTATTATTATTATTATCGCTATTACTACTATCATTATCATTATTATTATTATTATAAACATATTGGAATGTGCACATCATCGCTCGCATGCAAGATATGAACATTGTGGAAGGTTATTTCACAGTGAACACAAATAGCACTGTTCCTTTCTTATGTATTGATACCAGGCAACTGAACAAGTAGGACGTCTAACAGAGGAAGGGCAGTTTTCAGGATTCACATCCGAAAGGTGGACCATCGATGAACTTGTGAACTTCGTAGAGGAGCACACGGTGCTAAACGAGTCACGTGTCACTGTGCTCACCACACCATCTGGTAAGAAGAGGAAGACCAGTTCCTGATGAAGGCCGCTGTTGGTGGTCGAAACGTAGATGTCACATTAGAATGTCCATTTGTATAGTAAGAAAAAACATGATTCAATTACTGTTACTCTGTTGGGTTAGAACAATACGCCACGTTTTTGTCCAATTGGCTACTGTCATTAAAGGAAATAGAAACAAGGCATTAGCTAAAATCCGTTTTCCATGTGTACACAAAGTTTAACATTGTATGTAACATTCGAGAACATTACAAAACCCAGAAAAACACATTTGTAGCATAAATTATATTTTAAACCAGTCTGAGTAGCGATACCCGCGGAAAATAAAAATGTAATGAGCTAGGCGATCATGTGGTATCGTAACGTGGTTTATATTACTTCGTGAAAACATTAACAAAAAGGTATAAAGAAAGTCAATGGTTTGGTGTCGGGATTGAACCGGTGTCGCCCGATTGCAAAATAAATGCTAACGAACCAACGCGTTTACCAACTGAGCTAGCAGGACCGACATAAATTCGCTGACTGATTGAAGTTGTTATGATAAATTGTACAACTCTTCCTTCATACATCTATATTCTAATGATATTATGAGACTATATACGTGACTTAAATTTCTGTAGATGAATACGATATATGTTTGCTATCTATGTTTATTGGTGTATATTATCACCCGTTGGTTGCATGCAATATAATTATTCTAAACACGAGCCCAAGCTCGGCGAAACCTAGTTGACTTGTAGGCCCATTCGCGTTCATTATTTTGAATAAAACTGGATTCATGTGGAACCGTAAGATAACTGCTTATTTCTCTATGATGACTAATGTTTGTATTACATCGGAATATCGCACAGTAACTCATTTTGATGCTCGTTTCGACTCAAAAGCTAGACTTGTAAACATGTTCTGAATTCATGGAAAGGGTCGGCCTGATGCGAGTATGGGTCATATGTGACGTCACATCTCGGCATCCCGAAAAGCGCGTCAAAAATATGCATATTCGAAAATGTCCGGATGCACAGCATAAAATGTGGAATTTTTATTTCATATAATTTTATTTATTTTTTGCTTAGTGGACATTGGAATAGATAGCAGGATGTAATAAAATATGAATTCAAGCACTATCTGTTTTTATTCCCCTTAATGTAATATCTAGGTCGAGTCACGCCCGTATAATTATGATTTGCCTAAATATACAAGACAAACATGTGGACATGAGCGAGTTAAAACACATTTTATTTATTCATCAAAAAGGGGAATGGAAACATTGTCCGTGGTCTGTACAATATTATATATATATATATATATATGTATATATATATATATAATTATATGATTTGTTTCAAACATGTTGGTGATATTTATTATGACATCCGCTACCCTTGGTAAAAACATTACGTTGTCTTTCTGGGTGTGACAATATATAAAACAAAAATTTGTAATGCTTCTGAGTGTTTCCAGTATTATTATCTATGGTAAAGCAATACATAGGATTGCGGTTGTTCCTGTTTTTATTTGTAATAAAATATTCCAAATCATAGAATGTTGCCTGCACTATTTATTTTACATAAACTATATCAAACATCATTCGCTATATACGTTTAATGTGTACAGGAAAATACCTAATGTTTATCAGACATTAGGCTGATTTAGAAAGTAATAAATAAACACTCACAACCTCAATTATTTCACCCGATATTTCAATGTAAAATAAATTTATTTTCTCATTCAAATAATACCCAGCACAAAACAAAAATATTATGTGTATATATATATATATATGTATATATATACATTCACACAAACACACACAACACAAGTGACGTGGATACATAAGAAGTGTGAATGTTGAACTAACAAAATAATGTCGCTTATATGTTTTGTCCCGCTCCAACCTTCAACATCGTAGCGTCGTTATTATCTAATGTTATCTCGCCCGCTTTATAAGGATTGTATAAATGTTTACCTTCTGAACGCGTTATGGCCTTCGTGCAAACCACACCCACACACGAACTGGTGCTCGTTTCGCCTACATAGGTCTGATGAGAGTGCGGACATCCTATCTCATATATTACCCCACACATGTTGTTCTTGGGGGTTTTTGTCATTGGGGTTCACTACGGTGGATCGTATGGTGTTGTAAGGTTTGTGGTTCATCCCCACTCCATGTTCCCGGAAAATTGTGGTCAATTTCTCTGACAGATTGAGCACGTATGGTAAAGGGATATTCGGTATTATATCCATCGTAGTGAACCCTAACAAGCAAAATTGCTTGTGATGGTATTGGAGACACTGTGAAAAGGCTAGTTACAAAAGCCAGTCTCCGACGCCCATACCATGACCCTATTCTTACCATTGAAGCAATCATAAAGTAAGAAATCGAAAGGATCAAATCCTTCAATGTAGCACCAAAGAAAATTGCTGAATGCGAAAATGAACTCAAAGCGCGGTTCGAGTCATCAATTTCAATAAAGGGCACTATGCAGCTGCATCGATTAGTCCCCGTCTCCACATCACAGTTACAGGTCTACAACTTGAGTGCTCAAGCTGATGAGCCAGAATTGTTATCCGTGACAACGACAGCTCATGGCAATCATGAGGATTTGGAATCAGATGAACTTGTAGCAGTACAAATACCTCTACACATTCCTGAAGAGACTCTGTTTGCTGTCTTTATGAAAATCTGCCATGGATAGGAATGGTGGATGAAATCTCGAATGAATTTGGTGACTTCAATATAAACTTAATGAACCCACATGGGCCAGCAAAGCAGTTTCACTGGCGTAGACAATCCGTTAAATGTTGGATATCGGAAGACGACTTACTGTGTGTAGTTGAAACACCCTCACTTAGGTCATCATCATCCAGAGAGTATAGCATCAGCCGAAATTATGTGTTGAACATATTCAAACTTTGTGATAAGTGGAACATTGAAAATGGGTAGTGAAGTGAATTGACAAATACTGAAGCAAGGCACGTAAGCGCATGGTATACCGGTAAATGACACGTGTTTAATAAATACCGAAGTAAGGCACTTAAGCGCATGGTATACCGGTAAATGAAACATGTTTAACAAATACTGAAGCAAGGCACGTAAGCGCATGGTATACCGGTAAATGAGACGTGTTTATTCGTAGTTCGTAGTATACATATTAATGTTGCTTTTACTAAATTGATTTGATTGTTTACCTTATAGACTTCAGTCACAGCCAATGACAATTGCGGCATGGGCGGCCTGGCTGGGCTCTGTTTACTATAGACTAGTATCAGCTATCAGTACGACGCTATGGCGTATACCTATGTCAATGATAATATGACTATATTATGTCTATGTCGTATGTCGTAGTAGGCCAGTAGCCTAAGTAGGCTTAGGATAATAGTAATAGTGTAGATATTTTTGAAAGATAACACACATAGTATAACTATTCTGAATTACTGAATGTTGTAGTGCTCCGAAAAGCCAATTTATATTCAAATGGCTATAGCTGGGGTGGGGGATTTGTTTACATTTTAGGCCATCTGGTTTGGGAAGGCAAGAGCCCTATACAGAGGGCCTTTGTTCAGAATGTTATTGTAAGTTCACTGGCCAAAAATTATAGAGATCCCTAGAATTTGGAAATTTCATAATCAAGAGACACCGTCTGTCCCAAGGCTACAGATTTAGCTGTATATAAGGAGGGCTTTAACGAGAATCAGGGCTGGGTGTTGGGGGATGCAGCCAGACACTGAGAGGGAGCTGTTTGTTACAACAAGCCCGAAGATGCATGCTGAACATAATTGGGCGGCAACTGGACTATAACGCGAACAGCTGGCATTAAATACAAACACATCAATTTGTATATGAATTATATCATTTTTGGGAAAGAAACATATGAAGTCATGTCATACCGTCGTGAATATCACAGCGAACTGAACACGAGAAGAGACTTAGATTCGTAGATGCTTGGGGGTCACACAATTGTGAGGGCAGTCAACTTCACTAATATGCGATCATATTATGAGCAGGACATACACACATTCTACATACCATAGTTCGGTCAAAACAAGGTCGTTTCAGTCGTGGGTTGGTGGTACCACTACAAATACGAACACTTATGAATACTGTCCAAGATATGAGTATAGTACTTAGCTAATTGGTAGGTCATTAGGATGTCTTCGGTACAATATCAATTGCTTGCGATTGTGTTTACAATCAGGATACCACTAACAATTCACTCATTGCAGGTGTGTTGTTATGATTACATACATGATTACGGTGTATATTGTTTTAATTACAATTATACAGCAGCTGTCAACAATTACATGCGCTGTCAGCAATGATATCCTGGGTATGATCATTCCTCTGTTAGGTACATCCACTTAGTGAATAAGTGTTCAAGATTTCACGGGCTTGGAATATATTCATAGTGCCAGTATTGGTTGCATTACATCCGCCATCTTGGCGGTCATTAATTAAATTCACACAGGAGCTTCGTCCAGGACAGGATGACAGTCGTGCATCAGCAGGAGTTATCATCGAATAACGTATATTCATCACTGGCAAATATTAGTTAGAGTCCAGGGCATTCCTCCTTAGCATGCTCAACCGGTGTTGAGTATCAGGCTTGTGGGCTTACCTAGGTATATCGCATGTTGCTCATGTAGTGTGGTACGTAGTTAGCTCGGCGTATATTCATCACTGTTTTATGAGTCAAATAGTGTGAGATATGCTATGCTCAGCCGGTGCCGAGTGTCATGTTTTGTAGCTAGCACATATCATACGTTAGTCATATCTAGATGTCTGCTTGTTAGTTCTAAGCACGTTCATCTTTGTGTTATGAGTCAACATATTTTGTTCAGTATTAGTAATGTGTATATTAGTCTAGCGTTGCATATTTCATGACGTACGACTACCATTGATGATGGGAATATTAGTTTCATAGATCTAGCAAGAAGTAGTTGGCTACCATCAGTGGGTTTGAGACATGGGCTATTGTGGCCTTGGTTGGGGGGACAGTATTCACAAAGATCTGTACCTGTGACGTTTGGCCCCTCACCTTTGATGCATGTAAACAACACTGTTTTAATGCTGGCTTTCTTTAATTGAATGCTATTATTATAATACATTGATCCAGTTATATGATTTCTGGTTACCTGTCAGTAAATAAGTATGTCACGGGGCCTAACCGCAGCCACGCAACGGTGCAAGAATAACTGAGTAACATGACGAGGTTAACGTTCGAGAAAGCTGTGGAAATTGCTGTGACCATGACAATGGTGAAAGAACATGCAAGACAGTTTCATCAGGCGACGGAAAGAACTGCTATAAAAAGTGATGATGGCCAGGGAAGAGGGAAAAATCGCGTATTTGTCATTTGACAAACTGGTGATAATAGAACGGCATAATGTCGCAAACCGTACATACATTCTGACTATTATGATAAACGTTGTTTTGATCACTTAACCATGACGTCAACTACACAACAAAATGACGGGTTAACGCCTAAGTATGATACACCGTTTGATTACAATGAACACTGTTACGAATACGATATCGATACTGACTGTTTGTTGTACAACGATTTGCTTACTCTAAGTAAATACTACATCCCAGCACAATTTTCAACCAACTTTAGCAGTACTGCAAAATCCAGTCAAACAAACTGAGTATGATACATTTTAGTGCCCGGAGTTTAAAAGCTAACTTACCCAAGATTAAAGGTACTAGCCAAAGCATGGAGTATACATTTTGTATAACTGCTATATCAGAAACGTGGCTTAAAGAAAACAGTTGGACGGATGTGAAGTAAACTGTAACGATGTTGTATTTTCGGGTTACAAAGTGTACCGTAATTCCAGAAAAAGTAAACAAGGTGGTGGCGTTGCCATATATGTGTTTGAATCTGTACTTAACAATTGCCAGTCTTCTGATATTTATTTAAGGAACATATCGTATGCTGTTGATGACTGTTTTGAAAGCATCTTTATTGAGATACAAATTACTAAACACGAAAAAAATCAATGTCTGTTGTATATATAGAGCACCGAATACCGGAATCAGCAAATTTAATTACAATCTCTCATTCGTACTGGGAAATCTCACCAGCAAAATTGTTTATATATATATATATATGTGGTGACGATTACAATACAGACCTAATGCACTGCGAAGAGCAAGCTGTAACAAAGTACTTCATTGATCAAATGTTCAGCTCAGGATTATATCCCTTGATAACCAGGCCCACACGAATAACAAGCTCGACTGCTAGTATAATAGACAAAATATTATGTTCTGAACTGTGTACACAAAAATGTGCGGAATTGTTTTAAGCGATGCTACATATCATATGCCAATTTCGTTCTGTGTGACAACAACACTTATGCGGTAATTAACGATGATCCAACGTATAAATATAACAGAACGTTAGATGAGGACTCATTAAACAAATTTCAGCACGATTTAAATTATGCAAACTGGGACACTCTATCGAACGAGTCAAACCCTGATTTAGCGTTCTCGCGCCTTATGCAAATACTAAGTAACACTTATAACGCTGCCTGTCCTGTCAACATGACTACGTATTCAGGAAAGACAAAAAACAATGATAAACCTTGGTTATCAACATGGCTAAAACGCTTGCATAAAGGAGAATAACATGTACTTAGCGTTTCAAAAAAATACAACAGAATTAACAGAAAGCCGATACAAAAATAAGTTAACACATTCGTCCTTTTTCTGTCTACCCCCTTTGTTCTTGTTATTCATTTAACCCAGTTGTTCTCACAAACGTGCAGCTTCTGTTGTTTTTCTGTCAGCGCCACTGTCTTCAGACAATATAGGCATGCCGGTGTAACTCATATTTTCAGGACTTTCCTTTTCAGCTTTTTCGAGATTTCTCTGCCCATCATGACTCCCTCTACCTTTCTCCAAGCATTCGTTCGTAGCTGTATTCGACGTCTGAACATCTGAACGTCCACCTGCTGTAACCATTTGTGCAAGGTACACAAAGCCGTCCACTTATTTAATTTCCTTTCCATCCAACCAGGTTATGTCTGGCTAATGAGTAGAGTCAGAAACGACGGCATCATTCCACGTAACTACATGTGATAGACACAGGTTGTTTGGCAAAATCTACTGGTATGTCAGAATATCGTTTGAGCTTGTGATTTCGCGGATCTCGTTATGATTGTCTCTGATAATAATCGTGCCGCTGGCCGTCCAACAGCCATTGATCTTTTTTACCTTTTTAAGTTTTTCTCGTTTCAAACGCTAGTTTGGAGCGCTTTGACGTGAGATCTTCGTTGAGGTAGATGCGATTTTCAATAGCGCAGATTTTGTTGTAATCTTTGAGACCGCCCCTGACGCGAAACACAACATCTCTGCAGTGCTCACTGCGAAAGCGAACAATGGTAGTTCTGGGTTTCGTCTGCCCGTTGACAGGTTGGCCAAGTCTATGGCAGCGTTCCAGATCACTGACCTCAATGGGAGAGGTGACGTGCATTTTGTTGTCGACAGTACCGATGACTTTTTCTTCCAAGTTTTCATCGCGCAAATCATCGCAAATGCCAATGATGCGGAGATTGGGTCGTCGGGTGTACTGCTGGAGCGAATCCAATTCATCCTCCAGAGTTACCACCATTTTCTAAAGATGTTCAATTGTGTTGCATTTGTCAGACAATTGTCCGGTGAGAGTGAAATTTGTTTATTAAGTGTTTCAATCTTCAGGACTAAATCATGTGGAAACAGAACCTCTTTCAGTTGTTTGGCAATTCTCTCATCTTGCAATAAGGATAGCATTTGCGAAATCAAATTGCTGTCAGAGTCAGCTGAGCCACCACTGGCGGCTGGCTCAAAGTCCGATTTGCTGTCTTTTCTTTTGGGCATGGCGGCGATTGTACGAGTACCTGTGTGAAGCGACAGTACAGCGTCATCACTTTCGTCGAGGTGCTGTTAATTCTTCTGCAGTGTCTGTAGCATAATCTGCATTCGTCACCTGGCCGGCAGGACCTTTCTAGCACTTAGCTAACGACGCCATTTTTTAAGAGGACTGGTTGACTTCAAACTAGTTTCCGGTGCCGATGTAAGTATCATAGCAGAGGCAACGCTGAACCAATTGAAACCCAAGCCAACGCTGAAGCCTGTTTACACCAAATTGACGAGTCCGGGTAGCCAGCCAGCGTGCATAGGACACTTTGTGGATTGATCAATCATCGACGGTCAGACTTTGCACTACAGCGTAATTTTTGCCAAGACTACAGACAACCTGCTCAGTCGTAGATTCGCCGTGAAGATAAGCTTGATGAAACGAGTGTTTGTTGATAAAACTCAAGACGTCTACGGGGGCATATAGTACAGCGGCTAAGGGACTTGATTGTGCACTTTTTGACAAAAGCATGAAAATTGGCACACGTGTAGATTATGATATATAGAATCATTTCAAGCTAGGTATACATTGCTATCGACATGGTATCTAGCCGCCATCTTGATGTTTAAAATAGCTGCCACGGAAATCCAGTATCCGGATATATCAGCTTCTAAGCAACATACAATCATTTTCTTGGTGTCTAACCCAACATTTCCATGGTCAAGGAATCCATTTCTGTCTTATTCGGTATCCATGGATGACGGACATATTGAAATTCAAGATGGCCGCCACGGAAATCCATTATCTAGATATCTCGGCTTTAACGCAACATACAAACATGTTCTTTGTGTCTAAACCAACATTTTCAGGGTCAAGGAATTAGTTTTTGCATATGCTATATCATCAGGTGACGGCCATACTGAAATTCAAGATGGCTGCCTATTGAGACCGTGATTATAAGCACAATAAAGACGATAACAAACAACAGTGTGAGTGATAAATGACAAACTGTATTTCTCTAGTTTCCGTCGTCGATACCAGTGAACGAAACTGTATGTTTAGTGGCCGTACAGTATACCCCGCGCCAGTCACGACAGTAGCGTTTTAGACAATGTTTCTGAATCGAATCGGCGGAAGCACTGTTCTGTTGGACCACCGGACGACCAAGTCTTCCACACGATCGTCGTTCCTGTCGCCGTTTGCTGTGCCGACGACGTCGGTGGTCGGTTCACAACGATCCGTCTCGTCCTCGTAGAAAGGTCGTAGTCTGTCCACTGAGACAGTATCCTCGCGATTCTCCATCTGCAGACGGAAGCACTTGCCCCAGCGGCGCTAAACCCGAAATGGGCCCGTGTACATCGGAATGAGTGACAGTTGCATCTTGTCTGCGCGCTCTAACACTCGCGTTGCCGTCCACAGATCGTGCGGAACATGTGAGCGACCTCGCCGTTTTCCATGCCACGGATTTTCGTTAAATGTCTGAGCCGCCATAGCCGATGACAACTCTTTGCCGAACGAGGAGGTGTCATTGATACTAGCTCGCTGTACAACCAGCTGGCCTGGTAGTGCAGGTTGCTGACCAGTGACTAGGATAGACAGAGAAACACCAGTGTCGAGGTTAGCTGCCGCTCTTAATCCAAGCATCATCCACGGGAGTTCTGCTAGCCAATTTGTTAGTCCTAGAAGACGGGCGCGAAGAGAGTTCTTCAAACAACGATGCATACGTTCAATTTTCCCATTGTACTGGGGATGGTAAATTGTAGTTGGGTCTCGTGCAATTCCCATCAGGCTGCAAACCTCCAACCACAAGTCTGACACGAACTGGGACCCGCGGTCGGATGTGATGACATCTGGCACGTCCCACCTGGAGAGCCACTCACGCACTAGCACCGTTGCACATGCTTTAGCGTTTGCTGCGTCACCGTGCATCGTCATGGGGTAAGCCTCTGGCCAGCCTGTCCATCTGTCGATGATAGTAAGCAAAGTGTTCTTGCCTTCACACGCTGGGTTTAGTGGACCAACTATATCGATGTGAATATGGCTGAATCGTTTAGAAGGCGCAGGCAATCGTTCCAGTGGCATTTTCGTATGCACGTGAATCTTGGCTTTCTGGCAAGATTCACACGATTTCGTCCATTTCGCGACATCCCTGCTAATACCTTGCCACCAGTAGGAACGCTTGATGAGGATCAGTCCGGCCTTTAAACCTGGGTGTGCGAGACGATGGAGATTGTCAAACACAATGCGCTGCAGCGTGGTCGGAATAAGAATGCGCGCGGGCGTAGCGCTGATGTCCGCCCACACAATAGTGCCGTCCTCACATTCAACCAAGGCTGGTCTGAACCTGGATGCCGAAGAACGATGATGAGCAATCCAGTTCTGCAATGGCTGATCGCGTTCTTGTACAGACCGGATATCTGAAGGTGAAGGCAAGGCGACGAGTTGTGCTGGTCGTGGTGCACTGACGCAGTACGGTTATCAGCGTCTGAGAACTCATGACGAGTGGAGGGTGAAAACGAAGTTGACACCTCTGATGAAGCCGGTGTTGTCACGCAGTCTGCCAATGACGTGTTGTCGTCATTGAGTGACGGCGTTGCTGGAACAAATACCGGAGCCCGTAGCTGCTTCCTATGCATGTCTCGCTGATGTTTGAGTCGCTGTACGAACATCTGATCAACTAGCACGTCTTCCTGTATCGCATGACGCGATCCTTCTGTCGGTAAGGTATCTGCATGGCACATATCATCCTGCTGCGACGACCAGATGCCGATGGCGTTCATCGCGGTGGCGACTTTCGACTGCAACAGCACCCGAGACAGTGCATCAGCGACGCCGTTCCGTTCTCCCTTCAGGTAGTGTAGTTGGTCCACAAACTGTGCGATTTTGAGTAAATGGCGCCGCGGGATCGGAAGTGCAGAGTCAGCCTTCTTGGTAACGTAAACAACAAGAGGCTTGTGGTCCGTCCGAAAAATGATAGGCTGACCTTCGAGGTACGAACGGAACTTGTCTACCGAGTATGACACAGCGAGCAGTTCTCGGTCCGTGGCCGAGTAGTTGCGCTGTGCTTTGTTAAGTTGCCTACTCTTCTGCCAGAAGCTGAGCGGTTTCCACATTCCGCGTTGAAGTTGAACAAGAATAGCCTCCAACCGCGATGTTGGACGCATCACACCAAATCTCGGTTGGCGCGTCTAGCATAGGGTGGACGAGTAGAGTGACGGTAGCGATCGCGGCTTTCACGTCCGCAAACGCGCGGTCATGTTCCGGCCGCCACGCCTCTTCGAAATCATTCTGGCGGTTGACGCTCTTCAATCGTGAAAGCGATGCCAATTTCCCGGATGCATGCGGCACGAAGCGATGGAAAAATGCACAGATTCCCAAGAAGCGTTCCAACTCTTTTGGGGTCGTTGGCACCGGAAACCGTCTGATGGCCTCTACTCGCTCCGGGGGAATTGCAATGCCTTGCGAGTCTACCACGTGACCAAGAAACGTAAGTAATGCACGTCCAAGTTGACACTTGTCCCGGTTCAGCAGTAACCCCGTCTCCTTTAGACGCTGGAAGAGGCGTCTCAGATCCCTCACATGTTCCTCTCTGTTCGAGCTGCCTACGATCAGATCATCCATATAAACAAAGGGTGCGAATGGCAAATCGCTAAGCAACTGATGTACATTGCGCTGAAAACATTGCGACGCGTTTTTCAGACCGTATGGCATGCGGAGGAACTTGAAGAGACCGAGCGTAGTGATGATCGCTGTTTTTTCCTGGGACGACTCATCGACGCACACTTGCTGAAACGCTTGTTTCAGATTAACCTTGCTGAACACTGTGCAACCCGTGAGTCGTTCGTTGAAGGTAGACAGTGCAGGGAGCGGATATCTATCGAGTTTGGTCATGGCATTCAGACGACGGAAGTCTCCACATACTCGCCAGGAGCCATCTGACTTCTTAACTGCGTGGATAGGTGAAGCCCAGTTGGATTCACACCTTTGGATTATTTCCTGTCTTTCCCACTGACGAAGTTGCTCCTCCACCTGTGTCTTTTTGTCGCCGTGAAGTTTCCGGCACGGTGTGTAAACCGGTGAGCCGTCAGTGACGATGTGAAGCGGCGTAGTCATGGTGACTAGTTTACTCAAACTTGGCTCGGTGACTTCGGGGAACTCTGCCCACAGAAACTCAAAATCTTCTCCAGCAGCCGCGTGCCTGAGTTCTTCTCTGTAGCATAGGGCCGGGTGTGGCCTACTCGTTGCAGGGATCAGCGAAAAAACAGATGGTGTTTTTGTGTCGGTCGGAAACTCTTCCATCGTGTAGCGATCAGTGAGACAACGCCTGTATGGGTCGATGATGCAGCGTTTCCCGTCTCCATCTTGCAAGAAGTCCATGCCGAGAATAGGGTGGACGACGTCAGCCACAATCATGTCATGTGAACACGGGCGGCAAAGGAAGATGAAGTGAGCACTGCATCGGCCAAAAGTACGGAGGCTTTGTCCGTTTGCAGCTGACAGGTTGTGCTCGGTGGGACTGGGAGAGCGTTTCTCATCAGGAGTCGGCGGTAAAACTGACACTGCCGAGCCACAGTCCACTAAGAAACCCGCTACGAAGAGGAGTCGTTTGTTGAGTGAGGCGGGCGAGCCAGTCACGACGCCGATTACTGACCGCCCGTGGCGTTTCCCGAGCGCGCACTCTTTCCCTTTCGCAAGTCAGGACGATGTCGCGGGCAAGGCGGTCCACTGCAGAAATGTGCCTGATCGCCGAACTTCTGATGATACCAGCAGTGTACAATGTTCGATTTCAATCTGACTGCTTCGCGTGATTTCGACTTTCTGTCATCATTGTGTTTGTCACTCCCACGATTTCGGAATAATGCGCTGACAGCCGAAACGTCGCACGCGTAGACAGCGGTGACGAGTTCAGGCGACGTCACGTTGACGTTAGACACTGTTGCGGGAGTTAGCGTGACATAGAGTGCATCCGCCTTGCGCAACAACTCCTCCATGGGCAGTGGTGGCGATGGCATCTCAAGCGTTGTTCGTAGCGAGGACGGAAGGCGTCGCAGGAGTGCCCAACGTTCGACGTCTTCCCGCGTCCAATCACCACCCGCGTGCCTGAAGCGAGCCATCCACTGTGAACGCTTCTCGTCGGCCTCCATGCCGCCCATGGCGAGGGCATGTGTGAGCCGCTGATGGACGGTCAGCTCGAAACGTTGGACGAAGAGCGACTTCGCCGCTTCAAAAACATCGGCGGGACGCTTGCTGCCCAGCATCGTCAAAATCCCGCACCTCGTACGCCTCTTCCTCTGTTAACAGAGTTGTTAGTGCAGCAAACTTGTTGATTTGCGACGTAATGCCTTGCGACTGAAACACATCTTCCAGCTGCGCGAACCACAAGCGACAGTCGTCGTGAGTCATTGGTCGGAATGACACTTTCTGCCATCGTGACGGGATGGAGACAGTAGACGCCTCGGTCGAGGTGGTCGAAGGCTGAGGCTGATGGCTGTCGACGTAGCATCCCGCCTCAAACAGCATGTCTTCTGCAGTCGTTACATACTCTTCGGAATATAGACTGTCCTCGCTGACGGTGCGCGAGGTGGCCGGTTTGTCCGTGGGCAATGCGTTCGCCTCCGCAGCCTCTAGTAATGGCGCCAACTGTCGATCGACTTTGCAAAACGCATGCAACGCGCTCCGCATATCAGCACGCAGATCTTTCACCGTCTGATGTGCATTGTCGTTGGTTTTCACTTTATTAAATCTGTTCACAATATTCGTGATTCGTTGCTTTCCCGTCGAACGACACACGATAATGGTGTGGAGGCGCTCAGTCATAGTGGAAGACGTTTAGTGTGACACAACCCGCTAGATGGCGAAATGTCAGCGTTCTACGGTGTGTCGATGTGCACAGCGGCGCCTCTGGCGATCAGGTTAGCACTAACCAATTTCACGGAAGCTGCACTTTATCACTGTATATTGTGCGATTGTTGCGTTTGATTGAGCACAGAATGTATCTTGATCTCAACTAAGTCTCTAGAAAAATCACGTCAGGGTCACCATTATTAAGACCGTGATTATAAGCACAATAAAGACGATAACAAACAACAGTGTGAGTGATAAATGACAAACTGTATTTCTCTAGTTTCCGTCGTCGATACCAGTGAACGAAACTGTATGTTTAGTGTCCCTACACTGCCCTGCGTATGCGTTTTATTCTAATGCCTCTTGAGGTTAAGGAATCCATATGAGTGTCATATATGAATCCGTATATAATCACGAATATGTCAATTTTTGTTGACAGTTATTTCTGAGCTATATTCTGAACAATAAAATACATAGCAGAGCATATGGTCGATTCCCACGAAACGTTGACAAACAGGTTCCAGTACTATAACTCATTTAATATACCAGTTGGAAGGCTGGAATGATGCTGTACGCATGCGTCTTCGTTGGGGCTTTCTGGGGAACCCTACTTTTGTATATGTACCATGGAAACTCCGAGTACTGTCCCCCCAAAATGGGTTATTTTTGCTCTATTTTTGTGAAATATATGCCATCAGTACTTTAAAACGCATCGTATTATTCGAACAACATATGCAAGGTACACAGTTAATGTTTGGCTATGAAGGTTGATGTCTCATGCAGTATTGATCAACATATTAAAACTTCAGGTCAAAACCCTGATATCTCCTGATTATTTTCATGTTGGGAAACTTTTCTGAAACCGTCCGTCTGCAGTCATTCACATAGGAAAATGCTGTACAACAGTTCATTAAATAACACAGATTTCAAACTCACCTTGATGCCACATCTGGATACATATGTATTGTGCTGTTTAAACCAAAAGTGTTGGATAATAAATTGTGTTGAGCGACGAAACCGATGTGGGGAAATTTTTCATAAAACCATACGTCGCAAGTTTGAATACGCATTGTAAGTAGACATTAAAATTATCACTAACATAATCAATTTATACTGTCGGATATATACCAAAACGTTCTTAAAACAAGTTAGAGTTGTCCAATGGTCTCGCCAGTAATTTATTCCATTGTACTGAAAAGTATATTATATGAAACCGTACACCTGCATATTTTAAACTGTGTACAAATTGATAGTTATAAATCAGTGTCAATAAGGTATACCCTGTTGAAAAGCTAAATGTGTATACCTTGCCATGAATGTATTTTAAAGATAAAACATGCAATTCCCTTGTTGTGGTAATATGTAACAGAAAGTCACCTTTATAAAACATCAAGTCTGAGAAAGCGCAAAATACTTCAAAGCTCTCCTTAAAATGAAACAAGAAATTCGAAACATATGTCTTACTGAATTTAAAACACACATGTGTTTTAAATACATTCAAAATGAAATTTCACATGTAAATGTGAGATGAAATTGTTGTAGCAGTTTCCAAGTAGAGGGACTTGTGTGCAGACTTTTGGTTTCAGAACTTCAACACTTGCTATTTCTATTAGCTGTCAAATGCTCAATTTGAGGATTTAACTTGCCCAAACTTAATAATTCTGCATAGAGAACAAGCACATTCAACACAAGGAACCGTTGTTGACAACTCCACTGCCCGCCACACCTTGGAAACGCAAAGGCGCAGACCTCTCTAAACAAGCGGGACAGAAGTACCTAGTTGTGGTTGATACATTGGGAGCGCACACCTCACAAACATGACAAGTGCACAAACAATTGGGAAACTGAAGAATATGTTTGCCCACTGGGGTATTCCGGACGAGATTGCCACAGACAATGCTACTCAGTTCTCTTCCTACGAATTCCGAATTTTCGTAGAGACTTATGGATTGATGCACACGACGCTCAGTCCGATCATTCCTCAAAGCATTGGCGAGGTCAAAGGAGCCGAACAAATGGCCAAGGAGATTCTAAAATAAGAAGACTCGTCCCTAGCATTCATGGCGTATTGTGCAATACATGTGTGTCCTACTTGCACACAACCCAATGCCAGTTGATAGTTGGACGGCAGATCCAAACACGGATTCCATCAATTGAGAAAAAATATCCTTCCGCTGTGGTCAAGTAAGATGGAACAACAACATCATGACAAGCGTGCGAAAGCAAACTATCGTGCCAACTATTAAGTCACACTCTATTCTTGGTCACAGTATAATTGTTTAAAAATAAGTCGATGATATTGCCAACATTATTAATAGGGGTGTCGATTCGCCCCGTTGCGGACTATTTACCTTCATTTGGGTTTGGAATATTAAAGGTCAGACTATATTACCACACCGGAGTTCCCCATATACAGCTCGTCTGGGGTTCCAGTCTTCTCCCTGATTTATTGTTGCTGGGGGCCGAAAGGTGTTTATACCTGCATTGCAGTATAGGCGATGAATGACTCACCTGTACGTATGGTTTTCGCTACTGACCCACTGATCTGGGCCCGTTTGATGCTTTTTGATTGGCTGTCCGACCAATACATGTAGTCATGCTTTTCGTCCACCACAACCGCCCGTATAAACCCTTTAAGAATGCAAAGCACCGCAGTATTAGGTAGGTACAATGTAAGGCGTGTGTCAGTGGATGGTAATTGGCATTTGCGTGACATTCGGTAAACATCAGCACCTCATGCAGATAATTGGTGTAATATATAGTGCGGCGACGCCACATGGCGAATATCATTACAGTTATTCCATTTACAGCGTCTTTTCTTGTTTATTTGTGTACTACTTTGAGTAGTATTGCCATACGTCGGATATATCAATTGAATTTAAAGTGCTAATGACTGAAGCCTGCTTAAGATACACACGCACACTCACACGCACAAGCACATACGCACACATTCCTTGTATTTGATCTCAATTCCCTCTACATAGATACCATATGCATCGGTTGAGGCTAGATTACCAGCTTGACGGACCTCATTAATATTCATGAAGCACCGCGCGTGCAGTGCAGCACTACCGCTTGTAAATAACGCCACTCGATAGCGCAAGCAGTGGTGTGTTCGATCAGTTCTTTTATTGATGTGCAAAAATAAAATTCTGTAGAACGAAAAAGAAACTGCTTGTCACTACGTTGTTGGTGACTGCGATAGAATGTTCGGTAGCGTTAGTGAGTTTGTTTTGTTTTATTAATAGTACCGCTGCTAGAGTAAACATTTCAGTCGATAAGTCGACAGGTGCTGCCTACGGCTACGGCTACGGCTACGCTATGCCGCTGCGCGTGGGCTATAATGATGACGCTTGCAAAATGTTAAACAAGTCATTTGTAGCTCAAATTATTGATATAAATATCTGGCCAAGTTTGAATATCCTATAAATTAATTGTATGTGAGTCATCTAAATTGTAAGTAGTTGTTACAATATTGCCAATAGCCAGTTATTCACGTCGCGTTTTGAAATCTCGTTTTGGCGCCATTTTTAAGGGTTGTTAAATATAACATAAAATTGTGAATCTATGTTGTTTCATATTTTTATAATTTTATTAATGCCACTAGGAACTGAAACGTGATAATAGATTCAACATCGGGCAACTTTTTTTGAGACATTTTTGTTTTAAATATGGACACTTGCAGTCACTCACCTCGCGAGTTCAAATTCACTTTTTGGCTAATCTAGTATTCTAAAACATAGCAGATTTATGTTTGCGAGGGTGTGTTTACTTCGCAGGTACAATAATCCTCTATGGTGGTGACTGTGAATGTAATGATTTCATTACACATAATTTATTTTGTAACTTTCTGTTTCAGACGTGAACATTGAGATGTCTATGTGTATATGTACACAACAATTGTTAACTGTGCAAATTGAGGCAACTTATTTCAACAAGAATTATCCAGTGGTTTAGTGAATGCCCATAGATGGTTGTGATCACAACATTAGTGTGTGTATGTTTCAGACTCACACACACACACACACACATACGCACGCACACACACACACACACACACACACACAAGTACACACACAATCATATAGATTTCAATGCCATTTAGCTTTAATTTCCACTCAATGAATGTACATGACAAATTAATGTGAGACAGTACTTTTATTGGCTTGCACTTGGATTTACTTTCTTCAAAGTGCACCAGCAGAAATAAAAATGCAGACTTGATAAATATTTGTTTTATGAAATATATCACAGTTGATAGACACTTACATGGAGGTAACTTGGTATAGAACATTATGCATACATGTAGCAGATCATGGTTCAATCAAATTAGGATAGAGATTATATTATATTGTTTTCTTTTATATTAGAATACAAATTAACCCTCTACAATTTAGTACATACTTTGTAGAAAATATGTAATTTCATGAAAACTGAAAATGTACAAAATACTTTTTATTCGTGTTAGCATTACCTTTATGTTGATGCTATCTTTGTGTGACCGTTTCACCACTTTATATTGATGTGAATTTTAAACATTATTTCTTGAGAAACATGTAATGGTCAATAACATAGCACAAATGGTAAGTGTCTGTATACTTGTCTTTGCCTTGTGTAATGTTATGCATTTAAAGTTTGATATGATCAGTTATAATTTATTTATTTTGAGACATACAGTTATTAAAACAATTCTTGCTCTATTATTAAAAAATTCAAATTTTTCGTCATATGTGTTATTGCTGAACATGTTTAATGTACTTGATGCAGTTGTGTCATCAAAATCAATGATGAAATAAAAAAAAATTTTACTGACTTGTGCGAAATCATTTATGCATATGACGAATAACAGGGGTCCTAGGATTGAGCATTGTGGTACATCTGTTGTTATTGATAACATTTGATTTATATTGTCAATATAAGTATTATTGGTTACAGTTATTTATGTATCTGAGCACTAAATAAGTTTTGTTCAATACCATAATATTTTAATTTGTCAATTAAAATTAGATGGTCAATGGAAGATGTCACATATACATAACAGAAACCTAGTACTAGCTGCAACTTCGGCATTTATTCGAATTCACTAGCATTGCAATGGAATGCTGATCAACCCATGCCAAGGACAAGACTAAAGCCCGGCATACACGTTACGACGCGCCTAAGTTTTAGTTTAGTGTTTTATACTCTGAGTCGTTACGTACATGCCCCCTTGCGACGCGACGCTTGTCTTGAGGGCAGTCTGAATCCAGTTTTAACGCGTCCTAGAATATCAAACATGTTTGATATTAAAAACACGTAGTCGCAGACAAACCGCCGTCAGGGAGTCGTGTCGTTACGTGTATACCGGTACAACCGCCGTCAGGGAGTCGTGTCGTTACGTGTATACGGGTACAACCGCATCTGCGATGCGTCTGCGATGCGACTGCGACGCATTTATTTTTGCATTCCAAAAGTGGTTTAGGCACTTAGCCAATCAGGAGCTCCCAAGAAGTCATGGGACTGTCCCAGAAATTGAGAAAATGATGGCAACCATTGTTAGGGAAGAAAATTTAGAAGAAAAATATATTAGATTTCTGGCAGGTATAGTTTGTTTGATTCCACGACAAAGGAATATAGCAATAGGGATTTGAAGGCCAGCTCCTGGGAGGAATGGTGACAGGGCGTTCCTGTGTGACATGATGCTTGCGTTGGATGTGTTGGGTGTTCTTGGCTAGCGTCCGTGTATCGATTGCCCTTTAGGAATTTGACCATCACATCTCTGGTTCTAGCTGTACATCTCGGAGGCCGATATTTTGAGCAGTATATACTATTTCATGAGTTTCTAGATTTTTAATTGTGTATATATATATATAGTGCCGGTGATCCTCAATTTAGCCGTACGCATTAGAACAAATTGGTTTAACAATATCATAGTATTCATATCTGGAAAAGAACGTAACTTTGGTTTTTATTTATGTAGCTTGTCATGAAAATGTTCCATGTTGTATTATTAATTACATATTTTTACCAACCTTACTATTTATATTATTTATTATATTTTACCAACCTCATAGGCGGCTCGTATGAGATGTTAATGCGAATTTTAGCGTACGACGAAATTAACAGATATTACAGCATATGAACAACTTTTGGAGCAAGGATCAATCTTTTTAATGATTCTTGAAGTCATAATTCGTGGAATTAGAGCTATTTAAAGCACATTGTTCGTCGTGCCTTAACAGCCACTATTTAGTCCAGCATGAACGACGACGTTCTCTCCCTCTGGATGATCAGGTAGGTGCAACTTAATGCCATAGCTCGCCATTGATGAGCAGACAACCCTGCCATTTTTGAATAGTTCCGCAGGATTCCGCCAGGCAGTGGCGGCAGTTCCAGTTGCTACCAACAGGAGTGCATGCATCAACCTGTCGCTGCTGCCACTCGCGTCGCTGGTCGCGTCGTAACGTGTATGAGCCCCTGGAGTAGGTCATACACGTAACGACGCGACGCATTTTCGCAAAAACAACGTCGCAAATAAAAAACCACTAAAACTCAGTCGCGTCGTAACGTGTATGCCAGGCTTAAGCCTCTACTCTAGTCCAGAGTCTCGGTTAGTAAGCGATAAGTCAATGTTAGGTAATCAACACAGCATGCACGTGCTTATTTGATTGGAATATGAAAGTTTTCATTCCACTATACATTCCATGTAACATATTACCTATTTAATTGAAGTTTGTTTTGTTTCCGTCAACTTCCGAATATTCGAGGCTATATTTGGCGGAGATAGATCGTAGAAATTGGTGGTGCAGTAAAGTTGATAAACAAGTGGAATTACTAATTGCTAAGTATTATTCTTGCCTTAATATATTTTATAAAGTTGCAGTAAACATATATTGAGTAGCAGTTGTGCTTAAAGTTAGTTAATTAAAGTATTTTAGAACACCCTAGTATAGTGAGTGATAATAGGGTAACTTAGCTTTCGATAAGTTGTAAACAAGATTTAACAAACCTGATTATGTGGTATAATATATAGGATATAAAGTAACAACCATCAAACTACTTACATAAGATAATAGCTTTCTTTGTAAGCCAGTACTTGCTAGATATTTTGATTAGGTAGCATTGTTGTTAAAATTAAGCAAGGGCGATAGTCGGGCGGCGTAACCTAAATAAATAAAGCAGCCTAACGTAAGGTAATTGATTGTATTTAAAGTAGGTCATTACCGGTAATGTTAGCGTTCGTGATAAATAAACAGTCGGCTGTGTAATTGAAATATGTAACATAATGTGTGCTGTAGTACACAGGAAACAGTCTTGATAAAGACTAAGTTAGTTAAGTTATTAAATAAATTCTGATAGGGATATGGCGCATTGCAAGCGGCAAGTCAAGGCAAAGCGACACTTGGTGTGCGATCACTGCCACAGCTGGGTAGATTTTGCATTTTCCGGCTGTGGGAAGTCATGGGCAGAAACCATGGAGGAAGGATTCACCTTTCAGTGCATTGGGTGTTGGAAGGTGGAGTGTCTGCAGAAGGAGATAGTTAGGTTGACAGATATTGTGATGGGAATTAGAATGGAGACAGGTCGAATGGAGAGAGAGAACACAGGGAGAGAGGTGAGAATACTGCAAGACTGAAGGAGAATAGCAGTGGCAAGAAAACTGAGGAAAGGAGATTGATAGGAGGGAAGTTGATTGGAGGGGAAGAAATTGGAAAATCGACGACAGAAAACGTGACAAGCGTGAAGGTGACAGGGGAGAAAGTGTCCGTAGAGAAGGAGGAAGGGAAGATGGGACGGGAGAGGAGAGAAGAAAAGGAGATGGAGGAAAGATGAAGGGACGAAAGGAAGTGAGAGCAAATGTGATAGAAGAGAAGTCGATAAAAGGGACGCTGACAGGAGGAAAGGTGTCAAGAGAAAAAGCGATAGGAAAGAATGGATCGGAAGAGAATGTGACAGAAGAGAAGACGACAATGGGAAAAGACAACAACCAGACATATGCAAACCGAAGAAGGCAGTGGTTGAGGGGGCAATGAGGAAAGAGAGGGTGTTTATGGGCGACTCCATTATGAGAAAAACGGACAAGACACTGAGCGAGGGGAGGGGCGTCGTTGTTTGTATACCGGGGGCTAGGATAGCATTGAACATGTGACTGACAGGGTAGCGAAGTTATTGGGACATGGCAAGGGAGGGTACATATTGGTACATGTAGGAAAAATTAATGCAGACAGGGAGGGAACAACTGGGATAGTACAGACAGTTAGTGAGGAAGCTAAAGAAACACAAGAGTTGAACAGATAATTCTGTCAGGAATTTTGCCAGTAATGGGGGAAGGGGGGCAACTTACAGAAACTGCAAGAGGATGGCGATCAACGCACTAGTTGAGCAGATGTGTGAACAAGAGGGGGTGGGATTCACATATTTATGGGGATACTTTGTTGGGAGGGAAGATATGTACATGAGAGATGGCCTCCATCTTAGTGGAAAGGGGGCAGCAGTTTTCTAATAGAACCTACTGCGATATGTTGACAGTGGGACAGGTTGCATCTATTTAAACTAGATGCGCAGGGGAACTCACAGAGGAGCCTGAAACTGGAGGCATAGATAAAGACAGCACAAATAAATCAGCAATGAACAGTCTGGAAAACTCTTCTGAAGCTGGATATAAATGTGTAAACAAAAGAAATGAACTAAACATTATGGTAGAATATATTGACCCTCACATAATAGGTATAACCGAATCCTGGACCACCACCGATATATCAGATGCCGAATTGGGACTAACAGGATATGTAATGTTTAGGAAAGATAGAATAGGAAGAAAGGGAGGTGGAGTTATTTTATATATTAAAGAATCTATCCAGGCTTATGAAATAAAATTAGAAAGAGAAGCAGATTGCGAAGAAGCTGTTTGGTGTAATATAGTTACAGGAAAGTCAACGTTAACAGTTGGGTTAGTTTATCGAAGTCCAAACATAAGCATAGAAGAGAATGAAAAAATACAAAACGCTATAAGGGAAGTAAGCAAACGGAACTGTATTATTATGGGGGACTTTAACCATGGGCATATACAATGGAAATCTCTACAGAGTATGGGGAGTGAGGACCACAAGTTTTTAGTTTTAGTACAAGATAGTTTCCTTTCTCAACATGTGCTAGAACCAACCAGGGGAGAGAATGTGTTAGACTTAGTTTTGTCCTCACAGAAAGAATTAGTTGACAATGTCAAGATATGTGAGCCACTGGGGAGTAGTGATCACAACCAGATACATTTTACCATCAAAGTAAAATCAGAAAGGAATAGTAAAAAGCAGTATAGGAGAAATTTCCACAAAGGAAGGTATAAGGACATGAGGAAATATTTAGCAAAGATAGACTGGAATAACACACTGAAGAATAAGACAGCAACTGAATGCTGGAATATCTTAAATAGTGAAATTAAGTGCATAGTCGATAAATTTGTACCTTTCAAAAAACAAGGGAAACGGTCTAAAAAGAAACACTTATCGAAAGAAGCCATTAGAAAAATTAAGTATAAACAAATGATGTGGAAGTCATATAGATGTACTGGAAATGATGAAGACTACAACATTTATAAAGAAGCACTTAATCAAGCTACAGCTGAAATAAGAAATTCAAAGAGAAGCTATGAAAAAAAATTAGCTAGTAATATAAAACATTACAGTAAGAGTTTTTATGCGTATATTCGAAGCAAACAGAAAGTTCAGGATAAGGTCGGTCCTCTAGAAGATAGTGCTGGAAATACAATATCAGAGGGATTCTTAATGGCAGAAGACCTGAATGAGTATTTTAGTTCAGTGTTTACCAGGGAAGATATTAGTTCACTGCCAGTACCAGAGGCTAAGTTCAAGGGGGCAGATTCAGACTATTTAGGACAGTTAGTTGTAACCTCGGAAATGGTAGCTAAGAAAATAAGGGCTATGAAGGATAATAAATCACCTGGAGTGGACGGGATTCCGCCCAAACTACTATTGGAAATTGTAGAACAAATTAGCGCACCGCTTGCAACAGTTTTCAATTTGTCATTAGAAGAGGGAGTGGTTCCTTTAGAATGGAAAGAGGCAAACATTATACCGTTATTTAAAAAAGGTTCGAGAAACAAGTCAGAGAACTATAGACCAGTGAGTTTAACATCAGTGATTTGCAAATTATTAGAAAGACTAATTAAAGATCACATGGTGGATTTTCTTGTTAAACATAACTTGATAAACTCATCTCAACATGGGTTTTTAAAAGCGAGGTCATGCTTAACAAATATGTTATGTTTTTTGTGGTGGGTAGATGAGGGATCACCAGTAGATATCATCTATTTAGATTTTCAAAAAGCTTTCGACAAAGTACCACATCAAAGATTACTCCTTAAGCTAAAGGCCCATGGCATAGGAAATGGTATAATAAACTGGATAGAAAAATGGCTGAATGACAGAAGACAACGTGTAGTAGTTGATGGGGAGGCTTCAAACTGGAAATCGGTATTGAGTGGGGTACCACAGGGATCAGTACTAGGACCTATATTATTCTTAATATATATCAACGATTTGGACGATGATATAACAAGCAAGGTGTTAAAATTTGCGGATGATACAAAATTTTTTAGAAGGATTAAAAGTGATGGAGACAGACAGCATTTACAAGATGATCTTGATAGGTTGATCAAATGGTCTGAAAAGTGGCAAATGCTGTTCAATTTTGGGAAATGTAAATGCCTCCACACAGGTCATGGGAATGAAGAGGTAAAATATAAAATGGGGGGTACTGTTCTAAGTACTACAGTAAAAGAAAAGGACTTAGGGTTAACCATTAGTGCTGATATGAAGGTTTCAGAGCAGTGCGGAATTGCAGCGTCAAAGGGAAATCAAATCCTTGGATTAATTAGGCGAAATATAGCGTATAAGAAAAAAGAATTCATAGTACCGCTGTACAAAACAATAGTGAGGCCTCATTTAGAATATTGTATACAAGCATGGAGGCCATATCGCAAGAAGGACATAGATATGCTAGAAAGAGTACAGAGGAGAGCGACTAAAATGATACCAAATCTGAGGGATCTTAGTTACGAAATACGCCTAAAAGAATGTGGTTTAACAACACTAGAGACCAGGAGATTGAGAGGAGATCACATAGAAGTGTTTAAAATATTGAATGGTTATGAAAATATTGATAGAAACATTTTTTTCTCAGTTAAGAAAGATAGAAGGACCAGAGAACATGAAGCTACATTAGTAAAGGAGCAGTGTAGATTAGATATAAGAAAGTTCTCATTCTCACAAAGGACTGTAAATGAATGGAACAGATTATCTCCTGATTGTGTTGGTGCTAGTAGCGTGAATATGTTTAAAAATAAAATCGACACACACCTTGAAAAGGCGGGATACATGTAGATAAAAAGTATTGGACTCTCGATAAGCCAAAAGGCTTCCTTGTCCAACTGCCATCCAGAGTAATTTTCTGGATGGCAATCTTGTTAAATCTTGTTAAACCAACAGCGCTTCCCACGCCTGCTACAAGTCTACAACTAACGAAGTGTGTGCAGCGATAAACAGGCTTAACACCAAAGTAGCAATTGGTTACGACTGCATCCGGGAAGAGCTACTAAACCATTCATATTGATGTCTGGCAAACTTGAAATTGCAAAGAAATACTCAAAGATGAGCTGGAACAACACGAACCAATTGAGTTTGGCTGAGGTTTCGGAATTGTGCGACGAAAGCCCGGCAAGACATCGGGGCCTCTTTTAATATATTGACTGTCTTGCGCAACAAGCTGTCGCGTGCGGCATTGACTCGAATATATTCCAATCATTACAATGGGTTGCCACAATTATTCCTAAACGACGTAAGTTTGTTTTTAAAGGAACACACAATCATTCACAACGCTCGAATGTTTGATGTGTGTGTGTGTGTGTGTGTGTGTGTGCGTGTGTGCGTGCGTGCGTGCGTGTGTGTGGTGTGTGTGCGTGTGCATGTTTGTGGTGTGTGCGTGTGCTTTCGTGCGTGTGTGTGGTGTGTGTGGTGTGTGTGTGGTGTGTGTGGTGTGTGTGGTGTGTGTGGTGTGTGTGGTGTGTGTGGTGTGTGTGGTGTGTGTGGTGTGTGTGGTTTGTGTGGTTTGTGTGGTGTTTGCATGCGGGCGTGTGTGTGGTTTGTGTGTATGTGTGTGGCATGTGTTTGTGTTTTTTTGTTTGTGTGTGTGTGCGTGTGTGTGCGGTGTGTGCGGTGCGTGTGTGCGTGTGTGTGTGCGTGTGTTTGTGTGTGTGTGTGTGTGTGTGTGTGTGTGTGTGTGTGTGTGTGTGTGTGTGAGTGTGTGTGTGTGTGTGTGTGTGTGTGTGTGTGTGTGTGTGTGTGTGTGTGTGTGTGTGTGTGTGTGTGTGTGTGTGTGTGTGTGTGTGTGTGTGTGTGTGTGTGTGTGTGTGTGTGTGTGTGTGTGTGTGTGTGTGTGTGTGTGTGTGTGTGTGTGTGTGTGTGTGTGTGTGTGTGTGTGTGTGTGTGTGTGTGTGTGTGTGTGTGTGTGTGTGTGTGTGTGTGTGTGTGTGTGTGTCTTCAGATAATGCGCATATTTCAAATGAAACGATCGGCATTTTCACTCCGAAACGCAATCACTATACTCCTAGTATACAACACCACACTGAATACATGGAATGTCGGCAGGATTCAGACGATTGGAACTAAATGTTATATAATCTGACGATGTGCAAAACCACCATCGACGTTCGTGAAAAGACAAACCATAATCTTAATTGGTACGCGGGTTTATGTTTAGATAATCACCCGGTATGCACCGTCAGATCACAGTGTTGATCCATTTTGAGATTAACAAATCCGTTTGTCCTGATGCGCCCATGAGCTTAATTTTATACTGAGATAAGCATCCATTTTGCCCAGATATTACATTGACACTTAATTGCTTGCCAAAAGCTACGTACTCTGCATGTATGCGCTTTATTCTTGTCACGAAGGAAACTGGCAGATATCTCGTGGATAACGTTTTATCCAAGGCGCCAGGCTATGAGAGCTACCCACTTGTGGAAAGACCAGGTTGCCAACGGAGTTTAGGAACGAAAATTCTTTTCTATGCACCTTATTCCCCCAATGAACGTCCGGCCTGCGTTTGCTAGTCGTTCACTGAAGTAGTGGATGTCAACTAATCGATGCGTACGAACTGACAACATCAGTACATCGCGAAGCTGGGGTATTTAAAGAGCGGACGTCTGCTAATCGATTCATATGTAGTTCACTACCTGTAGAATAGTAATATCGATTGCTTGCAAAATGATGAGTTGGACATGGTTAAACATATTTGTAGACTATTACGTGGAGTATAGAAATAGCGAATGCCTCTAAAACGATGCCTATGAAGTATGTTAAACATCACATATCAGGAGAGAAAAACAAACATCTGGGTAAGGCAGAAGACAAAGGTCATAGATGTTCTGCGAGGAAATTGTGTCCACTCAACTGCAGCGCATCACAGAAGCCGTTAAGGGCGGTTGGGCCTCTCACAACGAGTAGTTCCAGTAGTTACTCTGTCTGCTCGGCCGCCGTGGCTCGTGCCTGCAATGTTACCATACCGATCAGAGGACCGTGTCATTACGTAATGAGCTATTGAGGAAAATCCATAATTAAACGTTGATCGAATCTGGCATCCCTCAAGGGTATGTGCTGGGCCCAGTCCTCTTCTCCATCTACACTCTGCCATTGGGTGTTATCCTCAGAAAGCATAAGCTTTATGCAGATGACATCCAGTTGTATGTTGATCTGAATGAAAGACGGGATGGAGAACCCACCGATGCAGTTGGTCGCATCGAGCGATGTATTAAAGAAGCGAGACGGTGGCTGTCAGACCACGATCTCCTGCTGAACTACGAGACGGAAGCTATTATCATCACTGCACCAAATCGTAAAGAACTACAAGACGTCTCGTGTGTTAGTGTATGCGGAAGTAACATTATTCCATCACCGACCATCTGCAATATCGGGATTACGATCGACTGCGGGTTAACAACGTCGTCACACGTGTCGCGCATGTGGAAGTCTGCGTATTACCATCTTTATGCAAACTCAAGGATAAGACATTGTCTCACTACTGATGCGTGTAAGATACTAGTCCACGCTCTAGTGATATCACGATTGGATTACAAAAACACAGCGTTGTACGGCATCACGGAGGCACTCATGAACAAGTTGCAAATGATGCAGTATTCGGCAGCCAGACTGACAGCAAGACAACGATCGCACGAGCACATGACTCCCGTGTTGATCGAGCTGCACTGGCTTCCGGATCGTTGGCGTATCCAGTATAAACTACCGATCCTCGTGTTTACTGCCTATGGGCCTGCACCAGGATATATTCGATATCTTGTAACATCCTATTCGCCCACCCCAAACTCTGATCTGCTGATCTGCGTCTACTGGTAGTTCCGCGCTACAACCTAGAGGGCTACTGCAGGCGGGCTTTCTCTATGGCCGGACCGACACTATGGAACGCTTTGCCAGTCAACATTCGCCAAACAGACAGTCTGACCAGATTTAAGACTCTCCTTAAAACTCACCTATTTCCACTAAAGAACAGTGCTGTAAGACATACTTTTATGAACAGGTGTTTTATTAACTTATTTATTTCATTCATTATTTTTATTTTTATTAAATAATATATTTTTACTTAATTTTAACATATAACTATTTATGTACACCTGTATTTGTCTTAGTAATTTCGAACCTATGTCATGCATCTTAATACCTTAATATATACAATCTTTTAAAATGTTAGTATCATACTATTATTACCACGATTATATATATTTCTTGTACATCTCCATGTACGTTTTATAATGTGTGTACGCGCCTTTGAACGGGTGGTCCCGGATAAATGGCGCTTTAGAAATGTTGGTAAATAATAATAATAATAATAAATTAAAGGAACTAAAAACAAGGCTGCAGCTAAATTCCATTTTCCATGCGTACACAAAATATAGCTTTGTATGTAACATTTGGCAATATAAAAAATACAGGAAAATGCATTGACAGTTTCATTCAGATTTTAAAATCATTTGTATCGAGATTCCCGAGAACGTTGATAGTTAATGAGTTAGGCGATCACGTCGTATTGTGACGTCAGAGGCGCGAATGTCGCGGAACATGCCAGTACTTTCAACACATTCACAGCATGTTTACAACGGTAGATGTTGAGTCGAAGTCGAAGCGAGTGTCAGAATGAGTTATTATGCGGTATTCCGATGAAATAATTCCTACAAACACTAGTCATAATAGAGGAACCATAACTTATTTTACGGTTTCACACAAATCCATCTTTGTTGAAAAAATGAAGCGAGAGAACATCCAGTCAACCTGACAACATCAACAAAACAAGCCGACTACAAAAACGTTCGCCGCTTCAGCTTATTTTGAGAACAATGGTTTCGATTGCGACCCAGGAAAACAAATCTACATTAGTAAACATACACTCACACGAAAATGTTGTATCCAGCTCTAGAAAGTAACATTAAATCATATAATAATGTTACATGAAGGAAAAGCTGTAACCAAGTAGCCATTTTTACAACTTGATGCACTGTTTATCTTTAAATATATCGAATGTTATGTAGTAATTATTTATTCACGAAAAAAAAAAATATATATTTTACGGGGAATGTACAATTTTCGCTGATCTTGTAAAGTTTTTTATTTTCATTTACATTACATTTCGTCTTCACACACACACACACACACACACACACACACACACACACACACACACACACACACACACACACACACAACACACACACACACACACACACACACACACACACACACATACACGCACGCACATACACATACACACACACACACATTCACAAACACAAACACACACACACACACACACTCACACACACGCACGCACAAACACACAAGTGTAATTATGATATACTACTGCACAGTTTATAGCAAAGGTATTAATTTTCAAATTAATCAATGCAATAAACTGTTAGTCTTCACACACACATACAAGCGCACACACACACACACACACACATACACACGCACATACACATACACATACACACACATACACACACACGCACATACACATACACACACATACACACACACACACAATCAAAGCAATAAACTGTTAGTCTTCACACTCACACACACACACACACACACACACACACACACACACACACACACACACACACACACACACACACACACACACACACACACACACTAACACACACACACACACACATACACACACTCACACACACACAAACACACACACACTCACACTCACACACTCACACACACAAACACAAACACACACACACGCACAAACACACACACACACACGCACGCACAAACACACACATGTAATTATGATATACTACTGCACAGTATATAGCAAAAGAATTAATTTTCAAATTAATCAGTGCAATAAACCTAAATTACCAATGAGAAATAGCGTCAAAGAAAGAATTGCCTGTCTAATTGTCAATCGAATGTTCCCAGGTCAGTGCCTGTCTAAATGACAGTCGAATGTCCCCAGGTCAGTGCCTGTCTAAATGAGAGTCGAATGTCTCTAGGTCAGTGCCTGTCTAAATTACAGTCGGATGTCCACCCTGCTAACACATTAATGATAATTTGTGTGTTGCCATATACGTTGCGTTTCGCTACAATTTGCCCCATGGTTTCACTTTTTCAAGGAACGGAATTGTCTCTGGATGCATTGTTTTGCGAAGCTCGTACACTGCGAGTTAGAAAGTAGATGTATATCAAGCATTAGTAGCAAGCGCTAAACGCATCATACCTCCACCTCTGTAGATTGCACGTGGCTGTCTGTATGTCGGACGTATGTTTGTTATGTCCACAGGAACGTTCCACATCCTTTTGTATGATGGCCGAGAAGGGTCATCGCGTTTTTGTGTGACAATCTGCACGGTCATGGGGCGATGACGCGATGCGCGATGCGATGGGCGATGCGATGAGCGATGCGCGATGCAATGGGCGATGCGATGGACAATGCGCGATGTGATGCGCGATGCGATGGACGATGCGCGATGCGATGCGCGATGCGATGGACGATGCGCGAAGCGATGGGCGATGCGATGCGCGATGCGATACGCGATGGGCGATGCGATGCACGATGCGATGTGCAATGCGCGATTCGCGATCCGATGCGATGCGCGTTGCGATGCGGTGCGCCATGCGATGCGCCATGCGATACGCGACGCAATATGCGATGCGATGCGATCTGATGCGTGCGATGCGATGCGTGCGAAACACGATGCGATGCGATGCGCGATGTGATGCGCGATGCGATGCGCGATGCGATGCGATACGCTTTGCGCGATGCGATGCGCGATGCGATGGTATACATTATAAAGATGCCGTAATGAGCATGCGTAAGTCAAAAACGAGACTTAGGCAGCCATTTGTATTTTATTAAACGCATTCCTTTTTGTGTTCAGAGCATGTGATGATGGCTGATGACGCTGACTGTACGTAGACGGTTACACATCTAGTTATTGTGCACAGAAGATTATGTGATTGTACTTCTAAATATTGTCACATACGTCTACTGGGACTGAATTTAGCCAAACAAAAACGGGTGCCAGGCAGGCAGCCTCTTTGCAAAGACTAGACTAGGGACTGAAATAGATTACTTTATAACATGAAATATGTACCTATCCAACATTTTATTTGTTAAATAATTATTGTTTCCATCTGGATATCCCTGATCGCAAATACAAACACTGTTTGTGTGCCTCCAGACACGATGAACCAGAGATGGTTTAGGCATTTCTCAGTTGAACATTAACCAACAGTTTTGAACCATATTTGTGTATATTTATTAATTAATTACATAATATCTGTTCAGAATGCAAACATGTTATTTGTGCCTGATATAAATTAAAATATAAACTTTTAATAATTTATGCTTCTTGATTTACTCCTCGGTCCCTAATACTTCCATGTCTGGAAAAAAAACTGACATATATTCCGTGAGACGATCTTCGATACAAATGCAGTGATGTTTAAGGACTTAATCTGGTTTCCGTAGTAGCACATAAAAGCAGCGTTGCGCCGAAATACAAGTATGAATAACGCGGTGTCAATGAATAAGCCCACTCAAATCAGGCTACCAGCGCTATTGGACCAAGTAATAAACAGCCAAAATTGACAGGAAGTTAACTTGTAGTAGGTCTACTAGGAGGTACACGGAGCGCGCGGTCCGTCTACAATTCGATTCTCTTAGGGATCATCTCAGAACGTCGATGTCCAACATCAGACGAAATTACTTTCATCTTGCCTCAGCCCCCCACCACCCCCTCAGACGAATTGTTTTAAACATTAATATGATGATACCAGTATAATTAACAGTGTCGGTCGATGTCCGACGCCAGTTGAAACTGCCTCAGACCACCCCTCCCCAAACTAAAATAATGTCGCTTGATATCGGACATCGACGTTCTGAGATGATCCCTTAGCAAAAAATGAAACTACACTCTAGGAACAACGATTCGCTACCTCGTTTGTGCATTTTTGTACGTGGGTTTGGTATAATAATTAGAGACAATACTATTTTAGTTTACGATTTAGATATTTTATCATAAACTAAATACACTAAAGTTTAGTAGGGTCGAACTGATTATAGTTATTTATATACATTGTTTTATTTATGTAAGGCATAATTAACATGATATGTACATCTATGAAAATATAGCATGTCATTAATGAATAAAATTTAATATTCAAGAAATGTACACTTCAAAGCCCACGGTTAATGTTCAACTGAAAGATTCCAGCAACATCCCTATTTGTCATGTGTGGAGGTACATACATTATCGTTTATCTTTTCGATCAATGATATTCAGATGAAACCATTCAAAAATGAAATGGGGAGTGGTAGAAGAGGTACACACCTCATGCTATGAATTAATTCTTTTTTGGTGTCCGGTTTTGTTGCGAGAAGTTTTTAGTCTAAAATAAATTTCGATTATCGACTGACACCTCGATAAAACCGAACTAATCAGCCAATATTACTGAATGCCTCAACGAGCAGTGATTTCTTCATGACATATCAAATATCATCCCAACATTTAAACCCATGCTTTATTACCATTCCACACAATATATATACATAACGATCCGCGCTATCCAATCGTAGTTATCGTGCAACTCGTCGTGAATCGTATAATCAAATGTAACGACGGACTACAACCTTCTCACATAGTCATGTATCTCGTATTTACAATACTACTGAGCTACACGTGATCTTTCTCATTTGATGATGTCATCCGTCCGGGATTTCATACTGATAGAGCCATATTTTAAAGACACAAGTATACACGGTTACATTATATTTTTGGATGTGACTACAATAAACTCTTCCAGTGAGTTACGTATATTATATTAACGATCGACTAAATAAGCTGCGGTGTTAGAAAGACGTAGAGCTAGCGCGAATACACCCTTGGTTGCTCCACATATCACAAGATGTACTGAAAACATTTGCGATAACCGAATGATTACACCTTTTGATTGTATACATCAGGCGTTATTGCTGGCCGAAACGTGGTTTCAGTCCGGCGAATCAGCAACGATTAGTAAAATATATATCATTTTAATGTCTTATTTGATATGCGCACATCAATTGACACATCGCGACGGTATCTCTAATCTGTTACGTAACTCAGAATACGTCTAAACGGCTGAGAACACGGGAAAACCATAGCGTTGATTTCTCAAACCAATGGGGATTGCAACAAAATAATCATCATACTTCGTGAATCCTACAACAACATTAATTGGTTAGTGTCGAATGACTAAACTGTTTCCGCTGTAGATATCGACCGAGCATTCGATAGAACAAGAGCGAGACCATGTTCTACTCGCTCGATGAACTATTGTAAGAGGAGTGAGACCATGTTCTATCCGCTCGATGAACTAGTGTAAGAGGAGGGAGACCATGTTCTACTCGCTCGATGAACTAGTGTAAGAGGAGGGAGACCATGTTCTACTCGCTCGATGAACTATTGTAAGAGGAGTGAGACCATGTTCTATCCGATCGATGAACTATTGTAAGAGGAGCGAGACGATGTTCTACTCGCTCGATGAACTACTGTAAGAGGAGGGAGACCATGTTCTACTCGCTCGATGAACTAGTGTAAGAGGAGGAAGACCATGTTCTACTCGCTCGATGAACTACTGTAAGAGGAGCGAGACCATGTTCTACTCGCTCGATGAACTATTGTAAGAGGAATGAGTCCATGTTCTACCCACTCGATGAAGTAGTGTAAGAGGAATGAGTCCATGTTCTACCCACTCGATGAAGTAGTGTAAGAGGAATGAGACCATGTTCTACTCAGTCGATGAACTAGTGTAAGAGGAATGAGTCCATGTTCTACCCACTCGATGAAGTAGTGTAAGAGGAATGAGTCCATGTTCTACCCACTCGATGAAGTAGTGTAAGAGGAATGAGTCCATGTTCTACCCACTCGATGAAGTAGTGTAAGAGGAATGAGTCCATGTTCTACCACTCGATGAAGTAGTGTAAGAGGAATGAGTCCATGTTCTACCCACTCGATGAACTAGTGTAAGAGGAATGAGTCCATGTTCTACCCACTCGATGAAGTAGTGTAAGAGGAATGAGTTCATGTTCTACCCACTCGATGAAGTAGTGTAAGAGGAATGAGTCCATGTTCTACCCACTCGATGAAGTAGTGTAAGAGGAATGAGTCCATGTTCTACCCACTCGATGAACTAGTGTAAGAGGAATGAGACCATGTTCTACTCAGTCGATGAAGTAGTGTAAGAGGAGTGAGTGCAAGTTCTACCCGCTCATTGAAATAGTGTAAGAGGAGTGAGTCCATGTTCTACTCAGTCGATGAAGTAGTGTAAGAGGAGTGAGTCCATGTTCTACCCACTCGATGAAGTAGTGTAAGAGGAATGAGTCCATGTTCTACCCACTCGATGAAGTAGTGTAAGAGGAATGAGTCCATGTTCTACCCACTCGATGAACTAGTGTAAGAGGAATGAGACCATGTTCTACTCAGTCGATGAAGTAGTGTAAGAGGAGTGAGTGCAAGTTCTACCCGCTCGTTGAAATAGTGTAAGAGGAGTGAGTCCATGTTCTACTCAGTCGATGAAGTAGTGTAAGAGGAGTGAGTCCATGTTATACTCAGTCGATGAAGTAGTGTAAGAGGAGTGAGTGCAAGTTCTACCCGCTCGTTGAAATAGTGTAAGAGGAGTGAGACCATGTTCTACTCAGTCGATGAAGTAGTGTAAGAGGAGTGAGTCCATGTTCTACTCAGTCGATGAAGTAGTGTAAGAGGAGTGAGTCCATGTTCTACTCAGTCGATGAAGTAGTGTAAGAGGAGTGAGTCCATGTTCTACCCACTCGATGAAGAAGTGTGAGAGGAATGAGTCCATGTTCTACTCAGTCGATGAAGTAGTGTAAGAGGAGTGAGTGCAAGTTCTACCCACTCGATGAAGTAGTGTAAGAGGAATGAGTCCATGTTCTACTCAGTCGATGAAGTAGTGTAAGAGGAATGAGACCATGTTCTACCCACTCGATGAAGTAGTGTAAGAGGAATGAGACCATGTTCTACTCAGTCGATGAAGTAGTGTAAGAGGAATGAGACAATGTTCTACTCAGTCGATAAAGTAGTGTAAGAGGAGAGAGTCCATGTTCTACCCGCTCGTTGAAATAGTGTAAGAGGAATGAGACCATGTTCTACTCAGTCGATGAAGTAGTGTAAGAGGAGTGAGTCCATGTTCTACCCACTCGATGAAGTAGTGTAAGAGGAATGAGTCCATGTTCTACTCAGTCGATGAAGTAGTGTAAGAGGAATGAGACCATGTTCTACTCAGTCGATGAAGTAGTGTAAGAGGAGTGAGTGCAAGTTCTACCCGCTCGTTGAAATAGTGTAAGAGCAGTGAGTCCATGTTCTACTCAGTCGATGAAGTAGTGTAAGAGGAGTGAGTCCATGTTCTACCCACTCGATGAAATAGTGTAAGAGGAGTGAATCCATGTTCTACTCAGTCGATGAAGTAGTGTAAGAGGAATGAGACCATGTTCTACCCACTCGATGAAGTAGTGTAAGAGGAATGAGACAATGTTCTACTCAGTCGATGAAGTAGTGTAAGAGGAGTGAGTCCATGTTCTACCCGCTCGTTGAAATAGTGTTAGAGGAATGAGACCATGTTCTACTCAGTCGATGAAGTAGTGTAAGAGGAGTGAGTCCATGTTCTACCCACTCGATGAAGTAGTGTAAGAGGAATGAGTCCATGTTCTACTCAGTCGATGAAGTAGTGTAAGAGGAATGAGACCATGTTCTACTCAGTCGAAGAAGTAGTGTAAGAGGAGTGAGTGCAAGTTCTACCCGCTCGTTGAAATAGTGTAAGAGGAGTGAGTCCATGTTCTACTCAGTCGATGAAGTAGTGTAAGAGGAATGAGACCATGTTCTACTCAGTCGATGAAGTAGTGTAAGGGGAGTGAGTCCATGTTCTACTCAGTCGATGAAGTAGTGTAAGAGGAATGAGACCATGTTCTACTCAGTCGATGAAGTAGTGTAAGAGGAATGAGTCCATGTTCTACCCACTCGATGAAGTAGTGTAAAAGGAGTGAGTCCATGTTCTACTCAGTCGATGAAGTAGTGTAAGAGGAGTGAGTCCATGTTCTACTCAGTCGATGAAGTAGTGTAAGAGGAGTGAGTCCATGTTCTACCCACTCGATGAAGAAGTGTAAGAGGAATGAGTCCATGTTCTACTCAGTCGATGAAGTAGTGTAAGAGGAGTGAGTGCAAGTTCTACCCACTCGATGAAGTAGTGTAAGAGGAATGAGTCCATGTTCTACTCAGTCGATGAAGTAGTGTAAGAGGAATGAGACCATGTTCTACCCACTCGATGAAGTAGTGTAAGTGGAATGAAACCATGTTCTACTCAGTCGATGAAGTAGTGTAAGAGGAATGAGACCATGTTCTACTCAGTCGATGAAGTAGTGTAAGAGGAGTGAGTCCATGTTCTACCCGCTCGTTGAAATAGTGTAAGAGGAATGAGACCATGTTCTACTCAGTCGATGAAGTAGTGTAAGAGGAGTGAGTCCATGTTCTACCCACTCGATGAAGTTGTGTAAGAGGAATGAGTCCATGTTCTACTCAGTCGATGAAGTAGTGTAAGAGGAATGAAACCATGTTCTACTCAGTCGATGAAGTAGTGTAAGAGGAGTGAGTGCAAGTTCTACCCGCTCGTTGAAATAGTGTAAGAGGAGTGAGTCCATGTTCTACTCAGTCGATGAAGTAGTGTAAGAGGAATGAGACCATGTTCTACTCAGTCGATGAAGTAGTGTAAGAGGAATGATACCATGTTCTACCCACTCGATGAAGTAGTGTAAGAGGAGTGAGTCCATGTTCTACTCAGTCGATGAAGTAGTGTAAGAGGAGTGAGTCCATGTTCTACTCAGTCGATGAAGTAGTGTAAGAGGAATGAGTCCATGTTCTACTCAGTCGATGAAGTAGTGTAAGAGGAATGAGACCATGTTCTACTCAGTCGATGAAGTAGTGTAAGAGGAATGAGACCATGTTCTACTCAGTCGATGAAGTAGTGTAAGAGGAATGAGACCATGTTCTACTCAGTCGATGAAGTAGTGTAAGAGGAGTGAGTCCATGTTCTACTCAGTCGATGAAGTAGTGTAAGAGGAGTAAGTGCAAGTTCTACCCGCTCGTTGAAATAGTGCAAGAGCGGATGTGATCATGTCGATGCTCATAAAGTGGACACCTTTGCTGACCACTAGCTGACGTTCTGTGACCCCAGTTGAAAATCAGTGTGTAGTAAGCGAGCCCATTGTATCGGACAGCTTGCTTGTGTATTGTGACAATGTATGAATCCTGGTAATCGATCTATGTTAAGCAGACACGTTGTGCATAGACGCAGGAACGGGGGGGGGGGGCAAAAGGAGCAGCTGCCCCCGGAATTTATCGGGGGGCAGACATATGGTTTTACCTCCATTAACTGTGAGCGTGAGTTAGTTTTTGTGGCGAGTGTCAATGGCGGGTGTAAATGTAAATTTGATGAGACAATTAATGTGTATTTTATGATATATAATATAATTTACATCAATATTATCTTTGATTTAATTTCTCTAGTTCAGTTTTGTATTTATATGTTTTACTTGTATTATTATTATTATATTTATTTCTTATAATTTCTAACGACTATTGTCAACACTACTGAACAGAGTTCTACTTTGGATTTTAGTGTATAAATAAAGTTATTATTATTATTATTATTTTTGTTGACTGGTGAAAGGTGTGTGGAATTGGAGGGTAGACATAATATTATTGTTTCTACCCGCCCCTGTAATAGGCGGCGTGGTGACAAATTATTTTTGGAAAATTGCAACAGCCCCCCCCCCCCCAGTCTTAGAAACTGAAGAAGAGCTGAAGTTACAGCGGCGTACGGCGAGAAATTTCAAACTGCACCCCCCCCCCCCCCCCCCCCCCCTCCCCTTCCAACGATGTCACAGTCGAGCCACCCGAGACAGCCACAAACTGAGGGAAGATGTGAAGATATGTGGGTGCGAAAGTTTTTCATCTGAAGCTCCGTTAGCCCCCCCTCCCCCCCCCAGTATGAATTTCGTTTCCGTGTCACTGACGTTGTGTATATTATATTGAGTAGCGTCAGAGTCACTGCTAATATTTACCTACATCCAGCCAAAAATACACAAACGAGCGAAAAACTCAAAACAAGTCCCAAAACGCTACGTTGCTGCACCCCTTTGGTTCGTCTGATTCCAATGACATCGCCGCAGTCGGAAGATTAATGTACTAAGTAACCGAAGCCAACATCGTTTGGAACAGTACAGGACAACGAAAACTACATGACTATAGGTGAGTTTATTGGTGTTTTCTGGATGCTTACGGGGAAATCTAACATCTGGATGAATGCTAGATTAACAAAAAGTGCATGCTTTCAAATTAAATCAAGATCGTCGGTATTGGACGAGCCGTGTGGGTACTAGCGGCCATTGATTTTAATGTTTTTATACGTGTTTTGAGTGTTTTGCTCGCTTATCTATTTTTGTGGAATTGGCGGTACTTTTGCAGTTTAGGCCCGCACCTAAAAAAAACATGATAACGGTCACTTACAGTCACCAAACTTCACATCACATATCTACAACACCTATTATGTACATATACACTTGTAAAGTTGTCAAAAATTCAATTTACTGTCTTTTATCGATCAAAATGTACAAGAATTTCACTCGTTTTTGCGTGTATACATTAGTTTCACCGAATATTCCGGTAGGTGGCGAAACTTTATGGTTACCTCCAGACTTGGGGATAGATCACAATTCATATTTCAATAATTATTGTAAAAGAATTAATAAAGTACACAATATTTCATTAAATAAATTAATTAAATAAGGTTACGTTAAATTTAATGTTGACATTTGATAGTATTTATTACGATTATTGGTTTACGTAATTATTGCTGTTTTTTAATATTGTCCATCAGAGGTAATTTATAATGCTATGATACAATATTACATATTATTTTGTTTTTACTAATAATTTATTTGTTGCAAAATTTAATGATGCATATTATTTTATATGTTGTACTGTGGTCTCCCTGTTACATGTATATATATATTAGAAATAATACACAATAATAGTATAATTTAACATGGACAATAGTAGTGGTCAGATTTAAGTTTGAGTGGCCAATTTATCACGTTGTTACATTTTACCAGACGGCCATTATAACGAACGTATATTCGGATGCCAGTAAAAGTAATCAATGCGTATTTCCGAAAGGGGGCATCCGTGGCATAATGCCATGGATGCCCCTTTTAAATCCCATAAAATATTTATCAAGACCTTTATACAGTCTTTCATACCGCTGACATTATTGATGTTAAACAATTTTAAAACTGTTGAACCATTCAGTAATTGCAAGCACACATGTTAGCTACATTTTTATTTAACGTCTAACCAACCACTTTTGTAATTTGTCGAAAGTTAATTTTAAGAACAATTAATTACACTTGAACTGAATATTCCAAAAGCACCACCGCTCTCCCATCCTTCCCTTGAACCACCTCTCTGTCGTTCCTCTCCTCCACCACCTGCCTCTCTACCCTTTCCACCACCACCTATATGTCATCCATCTTCTCCTCCCCCCCCCCCCCCCCTCCAGCGCCAGTTGCGTGCTCTCCCAACCAGAACATGTTGGATGGAACACTCCGCCCTTCGTGTAGCAGGAGTCCTTGAAGCAGGACGTATCGCAGGTTTTCACGACTGGTCCCAGGACCACAACAGAACGGACAGACATTATGCCACGGACTTCTGGAACATTCCATGTTTCGATCTCGTCCTTGTAGTCCTGGGTGACTTCGAGGGTTATCTCCAGGAGGGTCATGGTCGTGTCACTAGCACGAATTTGCGTGGCAGAACTTCAGTCTTTGTCAGTCTTCCTTTTCATGCCACCACCCATTCCGTCACAGGGGCCTTTCTTGTGGCAAGCCTCCAGCCAGGTGCACGAAGCTCTAAGACCGAACAGTGATGGACATTTTGCTACTTGTGCACATATTGTGCGGTTCCGGTACGGCGAAGTTGGTGAGTATGTGATGAAGTGCAGAGTCGACAGTTCCGGAATTATTTCATTGACTTCCTTCAACAGTGTGATCAGTGACACTTGTAATATACACATAGCTCTTGGTACAAAGCTTGCCGTCCTGCTTGAAGTGTATCACCATTGGGTGAATGGTCACCTGGGAGGCTGGGACTTGACATAGTACACTGCCGTTATGTCGTCCTGGTATCTGCACATCCAATTTTCAGCATAGTCCATCTGGACCTTTGCCTCCGTCTTTTCCGCCATTGACTGCTTCAAGATGCGGATCTGGTGATATTGGATGGTCACCCGGTGACAGTGCTCATGGAACTCGGCCATGTCGGATATGAGTTGGTCTGTGAAGTCTCTTGTACTTTGTACAACTTGGGTCAGTTTCACCTTCTTGAAGACTCTGCCCTCGTGTTCAACATATTTGGCTTGCCATGTTCGGTACCAAACTTCTGTTTTCGCTTGGCGTCATCTGATTCCCGAAAATAACGATAAATGGGGTGACTGGGCTGATGAACCAACTGGCAGTTAGAGCCGACGTACGGTTTCGGGAGACGTACGGTTTCAAAGACCCGTAAAAGCAAAATAAATCGGAGAGAAATGTATCTACAAATTACAATTTTGTCACATAATTACCTTGTTATGTGTTATTTATGACCAATTAGTTTCATGAAAAACTTCCCCACTTCGGTTTCGTCGCTCAGCACAATTTATTAGCCAACACTTTTGGTTTAAAACAGCACAAGACCTATGTATCCAGCTGTGGCATCAAGTTGAGTGTGAAATCTGTGTTATTTAATGAACTGTTGTATTGCATTTTCCTATAATGAATGACTGCAGACGGACGGTTTCAGAAAAGTTCCCCAACATGAAAATAATCAGGAGAAATCAGGGTTTTGACCTGAAGTTTTAATTTTTTTATCAATAATGCCTGAGACATCATCCTTCATAACCGAACATTAACTATATACCTTGCATATGTTGTTCGAATAATACGATACGTTTTAAAGTACTGATGGCATATATTTAACAAAAATAGAGCAAAAATAACCCATTTTTGGGGGACAGTACTCAGAGATTCCATGGTACATATACAAAAGTAGGGTTCTCCAGAAAGCCCCAGCGAAGACGCATGCGTACAGCATCATTCCAGCCTTCCAACTGGTATATTGAATGAGTTATAGCCCTGGAACCTGTTTGTCAACGTTTCGTGGGAATCGACCATTACACGCAAAAACGAGTGAATTTCTTGTACATTTTGATCGATAAAAGACAGTAAATTTAATTGTTTTACCACGTGACAAGTGTATATGTATAGAATAGGTGTTGTACATATGTGATGTGAAGTTTGGTGACTGTAGGTGACCGTTGTCATAGTTGTTTTCGAGGTGCGGGCCTAAACTGCAAAAGTACCGAACTGGCTGGGTTAGACGGACCCACTGCGACTGAGTGAGACGGACCCACTGCGACTGAGTGAGACGGACTCACAGGGACTGGGTGAGACGGAGCTACTGTCAGTGGGTGAAAAGGACTCACTGTGACTGGGTGAGACGGACTCACTGTGACTGGGTGAGACAGACTCACTGTGACTGGGTGAGACGGACTCACTGTGACTGGGTGAGACGGACTCGCTGTGACTGGGTGAGACAGACTCACTGTGACTGGGTGAGACAGACTCACTGTGACTGGGTGAGACGGACTCAGGGTGACTGGGTGAGACGGACTCACTGTGACTGGGTGAGACGGACTCGCTGTGACTGGGTGAGACGGACTCGCTGTGACTGGGTGAGACAGACTCACTGTGACTGGGTGAGACAGACTCACTGTGACTGGGTGAGACGGACTCAGAGTGACTGGGTGAGACGGACTGTGACTAGGTGAGACGAACTCACTGTGACTGGGTGAGACGGACCCATTGAGACATGAGTGAGAAAGACTCGTTGTGACTGGGTGAGACAGACTCGCTGTGACTGGGTGAGACAGACTCGTTGTGACTGGGTGAGACAGACTCACTGTGACTGGGTGAGACGGACTCAGGGTGACTAGGTGAGACGGACTGTGACTGGGTGAGACGAACTCATTGTGAGTGGGAGAGACTGACTCTCTGTGACTGGGTGAGACGGACCCAATGTGACTGGGTGAGACTACTCACTGTGACTGGGCGAGCGGACTCACCGTGACTGGACGAGACGGACTCACTGTATAAAAGTCCGTTTTATATGAGTGTCGTATGTCCAGTGCGTCGATCTATACGGTACTACATCGACTTGCAACAATTGGTCGTGAAACCATCCTCGCGACGGCGGAATAAATTAAATTATATTACCCCCTCACCGGATCAAAGGTAAACAAGATAATGTACCAGCCTTGCTACAAAACGGATATTGATAACGACAGATGATTATAGATGACTTGATAATCATGTATTCAGCTGTCACAGACACATCTAGGTGAGGCGATATGATGATAGAAGGGGCGACAATCGTGAACTGTTCCATTAGTTACGGTTGAGAGCATGCGACAGTGCAGTGTGACATGTTTGGTGAAACGACGTTCAAGTCCACCAACTTATGAACGAAAAATGTTGTTTGTGTTGAATATTTTCTATAATGCTTAAAATTAACTAATTAAAACAAACTAACGATTGTCGCCATGTTCTGTGAGGTTTAGAATAATGTGTTATTTGTATGGAAAATATGTAATTATTTATAAGACTTTCAATGGACATAAATGAAACTGATTATTGTTGTGAGTACGAAACATATTATTTACATGTTTCCCATAATTTTTTTTATATGAGTTTGATCTATACTGATGGAAAAAATTGTATTATTCTTGACCAATTTCAACGAAATAAAAAATACAATATAATTGTAATAATGGTATGATGCCCAGTGTCTTTTCCATACGACACAGTGTGATGAATGTGCAACGTTAGATGCATGTACGGTGATTTCGGTGTTGTGTTGTAAGCTGTGTTTAACTGTGTATTCGGGAGTTTTCATAATCTGCGGTGTGTTGATGCATGCTGGACAACACGTAACATGTACACAACACATCAGACATTCTTGGTGAAGCCAGAGTCTCCCAACTTGTTGAAAGGGGTCCGAAACTTCGTGATTAAAGTCATGCCGACAACCCAAACAAAGTGGATAACGTATGAGAGTGCTTGGTTTCTCCATTTGGCATCACTGGAGACGCTGTGCGTCTGTTTCTTGAAACACTTACCTATAAAACCTTCCTTACGCACCATAGCTCGCTGGCGTATCCATTCAACCGTTGACAACTATAATAGTGCTTATTGATTTTGATGTTGATCAAACCGTTTTATATTGATGCGTCTTTAAGCTTGATTTCCAAATATTTAGGCGTAAAAAATAACATAATATATTATTATTAGTATGATCATTATTTTATAACATATTGGACTGGGGACACAACGTTCACGCGTTCATCGGTCGGAATCAACAAATGCACATTGTGGAAGGTTATTTCACAGTGAACACAAGTAACACTGCTCCATTTGTGCGTATCGATGCCAGCAACAGAACAAGTAGCACGTCTACCACAGGAGAGTTTTCAGGAATCATATCCTGCTCCGAAAGTTTGCCCAAGGATGAACATAAACGTCTGACCGAGTGGCGTCTGGGACAGCCCGCTCACCACACTATCTGGCGAGCAGAGACAAAACAGGGGACGTGTGTGAAAGTGCGTTAACCCCATCCGACCTGTTGTCACTCTTTACAAAAATGCCATATGATGTACATGGAATATGATTTTTAGTCAATTTAGCAATATTGCAGTTGTGATTCTATTCATTCGATGGCCAACAACATTGCGCCCCTGAGAGTGAATAGTTTGAAACTCATGAAATAAAACACCATTGAAAATAACTTGGTAACTATTTATTTATGTTTAAGTCTATTAAGACATAAACGTTGTAAATGTGCCCATTTATGGGACAAAAAATGGAAGCATCAGGGTTGCCTCTGGGAATTGGGCTTACTAATGTTTCTAGTCTGTCTGACTTATGTTGAACACAATACTTGAGAGAAGGAATATTATTATGATACATAGCAGTCTTATTTGTAGGTAATTAATATATTTCACTTTGTAAATATATCTTAAACTGTTGTGACATTAGGAATTGTTTCATCCCAATTCACTAATAAGTGGCAAAAAAGATAAAAACACTGTTTGGGCGAGGCTGTCCCCTTCCAATAGTCTCATTTGTTTATTGTTCCATCATTTGGTGGAACAAAATGTAAGCACCACGGGGTGAGGCTACATAAGAGTGTGGGTTTAGTTTTCGACAGAACACTTGAAAAGGTACATATTGGTGGCACGTCTCTTAAGATTTTCAGCCAATGATCATACTGTAAAATGTGATTAAAACGAATTTTTTGCTCACAAAACCGAGGTCCGGACTCCAGGACCCCCTTAGGATCGGCCAATGATTTCCCTAGGTTAAATGCCTACATGGTACGTATTGAAACACAGATGCAAACAATGTTCTAAAGCCATGAATAATAGTTGTAATCAGTGGTGTAAGAACTGCACTTGCCCAACACTTACAAATTTGCTGTACGGCCATTTTAGTAGTGTCCAAAACATGTCAACATCCAAAGACATATTTATTTTGCAATCTGCCAAACCAAACTAAAATCTCTTTCCAATAAACTAAAGGTAATTTATATATTCAGTTGACGTGTTGTAAAATGTGCTCTCGTGTTTTAAGTCATGCACAAATTTGTTGGAAAAACACCATTGACGTTGGTGTAACCTTGACGTCACGCGCATACCAATGATTTACTTCGTAAGAATGCATCGACCGAGTTCGCGCCTTCATTTATCATACATTTTATTTGATAACGGCAACAATTTAAATTCTACCAATACATCAATAATACTTATCAGCTCGGCAACGCTCAACGTTGAGTAGAAGAACGCAGGAAGATGTCGGTTGTCACCAGCAAACGGATGACGTTACCTTATCGTTCGTATATATCTTTTCCACATTGCAAAGTGTCTCGTGCGTGATTGAAAACAAATATGCAGTTAGTCGGTAGCTGTCAAATCCGGATGAAAACACAGTCGCGCGATTGCACAAATACACGTTCATACATGCAACCACACAGACGAAGGCACGGACATTCATGCAGTAAAGTACATTGTCTGAACGAAACAACGTCAACGCTGGAACCATTGTCGAATAGAAGTTCTGTCTTCGGTGTTCTTTCAGTTGACTGACCACTGTGAGGCAAATTGATTAGGACCAATGTTTCGACTGTCAATGTTGATCAATGCCGATAATCCGTCGGCTGTTTGTATAATCGACAATCGGTAAGGGTAGTTTATTCACCTGTCTACACGTGCCGTATTGTGACGTAGCTGACAATATACATTCATCAATGGCGACACGGTTCAAAGTCGACGACGTCGAATGTCGGACTAGATGGAAGTGACTTCATTTCCGGTTGGCAAGGCGCAAAAGGTTTCCGGTTGCTGCAGTTATAGTTCGTTATGTACTGATCGTTCCGTTGTGACATGTGTGCAATATCTACAGAATGGTGAAACGGCGATTGTCTCGTCGCTTCCCCGGCCATTAAACACGTGCGGTCACAATGAAGTGTCACAGAAGAATGAATCGTAAACACAATCTGCGGCGTCTACGTTCACTTGTGACAATCACTTCGTGAAAATGAAAATGAAAGCAATACATGTTCGTCAAAAGTCGTTTGACTTGCATTCCTTAAACCGTGTTCTTATATTTTGACTTCGCAATTGTTCATATCAACTTCCCATGTAGTACAATTCGCATATACCTAACCAGACCATTGCATTTCCGGTTCGTGGTCTAGTTCCACTTTGCTATGTATCTACGATTTCGGAGTGGGGCAAAGGTGATCTAAACTTAGCATTCAATCATAAAACGTGATCGCACAGCAGGTTATGTAGGAAACAAATACAAAATGAAACAAAAAGTTAGCTCAATATCACCAAAATATACTCTCCTGAATCAACTCCATCAGCTAGGTCTATATTTGTTTCTTTACATAAACAAACTTGGCGATGACACAATTATGTTGATTCCCAAACAACGAAATATCACAATTTGTTCGGATGATTTAACCAAGTTGTATATGTGTGTCTGTGTGTCTGTGTGTCTGTGTCTGTGTGTGTACGTAATGTGTATGCATTATTTCAGACTTAACTAGGACAAACCACACATGCAACCGCACACGCACACAAACACACACACACACACACACACACACACACACACACACGCACACACACACACACACACGAATATGTGTGGTTTAATTAATAACTAATAATGGTCTTATTCCAATTTGTAATCATCAAACAAAATTATTATTTATAAACGTTTCACATATTGCATATTCTCAAAAAATGACTCACCATCAAAGTATCTCCGGCACCAGTACTTGACGCAGATTAACGGTCATAGTTGTGTATCTAGGGTGCAACTAAATAATTACAGGTACAGTATGATATTTGTTTCGTAAAGTCATACCGTAATATAGTTTACATAATATATATATATATATTTTTTTAAATATATATTTATATAATTATATATATATATATTATTGTTATTATAGCATATTGAAAAAAATCGCAATGTGCTTAATGATGCGAATTTTTTCAATTAATTTGACCGTTTTCACTCAATTTCAACAGATAGCGATAGGTTAAAATAACACATCCTGATTAACTAAATCGTTTTGGACGGTTTGTACGGTGGAACGAATACTTTGCTGTAAGCTGGTGTGATAAATACCGGCAATGTTCGTCTAAGAGTATTCAAGGAAATTATCGAACTATCAATCGAAATCAATACAAGACACCGGAAAGTAACCGGTGCTGACTTGCACAACCGTTCCAGTGAGGCAAAAATTCCAATAAATTTACAAAAATCGTACGTGTTTGTTTGTCTTGTAACTGAAGCGTAGAAAGCTTAGTCGCCGATGGCGCCACCAGGATTTATTTACAAAAAACAATTTTCATAATTAGTTCGAAGGAATCCGCTAGCTGCCGCCACTCGAACAACGCTTGCTCGCCATTCTCCCGAATGCTACGAGACCGATTCGGTTGAACTTCACAATGTAATGCATCACAAACGTCATTAGCAAATTCTCAGGAAGGCACACAAGATATCCCCTTTAAGTAACATGCTAATTTTATTACTGTTGTGTATTCACCGTTGAAGGGACGCAGTCTGTTCATCAACATGGAATTAGCCAGCGTTACAATTTGTAACAGGACAGGAAGTCTGCTGTGTTGAACATGGAATTGGGACTCGTTGAACACCAAAGGGTATAGCATTTATCGCAGCCCACCGACACTGCGAACGTTGCTACGGGTTTATTAAACACGGTGTAGCTGTATACCTTCAACGTAATTACTAGGATTAATAACAGTATATATTAATTAATATATTATAGATTAGGAAAGGACAACATCCTTTTACTAACTGTATGAAAATTATAAAATATAGGAATAAAAAGGAATAGCGCTTCACGAATTATGTGATATTTTCCCACTTTGATCAATGACTTGTTTAGGCGGCACACTGTGACAGTGATGGTTTTGAGTAGTTTAAATACTTATTAGTAATATATACGCAAAAAGTGTTGCTACTGTGATAATTCAGCTTCGTACAGGGATGAAATAACAGAACGAAAGTTTGAAACATATCAATAGAATACAAATGTATAATTTTGCATGCTAGTAAAGTAACCAATGAAAATACCCGTACATTACCTATAAGACGTTAATAGTTTTGCCTGACGAGGCTCAGGTGCTTCAAGTATTTAATGCAGAATCGCGAGTTTTAATGGAGAGACAGGCGGAGATGCAGTTTGTTAAATACAAAACCAATATTTTGTAAACTCAGATTCAAATTTAACTAACTAACATGTTTGAATTGTTTGTCGTGTTGTTGTGCGCGGGATTACGGGAAAGTTGTTATATAACCATAATGCGTGGTTGGCCGCCGGCATGGAAGCTTTGTTCGTAACTTGATACGCGCCTGTTGTCATTCTTGGAAACGTGAATTCTCCGACTTCCTTCATTCACATTCCTCTTTGACACTTCACCGGTGAAGGACACGAACCTCATGTCGTCACCAGCGCTTACTTCCGCGTTCTGTTATTTCTCCAGCGAGCCAGCTTCCGCCGTGAGCCGTGTCATAGTCATATGACCGACTCCTTGTTCGGCACGATGCTGCTGCGGTCGTCACTTCCGCTTCCGGCGCTGTCACTGCCACATATTTGCATCTCTATCTCGGAAAGTCTGTGGTCGACTTCCCATTGCTGGTGGTTCAGCTTCAACGCCATCGCCGCATTCTCCGTCTCCATCGAGTGAAGTCTCTCGCGAAGTCGCGAGATCTCCTGCAGCAGGATATCGCTGGTCGGATCACGTGACTGCGAGACGAAGCTGCCGGTGTTGGCGCCACATAGCAACTGCGGCATCAGCGGCGACGGGGGATCAAGGGAAAAGGTAACGGGAGGAAGGGAGCGAGCGGAGGGGGATTGCTCGGGTGTGGGGGCGGCGGCGAGAAAGGTTGGGGCGAAGACATTGGCGTAAGGAGACATGGGAAAGGTACCGGCGCTGTTGCAGTGCGGGATGGCGCAGAAAGACCCGCCCGCTGGCAATGTTTGTAGTTGTTGCGCCCCGGGCTGTAACATCACGCTGGGCGGAAGTCCCACCCCCGCCATTGCCGGCTGGAACGTCTCGACACCTGTACCGGCAGTGGTTGTGCACAGTGGCGCCCTTCGCGCCGCCGTATGTGAGTTCACGGTTACGTAGGGGGAATGTGACGGGCTGTACCCCCCGACAACGGGGCCGCACGTGCCCTGGGCCACGTCACCCGACCCCGAGCTGGACATGGTCATCGATGTGACAAGGTCACTGCCTTCGCCCAATATCATCACTTCGTGACTTCGAGACATTCCACCAGAAGGCCTCGCCGTCGTCGGGATGTCATACCCCGAGCCTCGCTCTGAGTCATTTGTTGAGCTGTCATTCGTGTTCTGTGGCGCCGCCGGCGGATGCATGCTGTGATAATTATCTTTGTTGGAGTCGACGGGCGTCTTGCCCTCCGACTCAACCAGGCCCGGCGTACTCTTACTTCGCGCTAGAGCAGCTGAAACAACGAAGTATGAGGTATGTTTAGTTATGCAGTAGTTAATTAACTTAGTTAATTAATTAAGTTAATCCGCATATGTATATATGATGTCAAGTTATCTTATGTAATATATTGTTGATTGATTGTATGAGTGAGCGATCGAGGGAGGGAGGGAGGGAGTGATTGAGCAAGTGAGCGAATGAGCGAGTGAACGATTGAATGAGTGAGTGAATGAATGAGTGAGTGTCACCGCTGGGCCGTGCTTGGCATCATAATCCACATCTATCTATATATTTCTCTCTCTCTCTCTCTCTCTCTCTCTCTCTCTCTCTCTCTCTCTCTCTCTCTCTCTCTCTCTCTCTCTCTCTCTCTCTCTCTCTCTCTCTCTCTCTCTCTCTCTCTCTCTCTCTCTCTCTCTCTCTCTCACACACACACACACTCTCTCTCCCTCGCTCTCTCTCTCCCTCTTTCTCTCTGCCTCTCTCTCCCTCCCCTCTCTCTCACTATCGCACTAGGAAGGGAACACTGTACCGGGTTGTGTTTACAGGATGTGCAATACATTTCTAAATACTAAATATAGTCTAATAGATGTAATGTAATTATATCCATTATACAACCACCTTTTTCAATCAAATACATAACCATGTACACTTACTGTAATTGTACGATTATATTTAGTAGGGCATACACTGTATAAACACGTAACTGTAACTGGTACAAAATTGAATATTATAATAAACAGAACCCGTCACAAA
>OZ023207.1:63809629-63812129 GCA_963995525.1 Escarpia spicata | reverse complement strand
TCCAAAAAACATAACATATTTGTTAAGCATGACCTCGCTTTTAAAAACCCATGTTGAGATGGGTTTATCAAGTTATGTTTAACAAGAAAATCCACCATGTGATCTTTAATTAGTCATTCTAATAATTTGCAAATCACCGATGATAAAAAAACTCGTCTATAGTTCTCTGACTTATTTCTCGAACCTTTTTTAAATAACGGTATAATGTTTGCCTCTTTCCATTCTAAAGGAACCACTCCCTCTTCTAATGACAAATTAAAAACTGTAGCAAGCGGTACGCTAATTTGTTCTACAATTTCCAATAGTAGTTTGGGCGGAATCCCATCCACTCCAGGTGGTTTATTATCCCTCATAGCCCTTATTTTCTTAGCTACCATTTCCGGGGTTACAATTAACTGTCCTAAATAGTCTGCATCTGCCCCCTTGAACTTAGCCTGGTAGAGGCCGTGACCTAATATCTTCTCTGGTAAACACTGAACTAAAATACTCATTCAGGTCTTCTGCCATTAAGAATCCCTCTGATATTATATTTCCAACACCATCTTCTAGAAGTCCGACCTTATAATGAACGTTCTGTTTGCTTCGAACATACGCATAAAAACTCTTGCTGTCATGTTTTGTATTACTTGCTAATTTTTGTTCATAGTTTCTCTTTGAATTTCAGCTGTAGCTTGGATAAGTGCTTCTTTATTAATGTTGTAGTCTTCATCATTTCCAATACGTCTTTATACTTCCACATCATTTGTTTGTTTTAATGGCTTCTTTCGATAAGTGTTTCTTTTAGGACCGTTTCCCTTGTTTTATCAGATGTATACACTCCACGCACGATACGCCACAGCAACGCCAGAGAAATACTCCAGGATATCTTGAGGGGGGAGAGAAAGAGGAAGACCAAGAAAGATGTGACTTGACAACAACACATAATGGACTGAGTTGCCGCTCAAAGATCAGGCAACACGAGTGATGGCGGCAGGTAGTCGACAAATCATTCAGACGTGCAGCGCAACGATCGTCTCGTCAACTGCTGAGTGAGTGAGTGAGTGAGTGAGTGAGTGAGTGAGTGAGTGAGTGAGTGAGTGAGTGAGTGAGTGAGTGAGTGAGTGAGTGAGTGAGTGAGTGAGTGAGTGAGTGAGTGAGTGAGTGAGTGAGTGAGTGAGTGAGTGAGTGAGTGAGTGAGTGAGTGAGTGAGTGAGTGAGTGAGTGAGTGAGTGAGTGAGTGAGTGAGTGAGTGAGTGAGTGAGTGAGTGAGTGAGTGAGTGAGTGAGTGAGTGAGTGAGTGAGTGAGTGAGTGAGTGAGTGAGTGAGTGAGTGAGTGAGTGAGTGAGTGAGTGAGTGAGTGAGTGAGTGAGTGAGTGAGTGAGTGAGTGAGTGAGTGAGTGAGTGAGTGAGTGAGTGAGTGAGTGAGTGAGTGAGTGAGTGAGTGAGTGAGTGAGTGAGTGAGTGAGTGAGTGAGTGAGTGAGTGAGTGAGTGAGTGAGTGAGTGAGTGAGTGAGTGAGTGAGTGAGTGAGTGAGTGAGTGAGTGAGTGAGTGAGTGAGTGAGTGAGTGAGTGAGTGAGTGAGTGAGTGAGTGAGTGAGTGAGTGAGTGAGTGAGTGAGTGAGTGAGTGAGTGAGTGAGTGAGTGAGTGAGTGAGTGAGTGAGTGAGTGAGTGAGTGAGTGAGTGAGTGAGTGAGTGAGTGAGTGAGTGAGTGAGTGAGTGAGTGAGTGAGTGAGTGAGTGAGTGAGTGAGTGAGTGAGTGAGTGAGTGAGTGAGTGAGTGAGTGAGTGAGTGAGTGAGTGAGTGAGTGAGTGAGTGAGTGAGTGAGTGAGTGAGTGAGTGAGTGAGTGAGTGAGTGAGTGAGTGAGTGAGTGAGTGAGTGAGTGAGTGAGTGAGTGAGTGAGTGAGTGAGTGAGTGAGTGAGTGAGTGAGTGAGTGAGTGAGTGAGTGAGTGAGTGAGTGAGTGAGTGAGTGAGTGAGTGAGTGAGTGAGTGAGTGAGTGAGTGAGTGAGTGAGTGAGTGAGTGAGTGAGTGAGTGAGTGAGTGAGTGAGTGAGTGAGTGAGTGAGTGAGTGAGGCTGGTCAGGCTGATCAAGAAGCTATCCACATGATAACTTGAAACAGTGGGAACTTTCGCGTCTTACTCTGTCTTCTCATAGGTATCGATAACAGAAGCTGCGTATGTCACGCCACCACCAAAAGGTATCATTTTTTAAATAAAATATAGACGGGAAAACATTAATTGTATGTTTACGAGTGTGGAATATAATTCATGTTTAACAAGGTAGTATACCGTGACACACACCATGCGAAATGGGCATTTTGCTCTCCCTTTAATAGTATACATGAAACTGCGTTGCAGCTACATATGAGACAACGTAAGCTTATTGTGTTCAGTGGTGGGGTACGTTCGGAAAAAAACAAGACAGCGGGAGATTAGAACCGATACCAAGTGCAGGTGATCTCCGGAGAAAACTAGACCAAAATGCACAGACAGTGCGCATAATACATTGGCAATGCATTT
>OZ023207.1:63695397-63809429 GCA_963995525.1 Escarpia spicata | reverse complement strand
CATGTTTTGTATTACTTGCTAATTTTTGTTCATAGTTTCTCTTTGAATTTCAGCTGTAGCTTGGATAAGTGCTTCTTTATTAATGTTGTAGTCTTCATCATTTCCAATACGTCTTTATACTTCCACATCATTTGTTTGTTTTAATGGCTTCTTTCGATAAGTGTTTCTTTTAGGACCGTTTCCCTTGTTTTATCAGATGTATACAATCCACGCACGATACGCCACAGCAACGCCAGAGAAATACTCCAGGATATCTTGAGGGGGGAGAGAAAGAGGAAGACCAAGAAAGATGTGACTTGACAACAACACATAATGGACTGAGTTGCCGCTCAAAGATCAGGCAACACGAGTGATGGCGGCAGGTAGTCGACAAATCATTCAGACGTGCAGCGCAACGATCGTTTCGTCAACTGCTGAGTGAGTGAGTGAGTGAGTGAGTGAGTGAGTGAGTGAGTGAGTGAGTGAGTGAGTGAGTGAGTGAGTGAGTGAGTGAGTGAGTGAGTGAGTGAGTGAGTGAGTGAGTGAGTGAGTGAGTGAGTGAGTGAGTGAGTGAGTGAGTGAGTGAGTGAGTGAGTGAGTGAGTGAGTGAGTGAGTGAGTGAGTGAGTGAGTGAGTGAGTGAGTGAGTGAGTGAGTGAGTGAGTGAGTGAGTGAGTGAGTGAGTGAGTGAGTGAGTGAGTGAGTGAGTGAGTGAGTGAGTGAGTGAGTGAGTGATACGTTTAAATTTAATTAGCGATTTCCGCGTAACTTGCACAATGTATACTTGAATATATTTATACTATAGCTATAAAGCAAATGGTCAGGCTGATCAAGAAGCTATCCACATGATAACTTGAAACAGTGGGAACTTTCGCGTCTTACTCTGTCTTCTCATAGGTATCGATAACAGAAGCTGCGTATGTCACGCCACCACCAAAAGGTATCATTTTTTAAATAAAATATAGACGGGAAAACATTAATTGTATGTTTACGAGTGTGGAATATAATTCATGTTTAACAAGGTAGTATACCGTGACACACACCATGCGAAATGGGCATTTTGCTCTCCCTTTAATAGTATACATGAAACTGCGTTGCAGCTACATATGAGACAACGTAAGCTTATTGTGTTCAGTGGTGGGGTACGTTCGGAAAAAAACAAGACAGCGGGAGATTAGAACCGATACCAAGTGCAGGTGATCTCCGGAGAAAACTAGACCAAAATGCACAGACAGTGCGCATAATACATTGGCAATGCATTTAAATATGGAAACGTCACGTGTCTAATGAATGGCTACATAGATACAAGAAAGTGCTATAGAAAATGTTCAGAAACGCAACTGATATTTGATTAATATAAAAGCTGAACAATATTATATGTGCCTTTGTGTTTGGAGAGTATGAACGTTGAAGCAATGTACTAGGGACAAGGGAGGGAGGGAGAGAGAGAGGGAGAGAGAGAGGGAGAGAGAGGGGGAGGGCAGGGAGGGAGGGATGAGAGAGGGAGGGAAGGTGAGAGGGTGGGAGAGAGGGAAGGGAGGGAGGGAGAGGGAGAGAGGGAGGTAGGGAGGGAAGGAGGGAGAAAGAGGGAGGGTGGGGAGGAATGGACTCAGGGAGAGAGGAAATGAGAGAGAGAGAGAGAGAGAGAGAGAGAGAGAGAGAGAGAGAAGAGAGAGAGAGAGAGAGAGAGAGAGAGAGAGAGAGAGAGAGAGAGAGAGAGAGAGAGAGAGAGAGAGAGAGAGAGAGAGAGAGAGAGAGAGAGAGAGAGAGAGAGAGAGAGAGAGAGAGAGAGAGAGAGAGAGAGAGAGAGAGAGAGAAGAGAGAGAGAGAGAGAGAGAGAGAGAGAGAGAGAGAGAGAGAGAGAGAGAGAGAGAGAGAGAGAGAGAGAGAGAGAGAGAGAAGAGAGAGAGAGAGAGAGAGAGAGAGAGAGAGAGAGAGAGAGAGAGAGAGAGAGAGAGAGAGAGAGAGAGAGAGTGTGTGTGTGTGTGTGTGGTGTGTGTGTGTGTGTGTGTTGTGTGTGTGTGTGTGTGTGTGTGTGTGTGTGTGTGTGTGTGTGTGTGTGTGTGTGTGTGTGTGTGTGTGTGTGTGTGTGTGTGTGTGTGTGTGTGTGTGTGTGTGTGTGTGTGTGTGTGTGTGTGTGTGTGTGTGTGTGTGTGTGTGCCTGTGTGCCTGTGTGCGTATGTATGTTGGTGTTTATGTGTGTTTGGTGTGTGCGCGTGCGTGCATGTGCGTGTATGAGAGAGACATACATACAGACAGAGACAGATGAAGAGCGCGAGAGCATTCTGGATAACTCGCACCACCACGAATCCAAGGCAATAGTTCTACGTATCATCAGTTCCAATTAACAGGACTTATGTCTTAAGGCCTTATACGCCCAGGACCGAGGAAAAAAGATTGCATTTGTCCTACCAGAATGCATTGCACGTAGCATTCTTTTTGACATGCGTAGCCCCATTCACGTCCATACTTCCGCCATTCCCGGGCGTGTAACTTCAATGACAGTCAGGTCTCATCAGCAGTCCTCGGGATAAAACTGATTATCAAGTCAATTGGCTGCAATTGTCAGAACTGTTTAATTAGTCGAGCCTGCGTGACAGGAAGTGTCATACGCGTTCCATCGCTATACGGTTGTTTTCCCCGGTGAACGGACTACTTTGAAATATCCCTAGACCGTCACGTCGCGGAAATGTCAAAGCAGCAATTCGAGCCAAGAGAGATGCAGACGGGATACGTGCAGAGGCTTAAGTAATTATTAAGGTGTCCTCTCGCCGTGTTTAGACTACGAGATGGCTTACAAGGCAAAGAGTATCGGCAGCTGAGGTAATGGTAGAGACTTAATCCATTTGCGACCGTGAAGTGACAACACCACGTTGAAACTGACCATACGACCGTTACGTCCCGCCTGTGGCATCTTACCGTTTGAAGATAAATTCCTGACAGTTATTCGGATTACCGCCTCTCGAATATGTCTACAGACGACGCCTTACGATCGTATCGGTAGTCCTAGCGTATGTCCGTTTTACTGACTGCCATAGTGAGAGAAATATCGTAGGATTGGGTTACAGTGCAACACGTATGATTTAAAATTGTTATTACCTAAAAACAAATACAATTATAAATAATAAACAAAAATATAATTTGATACTTTTTGTGTGTAGTGTCCTCACTACACATGTCCGGGGAATGTGGCAACAATTGTTATCCCGATTTTCACCTTTTACGTCTGACTATGAACAGCACACGTTTATAATGATGATATTATGTTGCTGTTGCAGTTACTGGTGTTGCTATTGTTGTTGCTGCTGTTGTTGCTGTTGCTGCTATTACTATTACTACTGCTGCTGCTGCTATTACTATTACTACTGCTGCTGCTGCTGCTGCTGCTGCTGCTGCTGCTGCTGCTGCTGCTGCTGCTGCTGCTGCTGCTGCTGCTGCTGCTGCTGCTGCTGCTGCTGCTGCTGCTGCTGCTGCTTCCGTTGTTTCTTCTGTTCTGCACTTGCTTCTGGAGCCGCCACCGCTGTTGTTGTTGTTGTATCGTCGTTGTTGTCGTGGTTTTTGGTGTTGTCATGGTTGGTGTTGTTGTTGTTGTCGTCGTCGTCGTCGCGGGTGTTGATGTTGTCGTTGTTATACCCATAACGGTAATTGTGTATGAGCAACGCAACGTGGTAATTACGTGTCATTATCGACAACGTTTCGTCAGCTCCTTGTCCTTCGTCTGACGTGACTGGAGGTAGCGTCTCTATAGCAGGCCATCGATAACGTTCACACCCGATGTCCGGGACCTTGACGCGTGGCACAATCCTCGCCTTCCACTGCATTAATTGTATTCCTTTATCGTCTGTATAATGTAAATCCAACTCAGCGGTGTTGCTAATAAAACATGTTTATCTTTTATAGTTATCTTTATCTTATAGTTCTGGCAATACCGGACATCTCACGTCAAGGTGTGGCGAACCATGCTCCATGGATTTGGATACAGCCATGTGGAGTCACACTAGCCAAACACCTCCAGAGAATCACATCGTATCCCCCGTGTACAGGACAGTAGAGGCCGTCCGAACTAGAGTATGGTTAAATGCTGAGGTACCGGAATCAACTTTCATTGGAAAGTCCAAAAAAGGTACAGGTAATTTCTTATGTAGTGCGGAATCGACTGTTGTGACCGCTCGATGCGCTTTACACTTCATCATTAACATAACTGTTGCTTTCAACATCAACTCAATTCATATGAGAAGTATTCAACCATACTGTAATAACTACGCGAACGTTTTCTTTCACACATATTCATCGCTGTCAATGACCATATGTCAATTTATCTACGCAACTTAGTGAACTGGAACAAACAAAATTGTCCAAATTCGAACCCAGTCATCCTGTTTGATAATGTATTTTTGATTTGAGTCTTGCTTTCAAGTGTTGTCGACGTGAGACCATTAAATTAGTGCACCGACTCACACGAGCGCGTCTACAAGACCCTGGCGCAGCTGATAAATTAGTGTATTTTTGCCACAAAGCAAAACAAATGAGAATTTAGAACATTAATAAGCGGGGGCAACAGGTGTTTGGAGCAAACCGAAATCGTGTGGGGATAATTAATCAATTCAGTATTACATACACGATGCACGCCCATCGCTCCTGATGCCAAGTAGCACGCATTTACATATCGGCTCAGATATGTTTGATAAGATAGATTTAATACAGTTCCTCTGGAACAGTTGGGCCAAGGAATGGTCTTAATGCAATAAACTGACATTGGCTTGAGACGAAGACCAGGACCTTGAAATGTAGTTACACAAAATGGTACTCGTTACGAAACAATATTCGCGGTAATAATCTAAGCGATTCAGTGGACAATATTGTTTTGTAATTTAATCGCCAACGTTGCAATTGCATCACTAAACGCTATCCCCTTGTTGTGTGGAGATTAGGCATATGATGAAACTGTCTAGTTATGAATAGTGGCCGCGTAAACATTTCAGCACACAGAGTGGCCGTATGTTAATTTGGTGTGTTGGTGTGTTGGTGTGTTGGTGTGTTGGTGTGTTGGTGTGTTGGTGTGTTGGTGTGTTGGTGTGTTGGTGTGTTGTCGCGTGTATCTGTCCGTTTCTGTGTGAATATCTGTTATGTTATGTGTGCATATTCACTTTAGTGTGCAATTCAATTGATTGAATGTGTGTTCATTTGTATGTGAATAAGTGTTCATTTTTGTTTGTAAATTCATGTTTTTGTATGTCAATGTGTGTTCAATTATTTGTGAAATATGTGTGCTAATGTGAGTTCATATTATGTGTATATATATATATATATATATATATACATACATATATATATATATATATTATAATATATATATGTATTATAATATATATATATGTATTATAATATATATATATATATATATATATATAATATATATAATATATCAGATAATATATATATATATGTACTGTATTATTATTACTATTATTATTAAAAAAGTATTATTATTATTATAGTATTTTTATTAGTATTATTATCATTAGTATTATTATTATCTAGCGCTCATATGAGGCTGTTGACAATACGATAAACGAGCGTCTGACGCTGTGACGTCATCCACGCTGACACGTGACCCGTGTCAGGTGTCACTCTGTCCGTTCTGTTCTCTCACTCAGTCCTTCTGCGGCATCTAAGTTCTTTCCTCGTCGCTTGTCTCTCTTGCCTAACGCCGCGACAGCAGTGCCACGCTACAAGAATTGAAATTAATCGCACCAAAGGGAAATACGCATAACAAAAATCACAAATGCTCCATTCCAACGCTCTCGTCAATTAACAGAAACTTGACAGAAGACGATCAACACGCAAACCTCGACGGAATAATATCCAAACTTCCGTTTCGTGTGTATTTCCTTCCATTTTTTACTATCACGCATAAAAAACGTTTCCCGTCAACTGATCTTAAAGCATACTTTATTGATGGGATGAGATTGGATGCGTTTATAAATTGTGGGACTGCTTGGTAAAAAAACTTACATTTAGGATAGGTCAACACAATGCCTGTCTTGCTGATATTAGAAGCATGTAAAGCCGATTTATTTTCCAGTTGCTTAGCTCCCCGTTAAGATAGACAAACAATGGTTTCCATTATTGTCCTAATATGGTGGGCCGTATAATTTAACTGCTCATTTGTCTCATTATTTTACGTGAAAATACATTAAGAATGTTATACTTGTTTTTAAATAATATTTAATGCAGTATTATATTTATGGCAGGTATATATTCACTGCCAGAAATAGTATAGCACCATAAATTGAAAGACATAAATGTCACGGTGTATTGGTTGTAATGTGTTTATATAATTGTATTAAAACAACTATATTAATTTAATCACATATTTCCAAACGCACTATTTATAAATTTACTTTTTAATATAATGTATCAGAGAACCTGTCCTTGAAGTTGCCATGACTATTTGATTGTTTCAAGTGTCTCAATTCAAGCTCATTAAAAACGTAACTGACCTATAACGCACTATAGCGTGCTACCTTATGTTTGTAACGTGATTTAGGTAGTATTATTGAAATCATCAGGTAAACGATTAAGGTATATGATGTTGAACCAAACACCAACTAACATGATTCAAAAATGTAATATTTAAGTGAGTGCACAGAACAGTTATGCCAATGAGTCTGTATTGGTGTTACCATTCTGTGTTCAGACAAAAGCCACGTAACACGTAAATTCAATGGGTTGAAGACAACATGTCAGCTTGACACTAAGCTCCGGAACGTTACCAGATGCAGCGATTGAAGTAAATTCGTTCGATGATTTCTATAACGGTACTCACTTTTTAAAACCGATTGCTGGTATTGCGTAAATAGAATACACTTTTTGTGTCGCATAGCCGGATTAGCAATGCGTTAGATTAATTGAGGAAGCAAACAGAATTAAGGAAAGAATGACGAGGAAAAACGAAGGCATCCAACTCAGTAAAAGCTCAGCTCGTTCGACCAGCACATGTGATTATGTTATAAAATCGTACCTTTGATAACTGCATGTAGCTGGAATCAGACGAGACTGTAGCGGAGTAGCCTACGTAATTGCATATGACCGCTGGCTGTGACCGGTTGGTTGTGCTTCTCCGCCAGCCGTCGAGTACAATTACAGCAGAATGCATGTCGTAAAAGTATTTTAATATTCGTATCACACGACTAATGATTTAAGCAACTTTAAAATCGCTGACTATGTTCTTTAACGTCGTAGTCGTTTGGTTTTTCAACAACTAACGTATCCATCACGTGAAGTGTTGCCTAGAAAACGGTCCAACAAAATACGGATGCTGAAGATGTGGAGCGTTCACACATTCCGTCGTATATTTTTATTAAATTCTGGCCCCTAGATTTTGTTTTTATAACAGAAAGGTAAAGTTATAGTGACACCTGTATGCGGCTATGTTTGATCATGCCACAATAGTAATGTAGTTCACACAATCACCGTCATCAGCATTGTGGACAAAGAGAAAGTTGATGGAAGTCACGCTTGTGGATCCGTCATTTCGAATGTACGTATGCCGTTACGTACTCGATGACATCAGTTTCATTGTTGTCATTATCAGGTGCGTCAAAAACGATGACGGAAGACAATAGTAATTAAATGTCTGTCATTATGAGACCATAACATCACTCCGATATTGGACAGAGCGTATTGCATGCGTGTATAATAAACGTATTGTTCTTTTATTATGCCCTCTATGGAGACGAGGTGAACGACACGGTTCTGTGATGGTCAAACGTTTAATCTTCTGCGTTCACCGGCGCAAAGTGCAATCGTTAGCCGACAAACACCGATGTTGATATGCCGGTCACCATTAGTTACGTCAATTCAGACGACACATAGCGACACGCAACCGATTTGTTGCGATAATGCTTTCTTTCGTTTACGTAATGAAGCGTACATGCTATTCTCCATGGTTGAGCAACCGCGTACCATATGAATTATAACACGTGGTATTTTAATGAGTGTTCGGTTATGCTGCAATGGAGTTTGTTTTTCAAACTATATATATATGAATATGTTTAAAATATTGGCTGCTTGTCGTATATAGACTCTTATATAGACGCGGGAACATGGGGAGGGGCAAGGGGCACCCCCCCCCCCCCGTCTTCGGATAGCATAACTTCGGTGGGGACAGCGGAGAGAAGGTAATTTGACACCAGCGCAGACAGAAGCTGAAGAAGTGCTGAAGTTACTGCGGCGCAACGGTAAAACAATGTTCAACTGCATCCCCTCCCGTCTTCCGATGTCACAGTCGAGCCAACCGAGAACGGACAGCTACAAGGAAGATGTGAAGCTATGCGGCGGCCAAAATTGTTCAGTGGTGCTGAAGCTCCGTTACCCCCCCCCCCCCCCCCTCCCACCCCAATATGAATTTCGTTCCCGCGTCACTGGACTCTTATAGACATATGCTATTCAAACGTATGCATATCAGTAGTCGTATGAAGCCGTATGCATAGAGCGGACCGAGACAATGATAGTTTATGTCCTTCCTGAAAATCTATCTGATTTATAGAAAGTGTCTTCACACCATGAAAATGCTCACAAAGCGAAATACACCTGTACCGTGAGAAGAGTATATTTGCGCCAAAAATACCCGGATGTAAACAGGAAACATGCATGCAGAAGTGATGCACGCGTATTCATACGTATGTATGTATACAGAATTATGAGTATTAGATTTGGTTGGCGTGTATGTTTGTTTGTGCGTGTGTATGTGTGTGTGTGTGTGTGTGTGTGTGTGTGTGTGTGTGTGTGTGTGTGTGTGTGTGTGTGTGTGTGTGTGTGTGTGTGTGTGTGTGTGTGTGTGTGTGTGTGTGTGTGTGTGTGTGTGTGTGTGTGTGTGTGTGTGTGTGTGTGTGTGTGTGTGTGTGTGTGTGTGTGTGTGTGTGTGTGTGTGTGTGTGTGTGTGTGTGTGTGTGTGTGTGTGTGTGTGTGTGTGTGTGTGTGTGTGTGTGTGTGTGTGTGTGTGTGTGTGTGTGTGTGTGTGTGTGTGTGTGTGTGTGTGTGTGTGTGTGTGTGTGTGTGTGTGTGTGTGTGTGTGTGTGTGTGTGTGTGTGTGTGTGTGTGTGTGTGTGTGTGTGTGTGTGTGTTGTATGTGTGCGCACACACGCATGCGTTTGAATTCAGATTTGTCTGTTGGCGTGTTCATGCTTGCGTGTGCATGCGATGGCATAGGTCGAACCCACTACAGGTCCCACCTTCGCCCTCGTTCCTTCGGTTTTCACCATCGTGATGCTACTTTCAGCACACAAAGGCGATGGCTCAGCCATCCAAATGGACAATCCTTGAACTTGTGAAATTCAATGCCACAATGCTGTCTGTTAGGAACTTCTCTCAGAAAATATGTATACAAATGCATTTTAACAACCGTGATACAAGGAGATTAACAATACACACACCTTCATATAACGATAAACAGCCTACATGAGAGGAAGATAAAGAAGAATGTAGAGTAGACATTATGAAGTATGCCTTCTCAAAAATAAATGTATAAAATGTATCTACAGAGTGAATGTATCATTTCAGACTTAAACAAAAAAAATTGGATTTTCGATAACTCAAAGGATTCCTTATCCACTCACCAGACGTTCTGCTCTTGAAAGTAAACATAAATAAATGTTGATGAATATTGCACAATATTGGTTAATATCGTAAGATAATGTTATGTGTTGTTACACAGTGTTATACGTTGATGTTAGTGGTTGTCAAGTGACTCACCCTTGCGACATATGTAGTCCCCAGGAGAGAAGAGCACGGGTTTGAGCCGTAGCACGAGCTCGCACAGGAAGCCGGCCTCCGTGTTCTGGAAGATCTCCACCCGCTTGAGCGTGTCCAGATGGACGTGCAATGCGATCTCGGCCTTGAGCTTGTCCGGCAACAGGTTGAGGGTCTTCTCCTCGTTCAGCGACTTCTTGGACAGCCACAGGTAGTCGAACCAGCGGATGACGCGGTTGTTGAGTTGGGTCGACACGTGGCGCAGTCGCATGTACGTCTTGATCGTGTCCAGCTGAGCTGCAGCGCAATGGAAGTGAAAGTGAAAGTGGTTTCTCTAGGATAATTATATATTTTCATTCACGTGGTGCATACGTGCATATATTAATAGTTATACTACAGATCCACTCACACACCTACACCGCACGCGCACACACACGCACACATGCACAACACACACACGCACGCACAACACACATATATACATACATATATATATATATATATATATATACATATATACATATATATATATATATATGTATATATATATATATATATGTGTGTGTGTACATACATACATATATACATTCATACATACATAAATACATACATCCACACATTTACATACATATATACGTATACACTAACATACACATGTACTTATGGACATACACACATGCACGTACCCACAAGTGAACACGTGCACATGACCTTTGTGTGCATGTACACTTACACATGTACATATTACGATCGATCGCACATACACGTGTACGCACATACACCAAGATACACTACGTATTACGAACATGACCAAAATACGTCCACGCACGTGAATCGGTAATCAGTCCAGGTATTCGTAGAAGATTGACCTAGTTTCATCCCTTTTTCGAAACGTTGAAATAATTCACCGGGCGGACTCGCTTCTTTGAAACGCTCGTTGTAATGGTAACAGAACGTGATTCAAAAGCCTATTTTTAGCACTTAGAAATTGCCCTGCCTGGGTGCCAATCAAAAGGTACGCCAGGCGCGAGTAACGCAAGGCACTCGTTGCAAAATCTGACAAGATGGAAAAAGATTTCTACGAAAAACGCATGCTTGGCATACTGTTTAATTTTCTTATTATATGGCTGCGCCTGCGCGTAGCAGCAGCAATTGTGGCGGGTTGCCGATCACTGGGCGGAAACACCTAGTAATAATGACATTACGCAATAGAGATCAGCTCACAGACTGTGCACAGTACGTGGGCGTTTAAAATACATCAATGTTTGTAGGCAAATACCGTATATAAGAAAATGAAAAGTACAAAACGCCACCAGGGAAGTGAGCAATCGGGATTGTATTATTATGGGGGATTTTAACCATGGATATATACAATGGAAATCTCTACAGAGTACAGGGAGTGAGGACCACAAGTTTTTAGTTTTAGTACAAAGTAGTTTCTTTTCTCAATATGTGTTAAAACCAACCAGGGAGAAAATGTGTAGATATAGTTTTGTCATCAACGATTGAATTAGTTAACAATGTCAATATATGTGAGCCACTGGGGAGTAGTGATCACAACCAGGTACATTGTCCCATTGAAGTAATATCAGAAAGGAGTAATAAAAAGAAATACAGGATATATTTCCACAAAGGAAGATATAAGGACATGAGAAAATATTTAACAAAGATATACTGGAATAACACACTTAAGAATAAGACAGCAACAGAATGCTGGAATATCTTAAGGAGTGAAATTAAGTGCATCGTCGATAAGTTTGTTCCATTAAAAAAAATATTGAAAAGAAGCACATATCGAAAGAAGCTATTAGAACAAATAAGTAAAAATAAATGATGTGGAAGTCATATAAACGCACTGGAAATCTTGAAGACAATGACATTTATAAAGAACCACTTAACCGAGTTACAAGTGAAATTAGAAATTCAAAGAGAAACTATTAACAACATTTAGTTTGTAATATTAAACATGACAGCATGACATTTTTTCCATATGTTTGGAGCTAAGAGAAAGTTCCAGACAAGGTCGGCCCTCTAGAAGATAGTGCTGGTAATATGATATCAGAGGGATTCTTAATGGCGGAAGACATGGATGAGTGTTTTAGTTCAGTGTTTACCAGGGAAGATAACAGTTCTTACCAGAGGCTAAGTTCAAAGGTCCGGAATCAGACTATGTATGATGGGTAATAGTAACCCCGGGAATGGTAGCTAAGCAAAAAAGGGCAATGAAGGATAATAAATAACCTGGGGTGGATGGGTATCCACTCAAACAACTAATGGAAATTGTAGAACTAATTACCATACCGCTTGCAACAGTTTTCAGTTTGTCATTAAACGAGGGAGTGGTTCCTTTAGAATGAAAAGCTTGAGAAACAAGTCAGAGAAATACAGACCAGTGAGTTTAACATCGGTGATTTGCAAATTATTAGAAAGACTAATTAAGGATCACATGGTGGATTTTCTTGTTAAGCACAACTTGATAAACCCATCTCAACATGGGTTTCTAGAAGCGAGATCATGCTTAACAAATATGTTATGTTTTTTGGAAGACATCACTATCTTCTTTTATCTACTTAGATTTTCAAAAAGCTTTAGACAAAGTGCCACATCAAAGATTACTGCTTAAACTAAAGGTCAATGGTATATGGGATGGTATAATTAATTGGATAGAAAAATGGCTGATTGACAGAAGACAACGGGTAGTAGTTGAATGGGAGGCTTCAAATTGGAAATGGGTTTTGAGTAGGGTACCACAGTGATCAGTAATGAGACCTTTATTATTCTTAATATATATATACTACTTGGACGATGATATAAAAATAAAAAAAGGTTTAAAAATTTGCAGATGATACAAAAGTGCTTAGAAGGATTAAACGCGATAGAGATAGACAACATTTAAAGATGATCTTGACAGGTTGATGAAATGGTCTGAAAAATGGCAGGTGTTCAATTTTGGGACATGTAAATGCCTCCACACAGGACATGGGAACGAAGATGTAAAATATACAATGGGGGGTATTTACTAAGTACGACTGTAAAAGAAAATGACTTAGAGTTAACACTTAGTGCTGATATGAAGGTTTCAGAGTAGTGCGGAATTGCAGCTGCAAAGGGAAATCAAAGCCTTGGTTTAGGCGAAGTGTAGCGAATAAGGAAAATGAAGTAACAATACCGCTGCACAAACCAATAGCTAGATCTCATTTACAATTTGATCAACAAGCGTGGAGGCATTATCGCAAGAAAGACATAGATATGCTCGATTGAGTAAAGGGAGAGAGACTAAAATGGTAACAATACAGAGAGATCTTAGTTATGAAATACGCCTAAAAGAATATGGTTTGACAAGACTAGAGACCAGGAGATTGACAGAAGACCAGATAGAATTTTGTTTAATATTGAATTGTTATGAAAATATTGATATAAATATTGTTTTAGTTAAGAAAGATAGAAGGACTAGGGAACATGAATTTATATTAGTAAAGGAGCAGTGTATATTATATATAAGAACGTTCTCATTTTCGCTAAGGACTGTAATTGATTGGAACAATTTATCTGCTGATTGTGTGGGTGCTAGTAGCGTGGATGTTTAAAAAATAAAATTAACACGTATCTCTGAAGGGCGGGACACACGTAGATAAAAAGGGTCAGACTCTCTGTAAGCCAACTGGCTTACTAGTCCACCTGCCATTTAGAGTTAATTCTCTGGGTGGCAATCTTGTTAAATCTTGTTAAATCTAGTTAAATGCGTGGATTACGCGAACACATAATCAAATCAAACACGCGGTCGATACACTTTATAGGCATACAACAGGTCTTACAATGCGTCGTAATAGGGCAGTATAGTTTGTTATAGTATTCTTGACACTACAACTTTTGGTGACTGTGGATTTGTCTTTTCTCTGTTGAGCGGGAGTAAAACAGAACAAAGGATTAGTGACTGGAATTATATTGCAATTATGAATAGTGATGTGAAAAGGCAAAATGGAGCAAATGAATTAACTTAGTATTGCCAGTATTCACACTGAGAGGTGCAAAAATGCTATTGAAATATAACAAAACACACTGTTTAGATCATATATTTGCTACAAATGACATGGCATAAAGGAACAAGTGACAGGCATTTTTGTCATGACAAACATGAGTAGCTGTGCATGACCAACAACCTATTAAAGACATACACATCCAATGGGCGCAGCTGTCATACTAAGCACGATAATTCCGTCAAGATTTGGGCAGAACATGTGCGCACACACACATACACATACACGCATGCACGGGCACGCACGCAAGGACCTACCCACACACCCACCCACACATACACACTCATTCACACGCATACGTGTGTGTGTGTGTGTGTGTGTGTGTGTGTGTGTGTGTGTGTGTGTGTGTGTGTGTGTGTGTGTGTGTGTGTGTGTGTGTGTGTGTGTGTGTGTGTTTGTGCGCGGGCATGCCTGTGTATATATGTGTGTATGTGTGAGTGTGTATGCATGTACGTGCGTGTGAACATACCAGATAGGGAGTGTATTATATTATACATAAATGCATGCAACCGTGTTGTTGTTCACGTACATGTGCGACACACACAACATTGTCCAATCATCAAATAATACATTACAATACGGAAATCGCTGTTACTAATACAACAGAAGACGCTTTACAGCACGCCCGAGATGCCTAACGAAACCTGCCCGTGAGTAAATCAATTGTGAACCGCGGAGTAATGCTGCGTTCCAGTGGGCTCGTTTATATCGTAAACACGACTTGGCAAACAGGAAAGTTCATGGACTCCTCGAGTTTACCACTTGTAAATTTATGCGACTGGGTCAAATATAGGAGTTACGAAGTCGTATTTACGGTATACACGAGGTGACTGGAACGCAGCATAATACATAGCGACAGAGAGTAACGCCGCCATCTTCGTGTATTCCCCGGGCGATACTTCGAAACGAGACTGTTTATTAATCTCCGTGCAATTTCCGCACGTTAGCCAGGCAATGCAAGAACAACACCTGGTCCCTATGCTGTCGTTCTGGTAAGCGTTCAGCGTACGTGTTTGGTGCGCGCACACGTAATGACCACAGAGACCTTGGTGCATAAGAGATTGACTTGATCGATAGACTGTAGGCTGTGTTGTACCAAGGTGATATCGTGTGGCAGAATCTTGTGACAAACAATTGGCCACGCTGTGTTCCAGAGAAACGTTAAAGTTGGAATTTTACTATTTGTCAGTTTGTGTTCGGAATGTTTTTTTTGACGACAAACAGTATTCATTATGTTGCCAAAGTGTAGCTAACGTCGAAAGAGACCCTTTCCTTCATTACGAAATCGCCACGGTCGCGTATTACTAACCTAAACTCTACTGACCTAGTCTGCTTAATCTACCATGCATGCCGTAAGACATCTTCACAAAAAACGTGTTCCTACGTACATTGTATATTATCGTCAGCAGGTTACTGAAATATCGATGGTTGCAACTCATGTTAATAAATCAAAACGATTTATTATTTTGTTTTATTTAAAACCTCTGCCGTGGAAAATATATTGCCTTTTAATGATTTTGTGCACCTCCGAAAATTTTTCTATTTCTGCTCAAAATGCGTGGTTTATAAAATAGATATTGCGAAATGCAGACACTAATTTATTCACACGCGGGTGTGTGCGCGCACATACACACACAATCGCACACGCACACACGCACACACGCACACACGCACACACGCACACACGCACACACGCACACACGCACGCACGCACGCACGCACGCACACACACGCGCGCGCACACAAACGCGCACACACACACACACACACACACACAAACAAACACAATCACGAATACGCGCATAGACTACAATTATAATTATTATAACGACGATCTGTCCGTTGAACGTAATTTTACTTTCAATTCGCCAATTCTGTCGCGGAATAGCTTGCCGTGTCAGACGAATACATCTCTGTTGATACGGCTCCCTTGCCGGCAGTTGGCGCTCTCCGAGTGACATGAAAAAGGATGGTTGTAAATATGTAACGACGAGAATATCCAGACGGTCGAGGCACATCGCCGACTGATCTTGGAGGCGAATGACCAGGCAATGCTTGGTGTCGTGTTCAGTGCGCCTAGCACGTGTACTCACCATTTGGCGTTGCATTTGACCAGCATATCAGCTTCTTCGCCTTCTTCCCCTTCTTCGTGTTATTCGTATTCTTCTCCTTCGTCTTGTTTGTCTTTTTCTTTCACTTCTTCTGTTCTATTTCCTCTTTTTATGTCTTACTCGTATTCTAATTATTATCAGTATTATTATTATAATTATAATAATTAGTATTATTCATCTTATATTATTATTCGTGTTCTTCTTTCTCTTCTTTTTCTCCTTCGTTTCATCCTTAATCCCTTGCCTGTCCCTTGAGATCCACATCACCCGTTCTGTTCCACCCTCTCTCTAATGTTTCTTCTCCATCTATTCTGGCATGTTGCAATGTTCTTCCGCTAACATCTTATCGTATCTGCCCTTTCATTCTTCGCGCCTGCTATCATGCGGTTTGGAGTTCCTTATCCAAACACTAAGGGTCCGGTCCCAAGCTGAAATGATCGGTCTGGAACCCTTTAGGCTGTCGGCCTATAATCACTTCCATCAACTGGCACCTCCTTCAGGCTATACTACCCTCAAATCAATTAGCCACCCACTTCCTCGGGAACCTGCAAGACTGGGCCATGCTATGTTTTCATGCACAGATGTGGACTCCATCGTGAACATTCTGTACAAGAACCAGAGGCATACATTGTCTATGATTCATAAGATTGCCACGAAGGTATTGCTCCATGTCTAAGACGGCGCCGTGAACAATGCGGAGACTGTTTGGTTGAATGACCTAATGTCACTGTGTAAATCGCTTTCATTTGATGACCTATTTGCAAGACAAAATATATAGAACAGCCGTCTTTTAATTTTGTAAGATTTTTGCTATATGTTATCATCGCTAAGTTATGTCTTTATGAACATACAATACAAAGGGAAATGCCAATGTTCTGTAATAACACAGTTATTATTGACATAGACCGCGGTCGCGAAGGCATTAGACCGTCGGATTCTCGATCGAGATATTCCAGGTCCGAATCACATTTCTGCAGCTTTGCGCTTTGAGCAAATTCGTTCACTCTACGTTGCTTCAGTTCACTAAGCTATTTGAATGAGTACCTGACTACACACACTGGTGGATATTTAAGTACTGATATACCTCGCGATGTAATTGATGCAAAGTTGTATGCTTGTACGCTTTGGGCAGACTTGTGGAATAGATACAGCTCAATGCCAGGACTAATATTTACTTTGCTTCACCGTTATACCATATAAAATTAGCATCAGTGTCAAAAATGTCGCACAAACTTTAAAATAATTCACTCGTCTAGTGTGGATGCCTTGCTGTGTTAAATTCCTGCGTTAATGAATTTATGTATATACAATAATTTATAACGATAAATATACAAATGCAATACAAAATTAAGTATAAGGTGTAATACTCTCTGATCAATAAGTTCGATCGACCAGTCGATCGACGAGACATTCTTGTTACGCATCTTATAATTATAGCTCCCCATGAGTTCACCTATGACAATCGCTGTGTGATCCCTTTAACACGACATACCTGTTGAACAGTGGAACCACTGAAAGTCCACTTTCTTGTCATAGAAGTATGTGTAACATTATGGGTCATTATATATATACATATATATATATATATATATATAGCTCCACATGAATTAACCTATGGCAATCGCTGTGTACCCCTTTTAACACGACATACCTATTGTATGTATGTGCAACATTATGGGTCACTATCAGTGGAGCAACCTGCTTGCAAGGAAACAGAAGCCCAATTAAAAATAGGCAATGACACCTTCAATTTAATGTTTTCAACCAACATAACATGCTGTCGTAATATTTTGAAGTCTCACACATAATCATCAGAATCCTTCGTGCAGATACAAAATAAATTTTCATAGATTCACACATGAACAGAAATATGTGCATCCAATGTGCTGACCATGCGATCTGAAGATTTGGCATTGCTCTTAGAGGAAAGCGTCTGGTACGTCGACTTGCCCACTGTACAGACTATCGCTACTAGATAATGCTCTTAACGGAGCATAGCTTTAACGATTTATCTCGTACAGTGGACTATCGCTACAAGGATTAATAAAACGCCCATCTGCAGATGAGCATTTTTAGATCTATCCTTTAGTTACGTTTTTTTTATGACGTAAACGTGAGTAATTACGTAAAACATCCACATAAAATCGGCGTTCTTTAGAAGAATCGCAGAACTCACACGTAACTTTATGAACAATAGATGCACATCCGTCTAATAGATGCACATCCGTCTAATAGATGCACATCCGTCTAATATCCGGTGAGAACCATTGCCACCAGTAATAGTCCTCATCACATGAGAATTTTCAAAAATAATAGCGTTACTTTTCCGAATGGTCGTCAACCCATGAAAATGTATCGCTCGAGATGCAAACCATCTAAGGTTAACGTATTCACGCGCACGTGCACTCACACGCACGCACGCGTAGACACTCACAAATATACACGCACGCACGCACGCACGCACACAGTTAGGTTTCTTGTTTAAGGAACATCCGCTTAAACAGAATATAAGAAACAGAGGATGTAAGAAACTATTTGGCCAAGTGCCAACGTGATTTATATAGCGAGAGTTCAATGTACGTGGTTTCTCCGCTTGGTATTGCTTTCGAGGAACACGCTCGTGATGTTGCCTGCTCACTCTGATTTCGAGATGCCGACATTTGACAACGAAGGAAGGATGTTGATATGTATTTCACTTCATTTAATCCTTTGATTATGCCGGCGTAGTTACGTCATCTTTAATTTGTTTTCTGCGGTTCTTATCAGTGCTGTAAGCTTACATCAGTTGTTCAGCCCGTTGTTTTGTTTTCTTCGCGCGGTCTCGTTTTCTGTGAAGAGAATACTGGTCACTGTAATTTAATATGATAACTAAACAAACTCACATACTTGGGGATAATGAGGTGGGTCGACAAATCTTTTCCAACAGCGAATGGAAAGGCCGATCAAAGAAACACATTTAACAATTCTGGAAGGGATTGATACTCTAACAAAACATGAACTGATTAGGGGATGAAGTTTGCCCAGCAAAACATAATGCAATTCACGGGGTATGGTTGTCAACAAGAAGAGAACGTCACGGAAGGGAAGCAGACGCAGGGATAAGCGACACTGTTGGTTAAGTAAGGTTGTTACCCTTGCTGGGGTGAATGCAGGTCATAACAAAATTGTATGACAATAATGATAAGGTAACTTCATTTACAATTAAGGCCTTTAAAACCAAGCTCAGATGCGCATCATGAAACCAAAGGTCAATCTCAAAACCGATAAACGGTATTAAAGTTGATTGATACGCCATGGATGTATGGATGATACGCAGTTCGTATACATACGTTTGACATACACATGTATTTAAATGACGACGGAATTGTGAAATGTTTTTAACTTATCTACCAGAAACAGTAGCATATTCCAAAGAGACGGCGCAGGAACAGAAAAAGTCCAATTTGCAATGTTGTAAAGATATAGAGAAGAGAAATAAAGTCTAAAAGCTACTACATTTTACTCGAATTTAACCCACTTGGTGACCGTACAAGGTTACGTACAATGCCCCGCAGCATGGTCAACTACAAGACCATGACAAAACGACACCTTAATAAGTGTCACGACATGATTGCGTACGGCAGATCTGTGTGATACCAGCGTGTGATTTGGCCATCAACACAGGCCTGGCGGCGATCGAGATGAATATCACGATCGCGTTTTTTTGCAGGCGACTGCGAAGGCGCCGGAAGTGCACGTGAAAAACGAGTCATGTGATACAGCGGCGACGGCAGTCAATAGTCCTTCAAAGAGCGGCTACTGTGATTTATCATTGGCACTCCTCGTCTTCGGGGATCCGGTGTCACCAAAGTCTGATTTAATGTCTAGGATACAATCGACGTTTCACGTTGAAACTGCAAGTATATTTTTGAGACATTCGGTGATTGTTTGTGTGCGTGTGCGTGTGCGTGTGCGTGTGCGTGTGCGTGTGCGTGCCTGTTTGTTTGCGCAAGCGTGCGCCCGTACTTGAATGCGTGCGTGCGTATGAATTGACAACTATTTTGCACAATTCTGAAAATCAACCAACATTGCGAGCGACGTTCGGCCTACGTATTTGTTGACCGCAATTCACCGTTCATCCACATGTGTCGTATTCCTACAAACAACGCGATGCAGCCGCGTGTATTGCATTCAGTTTTCGTCATAATCCTGTTGTTCGCCAACACATTCAGCACAAGCCATTTATAAATGCAACTGTAGTTCTATATTCGCAGGTACACATTTAGCATACAAATAGTAATTATTGCAAAACTAGACTATTAAGTTTGCTTAAGTATATTATATTAAACACATCGTCCTGGCAAAGTTTAGCACCCGTTGCTCATTAGGTCAACCAACGCGCACACTCTAAGCTGAAGTGCCACCCCAGTACGTTCGGAAGAGAATGCGCCGCACGACACGATATATCGAATCACTACCACAAATCGCCGTCTTTTGCTGGTGGAAATAGGTTATCGTAAAATCGATCGGGGCCGCCTGATGGTCAATGCCTAATTGCACCTACGCGTGAGAAGTCTGCTTCCTGCGACATTGATGAGATGGATCTCGCGTGCTTATTCGCCTCGGTCTCGATATGTTTGTGACGTAACCGGCCTGTGTGGAGCCACTAATGAAGCAATGGTTACAGGAACTAGTGGCCCCAATGAAGCGGCCTGTGATTACAAATGCATGACCGGACCAGACCGGTATTCGGGCAGCGAGGACGGGGCGGCGTGTTCATGCTTATGCATCAACGCAATCAAGCAACTGCCGGCGCGTGTTTGACCAGACAATCCTAGAAGTGTACAGCATTACAGCGGACGTTTACTCGGACCGGAGACGGATAGTGGGATTGCGTACAAAGTCTTGTATTGCGGATATGCTCTCGGACTGCGGATATATTCTCTGCGAACAGATTCTCGGATTGCGGATATATTATCGGACTGCGGACAGATCTTCGGACTTCGGACATATTCTCGGACTGGGGACCTGTATTTTACATTTCCGATCCTGTTACGCATAATACGGAAGCCCAACAAATATTTTTTATAACCATCGTTGTCATTTTGTAGATCATTGAACAACGGTCCCATGTAGCGAGTGAACATATCAATATGCGATACGACCAGTCGGGGCGAATATGGAGACCCGGACAATAACTACACAACTTCCGTTGCCATGGTTTAAATACATCTCCAAATGGTAGGTCATTGAGCGCTGAACAGTACAAGGAAGTGGATAAACAGAAATATATTTGCAATATCCACAAATTAGCGTATGCTCAGCCATGTTGCCAACTCCTTGCGAAATATAAACATAAACAACCTGTGGTGATTACATTCGAACCAACATAACTTACTGTTCTGATTACCTGTTAAACTCGCTTATAATCAACGGGTGCGCATCAGAATTGACTTCCATTGGTATGCCTCGTCACCAGAGGTAGATGGCAACCTGTAGATTCCCGACGTATCATCGTCGCACAAAACAACGCAATTTCCGAAAGGACAGCCTTCAAGACTCGAAGAACCACTACGATCTACGGTCCGACAGTGTCGCTCTCCACTTAGCCTGTCGCCATAAATCAGCTCTCACAAGTGCCATTACGTCGTATAGACGCCTGAGGCGCCTCGACAGTCACCGTCTGCAGAAGAACAAAACAGACTCGTAGAGTCTGTGTGTCTACAGTGGACCTGCATCGAGTGCTGAAAGATGTCCGTGCGGATAATGATGCGGCATATAACGATCAGACCATGCGGCCGTTTAACTAAAAGACAGAGATCCTAAGGAAAATCCCTCATTAATCTGAACAAGTTAATTTAAGGAGAGTTTCAAAATACAAAATGTAAACAGCCGCATAATTGAGGACACTTCTTCCGTTGTACACGGTTAAGTGTCCTGGTGGCGCCTCCTGGTGTTGACATGTTTCAGTAATACGCAATCATTGTTAACAAGCGAAAACGATATAAAGCAGCTGAGGCTGACGAGCATGCGTCGTGCATGTAAGTTTGATTCGTCAGGCAACGCCACTAACGCGATATGTGTTTCCCTAAACTCAGTGACAACCAAATCACTACACAACAATACGTGATACTTTTTGTCTAGATGATGTCGTATAATCTTTCATAAAATATACACCATTATGTATCGGTGGGTAATAGTTTCGTCTTTATTACATTTAGCAAAAATCATACGTGGTTCCAGCAGTGCCGCCTATCGACTGAAATTGGTATTAATGCACACCGATGCTATTGTGGACATTACACCTTGGGAGTCTGCTATGTAATACTTTAATAAAATGGACACGTCTGTTGCTCATTTTTATTGTTCACATTATCACGGCCATGAGCTAATGTTCCGGTTTTGCATATCCGCAGTCAGGACCAATCGTCTAGAGTCTGCTTTCTTTCATGTATTCAGTCCACAGTTACAAAGGCCTACATGTGGTATCGTTACGTTATTTGTTTGCTAAAAGACATGTTATCTGAAACCCCACGCCAACTACTGATAGTGGTGTTTGAACTAATTGTAGACACTACACGTTTTTTTTATTAATTTGTATAACTTATGAGAACTCCCCTAACTGTCTGACCGGATCGTGTTATGCGGGAAAAGTCATTGCAGCACAAATCGTCCTGTCGTGACGTCAGCGCGGCCAAAGATGTTGCTATTGTTTTTTAAATGCAAAGGTTAACACAGCTTGCAAAATCCTGTCGCGTCTCGGCGAATATCGGCAATACAGCGTTGACATTTTCTAATTTCTAAATTGTTTATATTAATAGTTGCAAATCAAACATGCGCATATTTAGCACGGTATCGAAACAGCTGCGTCGTTTTCCCGGCATGTTGTAGGGTCAAGGTGTCAACTCACTATTGCTTACTTCAATAACATGCTAACACAGCTTGTAACGTTACATTTGATATTAATAATTTATAATACATAGGTAGGCGAACACTGCGTAACTTTGACCTAATGAAATAGTCCACGTTCGAAAGACGCCTATGTGGATTTAATTAGGAAATTGTCATCATGAAATTGTATATATGTTAGTCACTACACGTTACGTTTTTTTTATTAACCCGCACATATTATATTAGGTATTGTTTAATGCGTAAAGGGTACGGTTTGAACCTCAGACCATCAAAATTGGTATATGTTGTGTACTGTTTTAAGCCACCACCTTGCGATTTTGAGCCTTGTAAAACAGCTTCCAAAACCACACCAACCACCCGCCAGAGTTAATTGGCGTGATATGTTTGCTAAGACACTACCTACCACGGTGCCCGGTTCTAAACATCAAAATAGCAATAACGTGAACTGTCGCAATTTATTCCCACGGGATACGTGCGGATCACCAAGTGGGAATTGTTCCTCCTGTTAAACATCGCCCCTATGCAATGCTTGCGTCAACTTGTATATACTTCTTCAGCAGTACTTTCTTATTTCTGGATATATCTCCTATAAAGCATTTTCCTGAATGAAGTGCAATTGTATAGACACCAGGACACATAAACATCGTCGTCTATGTCACGTCTCATTAAATGGGCGCGTTCGCCCCAAGAAGAAATCTTTTCCGATGTACATCACACGCGTGTTATCGATTGTCGATGGTTTAATATCGTGACCAAGTGTGCTTCAATTGAAAACAGGCCGAGACTGCGATTTACCTACAGGTAATACGTGCATGAAACACGGTAATCGAACGGTAAGCGGCAGACTCAATGGTAAGCATGATGGCCCGACAAGTGTTTAATTATTCAGGCAATCATCGGTGCGACATCAATTGTTGTCGTTATTTATATTTCTGCTGCGATTTTAGGGTTTCGTGACGTGACATGACATTGGTGTCTTGTTTTAAGGACGTTTTGACAACGCAAATGGACAATTCAAATTGATGCATGATAATTGAAAACAATCCTATTCGTTAAAATTGTTTTAAATGTTGCGTTTACGAAACTTGCATATTGTTATATAGTCTAAGCCAGATTATTTCAATTTACACAAGGTTAGATCTAAACTTGGTGAACAATATGTTGTTATACATTAATAGGCAATAAAGTATATTACCTATTCCTATTCTCTAGAAATCAATTCAATGTGGGTTTTTCCAAACAACCATTCAAACAAACACAATAGGCTGCAATCCACCAGAATTATTTTGTCGCGACATATATATGTGTACATAGAGTTGTTTTAAAAGAATATAGGAAAATATAAATCATACTTGTAGTTAGTATATTCCATAACAATATAATTCATCACGTTAGATACATTGTCAGAATATATATATATATATATATATATATATATATATATATATATATGTGTGTGTGTGTGTGTGTGTGTGTATGTACATAGAGTTGTTTGAAAGGAATATAGGAAAATGTAAGTAATACTTAGTAGTAGTCGTGTGGCTTACGCCCCCGTGTAAAAAGGTCATGTACCCAAGATCAAAGGAAGATCAAAGGAATAGGCTCCGCCCCACAAGTTAGTATATTCCATAAAAATACACTGTCAGAATAATGTGTTAATATCTAGCACATCTCAAATGCCTACACATCAGGAAAACACCGTAGTTCATATAATCTTATAAATATGATTAGTGAGATTAGATGTTAGTAAATAAATGCAGATATTCAATGGCATGAACTACGTATTTTAATTTAAGATAGGACACGCTAGTTAAGTATTTCATGACATCGGTTACAAATATATCTAAAGTACCTTCCAATAATTAAGTGTAAAAGCAGTCTAAAATGATGAAATGTCAGAAATAGAATTTAGTGAACGAATGGATGTTGGAGGGTAATTATAGCAGAGACACACTCGTTCGTAGCAGTTCTAGTTGGTGTTTGCAAGATCTGCGTAGCACGATTAGCATAGACACACTCGTTCGTAGCAGTTCTAGTTGGTGTTCGCAATATCTGCGTAGCACGATTAGCATAGACACACTCGTTCGTACCAGTTCTAGTTGGTGTTCGCAAGATCTGCGTAGCACGATTAGCATAGACACACTCGTTCGTAGCAGTTCTAGTTGGTGTTCGCAAGATCTGCGTAGCACGATTAGCATAAACACACTCGTTCGTAGCAGTTCTAGTTGGTGTTCGCAAGATCTGCGTAGCACGATGGTGAAGGTGTTTTGATTTGACCTAAGACAATGCAATAATGCGCCGCAGAAACAAAACCATGCTGACACTTTAAATATTGATCCGTTTGTTATGCAAGATTTTGTCATTCAACTGCCGAGAAGATATTAATTTTTGTGAAGAGTGAGCGGAAATATTGATCAAAAACGTGAGTTGTCTTAGGCCAGTGCAGATTTATTTGTATCGCACGTGCGAGGTACAGCAAGCAATCTGCGACAGCTTGGTAGATTTTCCTAGAAGTCATTAGTCGAAAAGACGACACCCTCGAAAAGATATCAAAGACGTCCCGCGACGTATTCGAACAAATGTGATTGTCTCTGCGGTTGGCAATAACACTTTCGGCATCATGTGACAATCTTCTACGGAATCCCAGATTAATCTCTCTATGCTGTTATGATACTGTCATACCGCCATCGTTAGAAACATAACCTATGTCGTGTCCAGTATGTTGGATATCTGGTTAATGGTTTTACTTATTTCGCAGTCATTTGTCCTAGTGTTTTGTGAATTTGTACTTGTTATCAGCAATCTTCGACCTACAGGTAGCGCTAAACTGCGATACGGCAGTCATTCTGGTCAAAGGAATCACTCGCCTGCGTGGATCTGGGCGGATCTTTAGGCGATCGCCATTCTGCGGATGTTGTCTGATAAAGACTGCCGAATATAGGTGAAAGGGGAAGTTGAGTGTCAAACAAGTAAATACATTACGCATAAAAGGGAATACACCACGACAGGCTAACCAAACTATTGTTTGCAACTGAAGATAATCCAATAAATGGTCAATGGTATAACGTTTTTACACAGAACACATTACTGTTATCAGACTTCTATTGTATACAAGGCCTGATTGCAAATATTCAGAAGCACAGCAAAGGAAACGCGAAGCATAACATGTAATTTATATGTTATTTGAGTTGGACAAAATAAGAGTATCCGCTTTTGCAATGATCTTTTTGGCTTGGCTTCGGGATCGAAAATTCGGGTTGGCGGTGATCCACATTTTTTGCAAGAGAGCCAGTGGTAGATCAGGCCTAATCTGGACAGGCAACTTTTGGTGCAGCGGAAGGTCTGGTTGCTGTAGGGTGCTGGCGAGTTCTCTCCTCTCCTCTTCTCTTCTGTATTTGCTCTTAGTTCCTTTTCGAAAGTGGAGGTTGCTTGTCTCACTTGCCACCTCCAAGCGACGTGATCTGCCGCCTGAGCTTCCCGCTGGTGACAACAGATCTGGTGCCCTGTATGTTACTTCATCAATGAATCCTTGTAGCGTATCTGTGGAGTCCCTCTGTTATGATTTCCAGCGGAAAGCTCTCCATACAGTACTATCTTGCTGCTCGGTGCACTACCATCTCCTCAATATAAAAGACTCGTTGACTAGATATGAAGGATACACTATAAGGCACCGGGAAACAACGACTATTCTCATCATTAACCACACAATGGGAACCGATCGGACAGTGGCCATGAGACATTGCATTACATGTAAATAAGCCAGGAACTGGTAGCTCACATGATGATTGTCTATAGTAAGAACCTGCAAGACAATGCGTTATTGGACAATGGCTCACTAATGAAAAGGCAACAAAACAATTGTCCTTTTAGGAAATACGAGGTCAGACGTCTAGAGGATAACAGGATTGCGCGATTGAATTCCATATTGCGCGCGCGCGCGTGCGTGTTTGTATATATGTATGTATGTTTATGGACTACCTTGGTGCTTGCGTGCGTGCGAGTGTATATCTATGTGTGTGTGCGTGCATGCGTGCGTGCGTGCGTGCACCCAAGCGGGCGTGTCTACCGGCTCAGTCGACGGTGTATCAACAACACATTCAACACCCGTATAACATGTTGACGACATTTACATAACGTAAATAATAAAAAATACACACAGTGATAGACTATTTTCCTTGGAACTATATGTTTAAAATACATGCCACATAAAAACACAGTTCTAATGCTACATCAATACATCCGACATAAGCACAGTTCTAATGCTACATCAATACATCCGACATAAGCACAGTTCTAATGCTACATCAATACATCCGACATAAGCACAGTTCTAATGCTACATCAATACATCCGACATAAGCACAGTTCTAATGCTACATCAATACATCCGACATAAGCACAGTTCTAATGCTACATAAATACATGCCACATAAGCACAGTTGTAATGCTACATCAACATGTTTCTAATGTGGTGAGTAACGCGAATGTCATAAACGTAATTTACCGTAAACGCGAACTTACAACTAGAACAACACAACTGTGCTCTGTCGTAAAACATATCATTCTAAAAATCACGAATGCACGCTATCACCTACAAGACAAGTACATGTCCGCCATGACGTCAGCTAAAGGAACGATCGTCATCAACTTGTCTATAGGTGTCCTCTGTAGGCACGCCAATGAGTGGACGAAATCAGCAACCATATCATCGGTTACCCGAGGCGAGACAGCCGTGAATTAATTCTTCATTCGGCCGCCTAATTAATTTGCCCGATCGCGCTAATATTGAACGCCCTGTCGTCACTTGATACGCTCTATCATAAGTGACAATATCGAATGCTTTGATTTACGCGGGCCATATACAAGTAGCCCTGCTATCATTACTGACTGTACAATACTTTTTGCAGACAGGTGTCATAGACGTCAAAATACCATACGCCAGCGTAGTGAAAGGGGTCATGTTTTTCTGTGAAATTAATCCGGAATGTGGCTTACACTTTGATGCCATTTGTAGGCAGGTGGTTCCGTCAGTGGCAATGAAATCGATGTTTGTTATAGTAAGTGCATGAAACAATGATCTGCGAGGACGCGTACATTTTGAGATACACAATTCACAGCAGCCATAATAACAAAACTGCATTTGTTGCCAGCTATTGTCATAATCATTTCCGGAACAACCAAGTAGTAGCATATATATAGCAATGGTTTACTAGTTATTAATAATTTAGACGTCTGGAAATTAATCCGTAAACTCATCAATGTCTTGGCATATACGTACACTTGAACAATACTGAACCAAACCGTGTTCGAATGTGATCCAAATATAACAATTTTAAGAAAGCATGAACAAAGAAATAAGTATTTTGCTAAGGAATGATGTGTGTTGTCAAGGGAACGCTTTGTTGATTGAACCGACACGGGGTTCGGTATAAAGTACCAATAGGAACCAATTATAAACAATCATCATTATTATTTACATGATTGTAACTACAGTGACAACGATGATGATGATTACGATGATGCTTATGATTATGATGATTATGATGATACTGATGATGATGATGATGATGATGATGATGGTGATGGTGATGATGATGATGATGTTGATGATTATGATGTTGATGTTGATTATGTTGATGATGATGTTGATTATGCTGATGCTGCTGATGATAATGATGATGATGATGTTGACGATGCTCATCATCATTATTATAACGATGATGACTATGATGATGTTGGTGACGACGGATGATCACGATGATCGATGATTATGCCGACCATGAGCTGGGACCAATATTTATCAAAGCGTCAACCTACAACGTGACATAAGACATATTTCACGCCCAAGCGTTATCGATTTTCTACCGAAGCACTCTCGTCCCACGTTCGACTCTAGCCAGCGTCCTCTGGCGTTCACTTCTAACTCAGATGCGACTGTTGCTGAGGCTAGAATGCGCATATCGATTGCTCCGGGACCATCTGTCAGAGTTCTCCACGACACCACCGTGCTAGATGAGTCGTTCGGAGAGAACAAAGTGGCCATCGCGGTGTGTCAGTTCAAGACAGTCGGACAGCTATCAAAACGGAAAAGACGTCTGATACGATAACACGGCTAATCGCATTGTACGTAAATAAGACCTTTATCTGGAGAACGCCATGTTGTATAGTGTCGCTTCTTACAGATACTAGTACAATTTCTAGTTCCATTATGCAGAGCGCTTACAATTTAGAGATTTTGCTGTGCGATATTCCTAATAACAAACACTTTGTAAATTAAACGTGTCCTTGTTACTGGTGTTGAACTTGTACATGAGTTCAGTGTCCTTGTTACTGGTGTTGAACTTGTACATGAGTACCGTGTCCTTGTTACTGGTGTTGAACTTGTACATGAGTTTCGTGTCCTTGTTACTGGTTTTGAACTTGTACATGAGTACCGCGTCCTTGTTACTGGTGTTAAACTTGTACATGAGTTCCGTGTCCTTGTTACTGGTGTTGAACTTGTACATGAGTACCGCGTCCTTGTTATTGGTGTTGAACTTGTACATGAGTTCCGTGTCCTTGTTACTGGTTTTGAACTTTACATGAGTTCCGTGTCCTTGTTACTGGTGTTGAACTTGTACATGAGTTCCGTGTCCTTGTTACTGGTTTTGAACTTGTACATGAGTTCCGTGTCTTTGTTACTGGTGTTGAACTTGTACATGAGTACCGCGTCCTTGTTACTGGTGTTGAACTTGTACATGAGTTCCGTGTCCTTGTTACTTGTGTTGAACTTGTACATGAGTGCCGTGTCCTTGTTACTGGTGTTGAACTTGTACATGAGTTCCGTGTCCTTGTTACTGGTGTTGAACTTGTACATGAGTTCCGTGTCCTTGTTACTGGTGTTGAACTTGTACATGAGTACCGCGTCCTTGTTACTGGTGTTGCACTTGTACATGAGTTCCGTGTCCTTGTTACTTGTGTTGAACTTGTACATGAGTTCCGTGTCCTTGTTACTTGTGTTGAACTTGTACATGAGTACCGTGTCCTTGTTACTGGTGTTGGATTATGACGTTGATTCTGTTGATTTGTGTTTTATGTTATGTTTGATAAGTTAAGAAGATCGAGAGCCGACTGAGAGGTTTTGAAGGAAGGTGTCTCAGACGAATCCTGAGAATACGTTGAGAGCAGCATGTGACAAACAAAACATCTCAGACCGCACCAACATCAACAACGTCGTTGACGAAGTGAAACGAAGGAGGTGGAGATGGCTTAGCCATGTTCTTCGCATGGACAAGAAAACCTACAACACGCCGCTCAACAACGGAAAAAAGACAGACCACTGGGCACCTGGAGAAAAAAGATAATAAGAAATGAAGCGGGCAGGGAAGAACTGCATGAACTGAACAGGTTCGTCCAAGACCGATCTGCCTGGACGAAATTTGTTGACGCCTTATGTTCTAATGAGAGTGAAGAGGATGTGTAGTTAGTATTATGTTTGGTATTCTTGTTTGACGCCGGCGCGTCGCTGTCGCTCTCTACAAACACCAGATATGCCTTAACCATTCCGTTGAGAGGGTGTCATTAAACGGTATTTCACCCCACACCTCCGCCAAATTCCAGTACTACCGTCTCCATCAGACATCATCATTCTTTGTTACATAACACCTGCAATTCGCAGAATGAATTAATGACCAGTCGTGCGGTGTGAATGTTCAGTCGGCGATACGCGGGGCCCACGCCTCTTCATTCGAAGTGATTCCCTCCGAGACGTGATTCGACTGCACGCCTTTCTCGTCGTTACCACATCAGCCACCTGGGACGATATTACCGGGCGTGCATCAGACGACGATTGTCGGCGTTGACACGTCGCTCGGTATCAAACCCACTCGACGGCTCTCGCACTAGTGTCGTGTGTGTAAACAAGTGTCTTGTGTGATATACACACGTGACTTTTAAGATGTCTTATGCAATATTCGATTGTCATGTATGACATACAAGTGTATTATATCATGACATCCAAGACCATGATGATGATGATGATGACAACGATGGCGATGATGATGATGACGACGATTACGACGATGACGACGATGACGACGATGACGACGATGACGACGACGACGATGTTGATGATGATGGAGGTGGTGATGATGATGATGACGATGACGACGACGAAGACGACGACGACAATGATGATTATGATGATGACGGCGATGATGGTGATGATGACGAACATCTCGGTGTTAGTGATGGTGATGGTGATGACGATGATGATGAGGAGGAGGATAGTGATGGTTGTGGTGATGGTTGTGGTGATGGTTGTGGTGATGGTTGTGGTGATGGTTGTGGTGATGATGCTGCTGCTGACGACGAATGTACACAAACAATAAAGACTAAAGATGCGTTGATATCGAACAATCCAAAGAATGTGGGCAGAGGTCCAACAAACCAGCCAATAAAATGTCTCATTCAGATAACGAAACTCGTTGCACTTTGCATTCATATAAAGAAGAAGCCGTGATGCGTGTGATTTTGATGACATAGTCACCTATTCTGGACAACTGTCACATAACCGGTCAGCTAAAATAAGGAAGCATAAACGTCAGTGGACAAGGCATCCGTTTTGTACCCACACTTCATCGATTCCTTCCGAATCACTTGACCCTCGCGTCCCACGGTGCCAGCGCCCTCTGTCGTATAACACCTATCATCGACGCGATCGAAGCGTGTTTCAAAGGAAGCAGATGGATAGCCCCGAGACAAAGAGAGGCGTCGGGGCAGCACCGACACTAGTGTACAGGGCCAGAGAGGGGGACATGATTGGACGATTGTGAACATTTTATAGAACGCTGCAATGCACCATCCGTATGATACCAGTACACACGCACACGCACGCAAGTACATGCACGAAAACATATATGAGTATATAGATACCAATATGTATGTATATGTGTGTATGCGTGTATACATACACGCATACACGCATACACGCATACACGCATACACGCATACACGCATACACGCATACACGCATACACGCATACACGCATACACGCATACACGCATACACGCATACACGCTTACACGCATACACGCATACACGCATACACGCATACACGCATACACACACATACAAACATACACACATACACACATTCATACATACGTACATGTGTACATATATATATATATATATATATACATACACACATACATACATGCATGCACACACGCACACACGCGCACACGCGCACACGCGCACACGCGCACACGCGCACACGCACACACGCACACACGCACACATCACACACGCACACACGCACACACGCACACACGCACACACGCACACACGCACACACGCACACACGCACACACGCACACACGCACACACGCACACACGCACACACGCATACACATATACAAACGCAAACATACACACATACACACATTTATATATACAAGCATACATAAATACATATATACTTATATACGTACATGCGTACATGCACATACACATATACACATGCACACATGCACACATACACACATACACACACGTACACACGTACACTCACGTAAATATGTACACACGTACATTTATACACATATACATACACACATACATCCATACATGCATACATACATACATACGTACTTACTTACTTACAGACATGCATACATGCATACATGCATGCATACATACACACACGCGCGCCTGCGCACTCACAGACACATACATAAACTTACACGCACACACACGCACGCACATACACCACACACACACGTGTATATACAAGCACCGCATATTATTACATAATGGGATCGTGTCGCATCAACTAGATAGTTCCGACGGGCCAGTGATATCGTTCATATCGTCACCACATGCATATCGATTTATAGATGTTTCCCAAATCCTGCCTTGGTTCTTGTGTACGCAGATAGAGAGGCCGCTTACGCTGTGTTTGTTGGTTATGAAACGATCAAGTAAGATGAGAAATGTTCAGTCGAAAACAAGTTTGATTCGTTCGTCTCACGGCCAAGACGATGTCGAGACAAATTACGCAGTACACGTCGCGCGGTGACCCCTGGGACAAATGTCTGCGTTGATAATCTTAGACAACATCAGAAAATAAACTTCCGAAGTACGCCATATTTGCTTAGTATTCTCAACTCTGCCAATTAAATGTTCCTTATCGACACCGACTCCAATTTCGTCATTCATTGTCACCTTAAATGTAAAAGTAGCTGAAAGTTATGATTGCGTTAAGAGGATCACAATCAAAACAACGGCCTGTACCCTGTGCTTTTAAAATATGCATTTAACAACATCAACATTGTCTCAACAATACCATCATCATATTCAACAACAACAACAAAAGTAGTATTAGCAGTGGAAATAGTAACAGTGGCAGCATCAGTTATGTTGTTGTTGTTGTTGTTGCTGTTGTTGTTGATGGTATTGTTGATGTTGTCGTTGCTGTTAACGTTGCTGTTGTCGTTGCTGTTGTCCTTGCTGTTGTTGTTGTTGTGGTGGTGGTTGTTGCTGTGGTTGTTGCTGTTATTATTGTTGGTGTTGTATTACTAGTAGCATAAAAGTGGTAGTGGTGGTTGTAGTAGCAGTAGTTGTTGCTGTTATTTGTAGTTGTTGTTGTTGCTGCTGATGTTATTGTTGCTGCTGCTTCTGGTGCTGCTGCTGCTTGTGGGACAACAACAGTAGAACAGTAGCAGTAGCTCTAGTTCTGTTACTAGCTATATCAGTAGCAACGCAACATAAACAACAGAAACAACAACAACAGCAGCATCCGTAGCAATAACAGTAGCAGCGTAATAACAGTGACGTCAATACTAGTAATGGTAATGTTGGCAGTACTAACACTAATTGCATTAACAGCTGCGGCACTTCCAATAAAGGCTGCAGCCAGATAAATGATAACTGAAGTAATTGCATTACGACTCGTGTTTCCAGTCGACATGTTACCCACAATGCACCGCGGAGTGTTGTCTCTTCGGCGCTCGTAATGCTCATCGTGAACACGGATTTTGAGACGATCTCAGGCTTTCAGGAGTAATGCATGTTGATTCCGGTTCGATGAGGTTTTAATTAGACCAGTCACATAGTTAACGACGACTTTTGTCCGAATGCAGTCGACGAGAAGAGGTTATCCTAATGACGCATGGCGGCCTTTGGTGATACAAAAGGAAGAGTATCCATTAATGTTGTCTCTTTGTAACAAGGAAACATGATGACAACAGCGTCTGGTAATGTTCCCGACTCGATAGCGATTTTCCGTCATTAAAGAGCAGCGTTATACGTGAACGCCGAATCGAATGTCATGTCATAGTTACGTCTTATACATTTATTTCCGCGAATTGATGTTACACGTAACAATTATGATGTCGTTTCGACTACATTGTAATATGAAAGTAACTCGATATTATCATATGTGTAAGCTATACCGTTGGTTACCTTCCGCTACTTGCCTAACGATAATCAGAGTACGGATCATCAAATGTAAGAAATATAATCACAGAAAAGTCACAATTTTAAACATAGTGATTTTAAACAGTGATTTATATTTACAATATAAGCAGACATATATTCCGGTGAATTTTCGTCTTAATCATCAAACATAAACTTGACGATAACAAGTAACGTGAAAATCTCACTGTTACAAAAAATAATGTCAATGGAATTGCACAAGCTTATATCAGAGTTACTTCGGAATAATTATTATATTTCTTATTGCATCAAACGTATTGATGTTCAGTTATCAGCGTGAATATGCAAGACTATTGTAGTGTTGCTTCGGCATTTAAAATTGTGTTGAATTTTCAATGAAACTATGTGTAATTGTGTATTTAATATGCTAAATTCGAATAACATTATGTGGTGACATCACTGCTAATAAAAACGGTAACGTTATTTTCGTGATTTGTTTCTTGTAACTTCAGTGGTTAGGGATGGACAGGGAGAGCGGACAAGTGAGGCAATGGTTGCGTGGCGGCGAATTGGTGATTAGCTGATAGAAGGTGCACCATTTAGCGCGATTTGTACTTTGCATATAAGCACGCGTGGGCCAAGTTCAGCAGTGGTTAGGGTTAGGGTTCGTGTTAGGGTTAAAGTTAAGGTTAGGGTAAGGGTTAGGGTTAAGGGTTAGGGCTAATGTAGGTTGAAAACTTCGTGCGTACGTCATACGTGACATAGTGACTAAATTAACATATTACACTATTTCATTTAAAACTAGAACAAAATCTAAATGGATCACACCACTGTGCATTTCCTATATTCAGCTAGCATACGCATAGTCAAACCGGTATTGTCAATTTGATGGACAATGTTATTGATGACAATTGTCCTAAGACCATCTGATAGGCAGCGCATAGAAAAGCAAGCCAGACGAGCTTTCAACGGCAGTGACTGTTTAGAGGCTGGTGTGGGTCCGAAGCACTGGCGGAGACAATTGGCTGGAGACAGAACCGTTCAACGTCAGCAGATTTTGCTGTATAAAAAACGTTGGCATTAGTCAAACATTTCCCCACATCCACGTCATGTTCCTTATGTCCAGTTCAGACGAGACGTGCGATTTCAAATGTGTTCATTTTAAGTGGATGTTCCTTGAACAAGGAATCTAACTATAGTCGCGCTTCGTCTGTGTGTGTGTGTGTGTGTGCGCGCGCGCGCGTGCGTGCGTGCGTATGTATGTGTGCGTGCATTTGTGCGTGCGGACGTGCTTGTTTGATTGCGCGTGCGTGCATGCGCGCGCGCGTACGTAGGCGTGCGCGTGCACGTGCCTGGGTGGTACTGAATGAGAAAACCCAACAGCAAAAGTATCGGTGTAAGAAAAAGACGGAAGTAAATTAATGAGTTCCGCCGGAATCGGACAGTCGCCGTAGACAGGAAGTTACAGACAATGTCGAGCATGGCTGTAGGTAGAGAAATATGCATCGGCTCGGCCTTATTACCCCGACCATGGACTGTCCAGTCGCGTGTCGAATACGGACAGCTGCTTAGATCGACCGAGTGACCATGAGAGAGATGCCGGACCACGTAGGGCCGACACTGTCATTAGCGGCACAGCACCGGACTGTCGCTCGTGGGACCCGGGGACGGATTCACTAATAATCTTATCAGCGCATGAGACCGAGTTTGTTCTTGAGAATCGGCTTGGCTTCATAACAATGATGATCTTGTGTTCTGAAAACTGTCATCTCCAGGATTCGCCATCGGAACAATGTTGACGGCGTGTCATGGAAATAGTCGTTATTTTGTTCACCTCTTGTTGTCTAAAAGCCATAGGTCCCTTCTAAATGGAACAACATCTACCGAGGCGACATAAAGTATACCACGCAGGTAGTGAATATTTTCTTTATCTTATAGTTATCTACTAAGCCAAGTAGTGGAGAACATTCTGAAATAAACCATCAGCGCAATGGCCCAGTAGGACTTTATTGGGTAAATGTCCAGATTCACGTTCATCAGGGAACTATTTAATTTAGACAGGTCATATTTTTGGTGTTTCAGAACCGTACTTCTATGCAGAGATTCTGCATATATATATATATACATATATCTATATGAGAAGAAGAGAATGCCTAAGAGAGCATAGAACGCGTCAGACGGAGGTAGACATAGAAGAGTAGAAGATAAGACTGAAGGTATGTTGTGGAATGGAGAGTTACGATAAGTCTTAAAACATGACATAGATGAACAGCTGAGAGTGATACAAGAGAGCAGAGAGTGAGACAAGAGAGCAGAGAGTGATACAAGAGAGCAGATAGTGAGACAAGAGAGCAGAGAGTGAGACAAGAGAGCAGATAGTGATACAAGAGAGCAGAGAGTGATACAAGAGAGCAGAGAGTGATACAAGAGAGCAGAGAGTGATACAAGAGAGCAGAGAGTGAGACAAGAGAGCAGAGGGTGAGACAAGAGAGCAGAGAGTGATACAAGAGAGCAGATAGTGATACAAGAGAGCAGAGAGTGATACATGAGAGCAGTGAGTGATACAAGAGAGCAGAGAGTGAGACAAGAGAGCAGAGAGTGATACAAGAGAGCAGAGAGTGATACAAGACAGCATAGAGTGATACAAGAGAGCAGAGAGTGAGACAAGAGAGCAGAGAGTGATACAAGAGAGCAGAGAGTGATACAAGAGAGCATAGAGTGAGAAAAGAGAGCAGAGAGTGATACAAGAGAGCAGAGAGTGATACAAGAGAGCAGAGAGTGATATAAGAGAGTAGAGAGTGAGACAAGAGAGCAGAGAGTGATACAAGAGAGCAGAGAGTGATACTAGAGAGCAGAGAGTGATACAAGAGAGTAGAGAGTGAGACAAGAGAGCAGAGAGTAATACAAGAGAGCAGAGAGTGATACAAGAGAGCAGAGAGTGATACAAGAGAACAGAGAGTGATACAAGAGAGCAGAGAGTGAGAAAATAGAGCAGAGAGTGATACAAGAGAGCAGAGAGTGGTACAAGAGAGCAGAGAATGATACAAGAGAGCAGAGAGTGAGACAAGAGAGCTGAGAGTGATACAAGAGAGCAGAGAGTGACATAAGAGAGCAGAGAGTGAGACAAGAGAGCAGAGAGTGTTACAAGAGAGCAGAGAGTGAAACAAGAGAGCAACGAGTGAGACAAGAGAGCAGAGAGTGACACAAGCGAGCAGAAAGTGATACAAGAGAGCAGAGAGTGAGACAAGAGAGCAGAGAGTGATACAAGAGAGCAGAGAGTGAGACAAGAGAGCTGAGAGGGATACAAGAGAGCAGAGAGTGATACAAGAGAGCAGAGAGTGATACAAGAGAGCAGGGAGTGAGACAAGAGAGCAGAGAGTGATCTAAGAGAGCAGAGGGTGATACAAGAGAGCAGAGAGTGAGAAAAGAGAGCAGAGAGTGAGAAAAGAGAGAAGAGAGTGATACAAGAGAGTAGAGAGGGAGACAAGAGTGATACAAGAGAACAGAGAGTGATACAAGAGAGCAGAGAGTGAGACAAGAGAGCAGAGAGTGATACAAGAGAGCAGAGAGTGAGACAAGAGAGCAGAGTATGGGACAAGAGAGCAGAGAGTGAGACAAGAGAACAGAGAGTGAGCCAGGAGAGCAGAGAGTGAGACAAGATAACAGAGAGTGAGACAAGATATCAGAGATTGAGTCAAGAGAGCAGAGAGTGAGACAAGAGAACAGAGATTGAGTCAAGAGAGCAGAGAGTGAGACAAGAGAACAGAGTGTGAGCCAGGAGAGCAGAGCGTGAGACAAGATAACAGAGAGTGAGACAAGAGAGCATAGAGTGAGACAAGAGAACAGAGAGTGAGACAAGAGAACAGAGAGTGAGACAGGAGAACAGAGAGTGAGGCAATAGAATAGAGAGTGCGACAGGAGAATAGATAGTGAGACAGGAGAACAGAGATTGAGACAGGAGAACAGAGAGTGAGGCAATAGAATAGAGAGTGAGACAAGAGAGCAGAGACTGAGACAACAGAGCAGAGACTGAGACAAGAGAACATAGAGTGAGCCAGGAGAGCAGAGTGAGACAAGATAACAGAGAGTGAGACAAGAGAGCAGAGAGTGAGACAAGAGAACAGAGAGTGAGACAAGAGAACAGAGATTGAGTCAAGAGAGCAGAGAGTGAGACAAGAGAATAGAGAGTAAACCAGGAGAGCAGAGAGTGAGACAAGATAACAGAGAGTGAGACAAGAGAGCAGAGAGTGAGACAAGAGAACAGAAAGTGAGACAAGAGAACAGAGAGTGAGACAGGAGAACAGAGAGTGAGGCAATAGAATAGAGAGTGAGACAAGAGAGCAGAGACTGAGACAAGAGAGCAGAGACTGAGACAAGAGAGCAGAGACTGAGACCAGAGTGCAGAGTTTCATGTTTGTTTGTTACGATTCGTGCCGAACATAATTATTAATATCGCATTGTGTGCCCCCCCCCCCCCCTCTCACCTCGCAAGGGTTCAAGAGTGCTAGGAAAAACATCTCCTTTGTAAATCCTTGCGCTAACGTCCCAACAGTGTTGACATTAGTAACAACATTACTCGTCTGTAATAATCATACAACGAATTCTTTCCCAGACAATAGTAAAATGTGCACTACAAACGAAAGACAGATTTGCCTAACAATCTAAAACCTAAATGCATTACTGGGTGGGTTTTGCTTATCCATTTCCGGACTTTGCAGCCTTGATGCATTACTAGCCGTACTATTAACACACAGATTCGTTGCTAATCTTATAATGATCAGTTATAACAAAGTACAGAAACAGGTTGACTGACGGACTATGTACTCTACTTTACTGTACGACAGTTAACAGGCGTGTGGAACGCGTTCACAAAAGTCGCCACTGACCGACAACACCCCGACAGCCAGAAGCAATCGGCAAGGCTGCCTGTGGTGAATGTCATCTGCGGGAAACCTCGCGAGGCGACACGTTAGGACGACCACCAGATATTGTTATTGATCCAATCACTCTATGGTACACGTGTGTATTAGGCATCCAGTTCATATTTCGTTCTAAGTATTGCTCGCATATAAATAGGCGTACCAGCCGTCGTGAATGAGCTATGGCGTGGGGTCGTTTGTACGAACTTTGCCGAGTTCTATGGCACGATTTCCAAACTACAGATCCAAAGCAGCGCCGTGTGGTAGGTCACGGGAAGATCCAGCAGGGAGTAGCCAAAGAAGTGTTATTCAGGAAGCCTCGGAGAAGAGGGTGCTCAAACCCACTACTTCGCGATATTATTTAGAAGAACACAACACTGAGTTATTACTGAGTGTGAGCGTTTGCGGGTGCGTGTATGCATTGTTTGCGCGCGCATGTAAATGTATGTGTTAATATTTGCGTTTATGTTTGTGTTTATGCTTGTGCATGTGCGTGCGTGAGTCCGTATGCGTCTGTGTACCGTGCGTGTGTTTGTGTGTGTGTGTGTGTGTGTGTGTGTGTGTGTGTGTGTGTGTGTGTGTGTGTGTGTGTGTGTGTGTGTGTGTGTGTGTGTGTGTGTGTGTGTGTGTGTGTGTGTGTGTGTGTGTGTGTGTGTGTGTGTGTGTGTGTGTGTGTGTGTGTGTGTGTGTGTGTGTGTGTGTGTGTGTGTGTGTGTGTGTGTACGTTTGTGTGTGTATGTGTGTGTCTTTATATTTGTTCGTGCGTGTGATATATCTACGTGTGTGCGTGCGTGTGTGTCTTCTTCCTTACACCCGATGTAATCATCAGCATACCTCCGTCACCACATTTCAAATCATAAGCAGTCAACAGTCAAACAGACGAAAACACGGTAACATATCGTATTCATCAACAAATTGACGAAAACACGGTAACATATCGTATTCATCAACAAATTGACGAAAACACGGTAACATATCATATTCATCAACAAAACGAGCGTCACTAAACTCAACTTCTAGAATTGCCAATGCACGGGCACCGGCCTACTTCTGATGAAGTGGTACAAAAATAAACCACTGGTCAGAGCAGATATTGCAATGCATACAATGTGTGTCGCTTACGGAAACGTCACATTACAATTAATTTACTACACGCTACATCACTGATCAGATCGATGACAAAATCACAGCTGTCTCATTGGCATGTCTGCAACGCTCGCGGCACTGTAGACAATCTGTGCGTGTGTGCGTGTGTGCGCGTGTGCGCGTGTGCGCGTGTGTGCGTGTGTGCGTGTGTGCGTGTGCGCGTGTGCGCGTGTGCGCGTGTGCGCGTGTGCGCGTATACGCGTGTATGGATGGATGTGTGGATGCATGTATATATATATATACACACACACACACACACACACACACACACACACACACACACACACACACACACACACACACACACACACACACACACACACACACACACACACACACACACACACTTTCACACGCACACATGTATGTATATGTGTTGCTATGCATGCGGTACATCCATAAAACACGGTCCTAAAAGAACCATATGTGTTCGCTGAGGCAGGCGGAAGTGCAGCAGTGATTAAGGCCCCTGGCGTACACTGCGAGGATTCGCGACAAATTACTACGCTGTGCAAATTCCCACTGTCTCCGTAGATCAACGTCAATGCGCATTGCGCCAAAGAGTGTCACACATTAATAATGCATTAGTCTATTAGCGTTTTCCTCAAATGCCGGCTTTGATCAACTGTGCCGATGCGTGACCAAGGCAGTGATGCGTGACCAGGGACACTCATTCTGCCTTGGCAGGCAACGGATCTTATGTGCATGAACCGAGAATTCTCGCCAAAGCTAACTGGTCGGCAACATGCAATATGGAAACGCGAGTTTGGCACTGATTGCAGAATATCTTGCTCGAATATGCTAGCATCTACTTTATCGCTGTGGAGATACTTGCATAATCTTGTAAGAGGAGCACTTTCGTAACGCGGAAATCTAGGCTGGTTCAAATAAACAAAACACGAGTGAGTTGGGTTCAAATTGAAATATATCTACTTTTTAAAAGATATTACATTTCAGTTTTATTTTACATGTATTGGTCTGTATAAACTTGTAGGTTACATAGTTTTTAAAATCATGTGAAAACAGGATATGATGATATGAATTTCTGAGTACTCAAAAACGTTCTTGGACACAATAGAAATGCTCACACAAAAATAGTGTGCGCGGGGGTGCGTGCATGCGTGTATGTATGTATGCGTGCGTGTTTATATAATTAGAGAATTTGAGCAAGTCTTCTTCTTCTTCCCCTTGCTCCTTGCGGGGTGGGGTCGACGTCACTTGGTAGCTTCTTCTACTTTTCTTATCAGTTCTTTCCACCTCTCTCTCTGTCTGTCTCTGTCTCTGTCTCTGTCTGTCTGTCTGTCTGTCTGTCTGTCTGTCTCTCTCTCTCTCTCTCTCTCTCTCTCTCTCTCTCTCTCTCTCTCTCTCTCTCTCTCTCTCTCTCTCTCTCTCTCTCTCTCTCTCTCTCTCTCTCTCTCTCTCTCTCTCTCTCTCTCTCTCTCTCTCTCTCTCTCTCTCTCTCTCTTCTCTCTCTCGTCCTCAATGGCTATCCATTCATGGCTGTTCTCTCCAGCCCTCCCCAGGTCTCGTTTTATGCTGTCGTTCCATCTCAGCCTTGGTCTTCCTCTCCTTCGTCTGCCACCCTCTTCTATTTTCCATGCTCTTGTCGCCAGTCTGTCTTCACCCATTCTATGCACATGTCCCGCCCATCTTATTCTGGTACCGGTTACTTTCCTCTTTAGGTGTTTTTCATTCCAATCTCCTCTCTCAATTCCAATTTTTTGCTTATATCCTCTCGCGTTACTCTACATATTCTTCTGACCCAGTTTTCTGCTATCTGTAGATTCTCCTCCTGTCTCTCTGTCAGTGGCAGTCTTCCCAACCCATATATACAGGCTGGTACAACGCAGGCTTCCAACACTTTTCCTTTCAGTTGTTTCTTCAGTTTTCTGTCCCACATAATGCCTTCTACCCTCTCCCATGCTGCTGCTCCTGCTTGCACCCTCCTCTGTATTTCTTTACTAGTCCTTCCATCCTCACACACTGTACCGCCCAGGTATACAAAGCTGTTCAGTTGCTTAATGGTCTTTCCGTCAATAACTACATGCAGATCTACCTCCTGTTCACCTATCCACATTACTTCAATATTCTCCAGATTCATTCGGAGGCCGAGTTTTATGAAGGTGTCACTCCATTCTTGCAATGCTTTCTGTAATTCCTCTTTGTTATCAGCCACCACTGCTAGGTCGTCTGAAGTATCTTCTTAAGTTCTTCCTGTTCCAATATCGTTCCACTGATCAGGATCATCAACATAATGAAAAGCAGGGGACTCAAGGCACTTCCCTGTTTGAGTCCTACTTCCACTCCAAATTGTTCCGATGTTTCTCCTTCGACTCTCACTACCGCTGTTGTCTCCTTGTACATTTCCTCCTCCATTCTGGCTTCTGCATCTCCAACCTCCATCCATCTCATGACTGCAAATGCGAGTTCTCTCGTCACGGAGTCAAATGCCTTTTCCAGATCTACAAAACCGATGCTACATCCTTTTTAAATTCTCTCTTCTTTTCGATAATTTGTCTGATGGCAAACAATCCATCATCTGTTCCTCTCCCTTTCCTAAATCCCAGCTGATTCTCTCCGATTTTGCTCACCACTGTAAGCCTCACCCTAGCATCCAGTATCCTTTCCAACAATTTCAGGGCTTGACTCAGTAATGTGATGCCTCTCTATCTCCCTGGGTCATAGATGTCCCCTTTCCCCTTCCATATCTGCACAATCACTCCTCTTCGCCACTCTGCCGGTATCTCTCCTGGTGTGAAGCACACATTAAACAGCCTCGTCAGCCACTTGATTCCAACTAGTCTGCTTTCACCATTTCCACTGAGAGTTCATCCACTCCTACAACCTTTCCTATTTTCATCTTCTGTTCTGCTTTCTCCACCTCTTCTTCTGTTATTGTCCTCACCTCCAGCTCTCTCCTTACGGTATGAGGTATCTCTATCTAATATTCTTCCTCCGTATTTAGTAGTTTCTTGAAGTACTCCTCCCAAACATCCAGTGTCCCGTCGCTTCTCTTCGTTGCTGATGTTCGTATAGTATCTTTTCTGTCTCTGTCTCTATCCCTGACAAGTTTGAAGATCAGTTTTTTCTGAAGATCATTTTTTTCTGAGCAAGTCCTCGTTTATAATAAACTACGCCACTCTCCATTTATTTTTGCAATACGCGTTCTATGCTAGTCAATATATATCTAATTTTGCGCGTCTAAATCATCTAAGGCTGACAATCAATGCCTATATACTTGGTCAATCAATAATAACGTAACATTAATAACAGTAATATTATCTTATGCAACACAGGTGTCCGCCTTTGATAAAGCGCTCGCGGCACTCACTCTATTACCAGAGCAAATTGTTTCGCAGCAGGTAATGTGTAGATCAATACCATTGCCTCTGTGAGTTCAGGAAATGGATATTATCCACTTCCGTGTTTAAGATAGTTTCCTCCACTGGTAGAAACACAGAATAAATGGGACCAACGGCCTTTGGTCTATCTTCCGAAAGAGACATGCAATGTGGGCTGAACAAATATGCCCAATTTTCAAGATGGAAGTGGAATCAGACCACGGTCCCCGTTACTGACACTCCGGTGTTTAACCTCAACATCGTCATACCACCCAGCGCTTGACATGCTCATAAGGGTAATTGTCTTTAGATGCGGGGATCATGTCTTTATCCTGACCCGGTGTCAGTACGTACGCTAGTCTTGCTCTGATTCGTCCGTCTACAACACTCATACGATCCTTCTATCGCCACCTTCTTCCATCTATGTGACAATAACACTCATTCGTGTGTCATCGTATCCGTCAATCTAATTTATTGTTTCGACTATGTTGCAATGTTGCAGTCTGCCATAACACAGCTGCGAATTTTGTAAGAGCCACTAAACCCGTACGTCCTGTCTACACAGAGAACAAATATGCAACCGGATTTTCTTTATCTCTCAACCACGTGATTCTGATTAAAACCTTTCAAGGCCTGGTATAGTTAATTACTTTTTAGCTTCCTCTCTTCAGGTTACATTCAATGTTTGTCAAAATATTAGAATAAGAATCGGAATCAATTTAGTAATGGCAATTACTCAGTTGAATTGCGTGTACACTCAAAATAAAACACACACACACACTCACACAAGCATAATATTATGTTATAAAACACAGTGAATTGTGTGACTGTAATATACTCGAACTGAGCACATTCGCACTTGTCATTCATGCATGCATGCTTAATGGGATAGCAATAGAGACCTCCATTCAGTAAGTCCACGACATGTTTAGTCCCCATTTCCTGGTAAGGGATTTTTTTACACGGCTGCATCTAGAAAGGACATCGTGTGTTCGAGCGTATCCTGTTGTGAGAGAAGTGCAGTAGTGTTGTCGTAGCATGGGGGCACTTAATCGAGAGATTACGGATTCGACACCCCTCGCTGTCGATCCGAACTTCAGCAATTTCGTTCACCTCACGTTGCTTTGGTTCACTCAGCTGCATGAGTGCAACCCTGGCTTTTTACATTTGGTGGATATTTATGTAAAGATATTCTTCACGCAGTAATTCAGCGTCGTTGAATGCCAGATAATTCGAGAAAGTATTCGATTGAATAGATCTATAGGGTGTCAAGTCAAGAGCCTTGAGCAGCCCTGAGGACTGGATACTCCGCTAGATATGAACGTACCTTTATTTTTTTTAAAGACACACAAAATAGGGTGGATGAAAATGACCGAGTTTCGAAAGAGTGGAATCGAACCACCGTCCTGACGGTCGACTGTTGGGTGCTCTAACAATCTGACCATGGAATCGAACCACAGTCCTGACGGTCGACTGTTGGGTGCTCTAACAATCTGACCATGGAATCGAACCACTGTCCTGACGGTCGACTGTTGGGTGCTCTAACAATCTGACCATGGAATCGAACCACAGTCCTGACGGTCGACTGTTGGGTGCTCTAACAGTCTGACCATGGAATCGAACCACTGTCCTGACGGTCGACTGTTGGGTGCTCTAACAATCTGACCATGGAATCCCACGATTCACCCAACCACCTCGCTCGAGGACAAGATTGAGGGAACATACAACAGGGATCTTAGTGAGAAAGACGGAAGCAGCCGCAGTGTACACGCAGGGGTAGTTTGTATCGATCCGGTCGTAAAGGAGACGGCGTCAAGGCCGTTCTCGAAACATCAGATCAACAATCGGCTGGCTGCCGCGAATAGTGGACGTTGATGACCGCCGTAATGTTGGCAAATAAGGATAATTCTGATTGTTTGTCGGAACGGTCGAAAGTTGTAATTGTAAGAGTGGGGCGTTAGTGTGGCTGGCTTCTCACGCTCAGCGGTCTGTAGTGTGATCGGCCGAGAACAAGCCCAGACGCATGCTACAAGCGTCGTACGTATAAGCGGGCACATACATACACACTCATATACCGTACGCACAAGGATACGTACTCTTATATGCACGCATACATGCACGCACACACTTGTACGCACTCGCACCCACGCACGCACGAACTCTCACCCATTTCATAAACGGACATTCACACATACACACGCATGCTCGCACGCACAAACGCACTAACACACACAAACACACGAGCCCACTACACACACAAACGCACAAACGCACATGCACACACACGCACACACACACTCACGCACGCATGAACGCAAGCACACACACACGCACGCACAAACACACACACAAGCACATACGCACCCTGCCCAAATGTACATTGACGTGCACACAAGAACAAACACCCTGCAGCTGACACATGTTTAATGCTAGGACCACTGGTTGTCGTCGACATAGTTCATTAGACTCACTGTTTACTCTTCACAATGCTCACCAACATTAATGATAGTGTGCCGCCGAAAGTCGATGGTTTACATGATTGCCTGCATATTGTTAACGCAATTGCAACCTATGTTTATCGCGAAGAATGTCTGTGGTTTACACGATTGCCTGCTTATTGTTAGCGCAATTGAAACCTATGTTTATCGCGAAGTATGTCTCTGGTTTACATGATTGCCTGCTTATTGTTAGCGCAATTGCAACCTATGTTTATCGCGGAGAATGTCCAGGAATGTGACGCTGTATGACAGGCGGATACATACTTATTATATCATCCATACAATTTATAATTCATACATTACACAATTCCGTTGACTGGCTTCATTTTGGTAACGTGTATTGAATTATTTTCCAGTAATTTACCCGTTTACACGAGCGATGCTTGTCCCAATTGTGTCGATCGACGACGTTTTGCACGATAACGTGCAACTAATTTGTTTGTGCGTTTAGACGAGCGTCGTGTTTACATATGTTTTATACTGCGACCTATTTTGTGACACGTGCAACTCCCGAATTAAGCTTTGGTGTAAGGTTTTAACCATTGTCCGTCGTTGATTTTTGCAATGTTGCATTACGCGTTTCTATGTCGGCCGACAAAGTGGACAATTAGTTGTTCGTGTAACCGTACCTTTAGGAAGAAATTCTACATTTTCTTTGTATCTACAGCGACCGACAACAAAATCTAGCTCAGCGAGTCATAGAAACTTGTACATCGCCGCAATAAATTATTTATATACATGTCTGGCTTGGTTTGCACAAGGACTGACCACAGTCTGGACGTTCGCATCTAGCAGTAATGCATTTGAACACTTAATCGACATCAGAACGGACCACGTATCGGGTCTGAACTGTGACATTTCATCCATTCGCTGAAACATATCCATTACTTATATTCAAGTTTCTCTCATGGATACCTTAGTTATGATTACGTGATGCTTATCTGGAGAAAAAACTGATGTTAGTCTGATGAAATGCATTGCTTTGGGGTCGTTAAAAGATATTAGTTGTTATGTTTTGCTTGTTTTTTGTATGTATGTATGTACGTATGTATGTATGTATGTATGTATGTATGTATGTATGTATGTATGTATGTATGTATGTATGTACGTACGTACGTATGTATGTATGTATGTATGTATGTCCCAATTGTGTCGATCGATGTATGTATGTATGTATGTACGTACGTACGTACGCACGTACGTACGTATGTATGTATGTATGACCAAAACGACATAATTGCTACTTTATAGCATAACTTCACCAATCAGCTTATGCATATTGACTTTTAATACCAACATGCGGAAGCGTTGTATTTTTCTGTAATTTGATATTGCATATGAGACAAATGAGACAAATGAGACAAATGAGACAAATGAGACAAATGAGGTAAGATTTCCACGTAAAGATACAATTTCATAATATTTCAGCTATTCTACGCCATATTGTGGAATAAAATAGTCCCTGGAATGATGTGATTGATGATAAACAAATTGGCAAAACTGACTATAAATAGGTTTTGTCTTCGAAGTAATCATGCTGTTAATAATGTCTGTCAGGTGTCTCTTCTTACGGGTGCATTGCATGTTGTTGTAGCGATTCATTTTGCAAAAAAGACAATTGTCAAGCTGATACCAACATGCAGTAACGAAAGTGACTAGCGAATGTTACAATGTTACGTGTGCTGCCACCTGTTGTTGGAAACCGTAACGGTGTTGTGTCAATAGCTAGTGTATGATTGGAGACCCCTAGCGTGTAAAAAGGCCATCGATGTTCACACGTCATCGGTGTTGCCTGTAGATACACGTGCGCTCGCACCCGCTCGCACGCACACGCACGCACGCATGTACGCACATACGCTTACATGGAAATTCGCAGATGCGCACAAAACGTACACATACACAAGCACACACACACACACACACACACACACACACACACACACACACACACACACACACACACACACACACACACACACACACACACACATGCACACAAATATATACACAAACACACGCGGACGCACATATACACACACACACACACACACACACACACACACACACACACACACACACACACACACACACACATACACACACACACACACACACACACACACACACACACACACACACACACACGTAAACAATAACAAGTAATAATATTATTATAACAACAGATCAACTTGAGAAGAAGGAGCTTTATAAGCTAGAATGAACTAGCCACATAAACCACAAAGAAAACTAGCGACGCTGTGACAAGTGGTGTCTCAGTATCTCGGCCAGACAGACCGGTGCAAACGCGACATTTGTCTCGCGAAGTAATTCATGTGTGAAGCCCAGGGCCGACCTGTTGGATTCCCCGGCTAGCGTTTTACTCTGTGACCTTTCCTAGTATATTGCGCCATTTTTCTCCGCAGTCACAACCAATAAGCCATCATTTCGTATAACTTACGTACATAATACGATTCTCTCCGCTTTTTGCGGGCACTTTAGGATGGACGTTTCCCTTACTGGCGTTCTTCCTTTAATCTTGACCAAGTAGCCGTCTCAGCTAAGACGCTGACCGGGCACACCATACGTCTAAGGACAGATGACTTCTTCGAAATGATGCATAACAATCTTCGACTTCACCGTAGTGCACAAGGCTTCGTGCACTTGCAGAATCCCGGGGTTATATACTGCATCACCCCACAACGCCTCACATGCCCCCTAAGTCAGTACCCAGTGTACTGATAAATACTTCTGGGTACCTCATCAAAGTTTGTGTCATTGCAACGTCAAAGGATACTCAATAGTATTCCGCGGGTGTACACAAATAGTGTAATTAGGGTCAAACGCACACCTTAAGGCAAGTTGGTCCACGAATAGCAGTGGTAAACAGCAGACGGAATAACATGTTCTTATAGCTATTCACAGTGTCTATCATTCTGCAATGTTCGATTTTCAATCAATATTGCATAAGGACAAATATACAAAAGTTTTTGTGCGTTTTACCCCACTATATCAATATTAATACTAACACGTATGTTCTGCAGCAATGGAACCAGGTATAAAACTATGGGGCAAAACGCGCGCAGACTACATGCGATACATTCGCAGGCTACACGCGCGTTTCGCCCCTGCATAGTGCTGGTGGAGATGACGCGCTTATCTGTATTACGCTGCATTATCGCCCATGCCAGTGAAGATTTTTGCAATGTGTTAAGAAAATAGGAGGCTAATAAACTACATATGTAAATGTAGCGTTGTACTGTGTTCTCCTTTGTGACAATTGAACTTTCTGGAAGCTTACAGCGTGAAAGTAGCAAAGTGGTATCGTGATCTCACTCACCGTCGTGAATCCATCTGACGACGAAATTTGCAAATTTGCGCAGCAGATGCGTTTGTCTGAAACCTCAAGTCGTCATCTAGTAGATATTTTAATACTAGCTCGAGTAAAAGACGTTGGCCTTTTTGCGTTTTGCCTCTAGTTACACTCATATATGCGTGTCTCCCTTGTATATCCAGTGAACAAATATTGAATTTGAATTGATTATTTGCCTGCAAACATGATGAATTAACAGCATTTGATCAAAATGCATATGCACTGCTACGTCCCAGTCGGATAACACGATAAAATTAAGTTATCAATCTACGTTAGGCAATGTTCGTAGTCCAACAGAGCAAGCAGAAACACGCCCATGGGTAGCATACATGATGTGCCGTTATTGAAGCTACGCTCACGGGTAGCATACGTGATGTGACGTCAACAACAAAACGCCCAACGGTAGCATACCTGAGGTGCCGTCGCTAAATCTACCTAAGGTGTTCTTGAAAACTATACTCCATAGAAAACCTATTTCTTACGTTGTTTTATTAGTCTACACGTAACGGTCTTGTCTATCTCTTTGTATGTTTTATTAGTCTACACGTAACGGTCTTGTCAATTTCTTTCGTTGTTTTATTAGTCTACATGTAACGGTCTTGTTTATTTCTTTCGTTGTTTGATTAGTCTACACGTGACGGTCTTGTTAATTTCTTTCGTTGTTTTATTAGTCTACACGTAACGGTCTTGTTTATTGCTTACGTTGTTTTATTAGTCTACGCGTAACGATCTTGTCGGTGAACTGTTTCAACATAGTTCAACGAATCTAAAAGAATGCATTTAATAGCATCACGAAGAAACTGGCAACTGTTCAGTAATGTTTATATCATGCATATCCTAACATGTTGTGTCTTCATCAGGAAACAAAACACCTTAAAGCTACTTCTTCATCATCGGTATTATGCATCGAGATTTCGGATCTTTAATTTCCAAATGTGTAGTGTTTTAGTTTTAGTAATATCCACAGACGGTTAACTACATTGCTTGCATTACGTTAAGCGCTCACAATAAATTACTTCGGGTGTTACATCTGGTTTTATGGTAATTAAGTATTGGCCATTAAACCACGGAACTTGTGGATCCCATGTTTTCTGAGAGAGCCAGGAACGTTAAAAACACAAAACATGAAGATCCAAATGTTTACATAATATTTTGACTTTTGTTTCGGCCAACATTAAATCAGTTAATAATATGTCTGATGATTTAACCAGAACTATATACATAGGTTGCCAATCCGAACCAGCTTATTGTGGGGGATAACTGTATTTTTGCCTTTTCGCGGGATGAATATGAAATAACACTAGCGAAAATAATCGAATTGAAGCGGGGGTCTTTAAGGTGAATACGCGATTGGCCTACGGAAATGCGAATGGCAACAACTGGAGAATAAACACGAAAAACCACTACAATTGTAGGACATATTCGATGAAATCATCCTAAACAAAGAATGCATGTTTAACATCACACGTTTGCCGTTATAATGTGTCTGAGTAAATGTGATGTTTGGTCCCGCAATGCGGTTTCCGCTACTACGAATATGACTTTCATTTATTTTATTACGTAATACAGATTTTTCTCGGAAATAAAACTATGCGTTTGTAAGAGACACATGTTTAAATAGCCGACATCTAGTATTTGGGTTCATTCGAGTAGCTTTGCACGTCAACCCAAACAGACACCTTCCTTTCAATACCACACCAACTGTTATGGTAAGAATTAAACCATGTTGCAGCTAACGCACAAAAGTGTTTGTTCGTATAATCTCATCACAGCCTATAACATGATACATACGTATTGATACAGCTGAATACAAGGCCTAGTACACGTGTCGACGTTAACGGTAAACCGCTCGGGAATAAAAACGGAACTGGAATAAAACAGGGTAAAGCAAACATACGATGATAATCCGCACAGCGGAAAAACGGATTATCGAGGCGCAAAGCATTCACATGTTGTAGCCGAGAATAATAATAATAACGTTATTCCAAAATGACGACACATCACCAATACATAGTTACCTGGAAGCAAGGTTAACGTACGGCCGACAGACTTAGTGGTGTTCCGCTGGATAGCTATATTTCATAGCGTTCCCACAGTTCCCATGAGACTTGCAACATGTTACTATTTGTGCAAGCCGTCGCAGATTACCGCGCTATGTGTACCACTACGAGGTTTACTGTTACCGCGCTATGTGTACCACTACGAGGTTTACTGTTACCGCGCTATGTGTACCACTACGAGGTTTACTGTTACCGCGCTATGTGTACCATTACGAGGTTTACTGTTACCGCCGCTATGTGTACCACTACGAGGTTTACTGTTACCGCGCTATGTGTACCACTACGAGGTTTACTGTTACCGCGCTATGTGTACCATTACGAGGTTTACTGTTACCGCGCTATGTGTACCACTACCAGGTTTACTGTTACCGCGCTATGTGTACCACTACGAGGTTTACTGTTACCGCCGCTATGTGTACCACTACGAGGTTTACTGTTACCGCGCTATGTGTACCACTACGAGGTTTACTGTTACCGCGCTATGTGTACCACTACGAGGTTTACTGTTACCGCGCTATGTGTACCACTACGAGGTTTACTGTTACCGCGCTATGTGTACCAATACGAGGTTTACTGTTACCGCGCTATGTGTACCATTACGAGGTTTACTGTTACCGCCGCTATGTGTACCACTACGAGGTTTACTGTTACCGCGCTATGTGTACCACTACGAGGTTTACTGTTACCGCGCTATGTGTACCATTACGAGGTTTACTGTTACCGCGCTATGTGTACCACTACCAGGTTTACTGTTACCGCGCTATGTGTACCACTACGAGGTTTACTGTTACCGCCGCTATGTGTACCACTACGAGGTTTACTGTTACCGCGCTATGTGTACCACTACGAGGTTTACTGTTACCGCGCTATGTGTACCACTACGAGGTTTAATGTTACCGCGCTATGTGTACCACTACGAGGTTTACTGTTACCGCGCTATGTGTACCATTACGAGGTTTACTGTTACCGCGCTATGTGTACCACTACGAGGTTTACTGTTACCGTGCTATGTGTACCACTACGAGGTTTACTGTTACCGCGCTATGTGTACCACTACGAGGTTTACTGTTACCGCGCTATGTGTACCATTACGAGGTTTACTGTTACCGCGCTATGTGTACCATTACGAGGTTTACTGCTACCGCGCTATGTGTACCACTACGAGGTTTACTGTTACCGCGCTATGTGTACCACTACGAGGGTTTACTGTTACCGCGCTATGTGTACCATTACGAGGTTTACTGTTACCGCCGCTATGTGTACCACTACGAGGTTTACTGTTACCGCGCTATGTGTACCACTACGAGGTTTACTGTTACCGCGCTATGTGTACCACTACGAGGTTTACTGTTACCGCCGCTATGTGTACCACTACGAGGTTTACTGTTACCGCGCTATGTGTACCGCTACGAGGGTTTACTGTTACCGCGCAATGTGTACCATTACGAGGTTTACTGTTACCGCGCTATGTGTACCACTACGAGGTTTACTGTTACCGCGCTATGTGTACCACTACGAGGGTTTACTGTTACCGCGCTATGTGTACCATTACGAGGTTTACTGTTACCGCGCTATGTGTACCACTACGAGGTTTACTGTTACCGCCGCTATGTGTACCACTACGAGGTTTACTGTTACCGCCGCTATGTGTACCATTACGAGGTTTACTATTACCGCCGCTATGTGTAACACTACGAGGTTTACTGTTACCGCGCTATGTGTACCACTACCAGGTTTACTGCTACCGCCGGTATGTGTACCACTACGAGGTTTACAGTTACCGCCGGTGTGTGTACCACTACGACGTTTACAGTTACCGCCGGTATGTGTACCACTACGAGGTTTACAGTTACCGCCGGTGTGTGTACCACTACGAGGTTTACAGTTACCGCCGGTATGTGTACCACTACGAGGTTTACAGTTACCGCCGGTGTGTGTACCACTGCGAGGTTTACAGTTACCGCCGGAATGTGTACCACTACGACGTTTACAGTTACCGCCGGTATGTGTACCACTACGACGTTTACTGTTACCGGCGTAATGTGTGCCAGATGTCGTGTACATTATAACGGCTGGGTTACTGTTCCAAAGATAATATTACTCTTTTCTTGCATCATTGTATACAGGCGCGGTAGGTCGATAGTACAGCGCCGTACTGTTAGTTGAGTGGAGCAGGCTTCGATTTATTCTGCTATCGTTTCGAAACTTAAGCAATTTTGTTCACCCCACGTTGCCTGTCACTTTCGGAAGAGAAAGGAAAATCAGTTGGTCCCTTCTGGTGCGTACGCCAGGGGAAGTAAAAGATCCCACACAGGGGTAAATATGTAACATCTCAGAGTGGTGGTCTCTTTCTCTAACCCACTGGATCTTGCTTCCCGGTCGGGCGTGTGAGAAACCGAGCAGGTAGTTTATATAACAGTAACGTCGTCGCTGACTCTCTACAAGGATCAAATGACCTTCTTCTTCTTCTTTTCTGGATAACGTGGTAGCCCAGATTTCCGGGTAATATCCCACGGGTTTGTTACTTTTGGAGCGCACGCTGTGTAAAATTGTTGAATAAAATGTGGTTTATTTACCTATCCATCACGTGACTTGTTTCCTAGCAAAAATTCACCCAAGCTATCATAAAATGGATGTCGTCAACGTCGAGCGTTCAAACATTCCGTCGTATATTTTGTTGAAATTCTAAAAGTGTTTTTTTATAACAGAAACATTAGCCATAGTTGGGAATGGGTTAACTAGGATATGGAATGCCGCAATAGTACCGTAATTCATGCACATTTACCGTTATCAACATCGTTGGCAAAGACAAAGCTTGACGGAGGTCAAGCGCGTAATTTGGTCTGTGACGAAGGCAAACTGTGATAAAGCTGATCCGTCATTTGCAAAACGTGAACGCCATTGTTGTCAAAGGTTAATGTTATGACGCAGTACATTTTATACAGATCGCCTCGCCATGCGTAAGCCAAACAGCGCATTCATTCCGTGCCGTCTTCTCTATGTAGTTCCCGACGTGACGTATGCTATATAAAGACCACTTTATTCAGACCCGCTAATAGAATAAATCGATTCGGCGTCGTGTGAAGGGACTGAAATATTTGTTCTTTTATGCTATAATTGATATAATAAAAGAGCACGCGTTTCCTTAGTGGAGTATCAAAAATCCTCCTCAGGAAAGGCTTCGTGGAAAATTGCATTTAATGAGTAAAAATTGTGACTTTGTCGGTCGTCGCTATTTCTGTCGCTTCCTCATTTGACGCCGCATGGGGCGCGTGTGGCAGTATAGCGACGTCATCAAACGGACTTGTTAACAAGATGGCTGCCTTCAAACTCCATTACCTTATGTTAGTAGCACCACCAAAAAATCGAGTAACACGTTTCTCATCACACGTTCCCAGTGGCGTTCCGGGCCGTCAACGATGAGTACAGATCCGTTATATCGTTATGAAAATTGCATTTTTATGATTCACATGTGTACGGATACCATATATCATAAGTTATTAATGTGATAACTTTTGAAAGTGGCATCGAAAAAACACCGATTTGTTTGATTCTCTCTTAAGCCAGAGGCTGCGTCTGTGTATCCTGTCAGTTTTCCGGAGCACCGTCAATCTCGTACTAACCCCTTCCTCGTCATCTATATTCGTTCCTTAGGAGGCATTTAAGGTTCCGACATGAGGGCGCTACAGTTATAAGATAAGATACGTAGAACATTTACATAGCGTCATAAATTTAGATAAATCCACTCGGAGGCGCTTAGAATACATAATTATATATATATATATACCAAGAAAGTTCTGTCGCCCGATCGGCTGCGAGATGGTGGCACGTACAAGTCATTGTTTGTAGTTGAACGCAACACTCGAGTAGCTCTTTGTTCATGGAGTAGGTTGGTGATGTCAGCTGGTACCAGTCCGCGTGTTGAGCACGAAACGTCAGTAGCAAAATTGCGTAATGAATGCGTTGCTTCACGGGAAGCCAGTGCAGTTTCTTGAGTACCGGTGTGAAGTGGTCCCATCTATAGCAGCGGACCACCAGCCAAGCAGCAGCATTTTGCACTCTTTGCAGCTTGTTGATTAGGCAGTCGGGGATGTCATATAGCAGACAGTTCGCGTAGATTATTCTCGATATAACAAGAGAGTACATAAAACGGACTGCGGCTTTCTGTGGTAGGCACGATCCGATCGACCCAATGTTCTTCAGATGATAGTAGGCTACGCAGCAGATGTGCTTTACATTGCTGACCATCGACATTTCCGAATCGAATACAACGCCGATGTTTATGGTAGTAGGACTTGGCGTTATGTCGCAGTCGCCAATTTTGATCACGGTGATGTTGTGTTTCGCTTTATTGTTTCGTGATGCTAACACAAGTGCGACCGTTTTATCATCGTTCACCTTTAGTCGATTATCGACTATCGACAAGCGGACGTCGTTGATGCAGTGCTCAATACGGCGTAGAAACAACATTATGTTGGTTTTGTTGTCTCAAATTTGATGTATATCTGGGTATCGTTACCGTAGAGATGGAAGCCCAGATTGTGTCATCTGATGGTATCATTGACAGGTGCTGTGTACGCAGAGAACAACAAAGGCCCCAGCACCGATCCTCGAGGGACGCCACTAGCGACGCTGGTTTTGCTGGAAGCGCCACATGGTATGTTTGCTGACTGCAACCGGTCGGTTAGAAATGATCGCATCCACACCAGCCATTCCGAAGCGTTGTTCTAATCGACTGTGCATAATTTCATGGCCAACTGTGTCGAAGGCGGCCGACATGTCAAGTAGAATTCGCCTCGAGGATGTCATTCTGTACCAAAACTAGCGCAGTTTCCGTGGAGTGATGGGATTTGTAGACTGATTGGTATCGTTCAAGAATATTGTTATCAGTCATGTGGTCGATCAGACAGCGTGCAACGTACCTTTCGAGTAGCTTTGACACAAATGGCAGGTTTAATATTGGTATATAACTGTTCATATTTTCCTGGTATATTTGTCTTCTTAAGCACAGGGGTGACGTTGGCATGATTCAGGCAGCATGGACGAACACCAGATGCTATACATGAGTTGACGAGTTGCGTCAGGAACGGTACTAAGTTGTTACTGACATTTTTCAGCAGCCATGTTGGTAGGGTATCGAGCGCGCACGATATTGTTGGTGACTTGTTGAGTAGATTGCTAATGTATGGTATTGTCGCAGTCGGAAGTGAGTGTTGTGACACGCAGGGTGCTGGATGGCGGTCTGTGGTCGTGGTGGACGTGAGTGTAGACTGGGTATGTAGCACAGGGTGCTGGATGGCGGTCTGTGGTCGTGGTGGACGTGAGTGTAAACTGGGTATGTAGCGCAGGGTGCTGGATGGCGGTCTGTGGTCGTGGTGGACGTGAGTGTAAACTGGGTATGTAGCGCCACACGAATCGTCTTGATTTTTGCAGAGAAGAAGTTTGAGAAACTTATTGCGAGATCTTGCATGTTGCCGTTAGCTGGTAGACATTGGGACTTTCTTCGCAGAAGCAGTCCTTTTAGAAGACGACACAATCACTGTTTTCACTCCCGTACTGTTCTATCTCACAAGCATAATAGTCAGACTTGGCTTCTTTGATTGTTCTCCCTACCTGTGCGCACTGTGTCACATACATTTCGCGATGCACTTGAGGTGATGTGTGACGCCACTTCCGTTCACGCTGCCGTCGAATTTGCTTGTCTTTGATCACCTTCTCGTTTTACCACGATACGAGTGGACGATCAGCGCTACGACACGTCTGTAGTGGCGCATGCTTCTTGTTAAGTTTGGCCAAAACCACATTGTACTGATTTGCAAGTTCAGTCGTTGTTTGTATGACAGACAGAATATTGGTCAGAAGCGACCGTGCGATGTCATTACGAAACTCAGCCTTGTCAATGTTTTGTACTTTCGGAATATGATCGGTCTCCGAAGAACGACCGGTTTTTCCATATCGACGACACATTCCACCCACAGGTGATCAGACAGCAGCAATGATGTTTTTGTTGAAGTTATGCCGTGATTTTCGGATGGTGTGAGGATCAGATCAATGGTGTGACCGTCGATGTGTGTTGGAACTTGAACGTGTTGAATGATGTTGAGTGACTCAAGCAGGTCGGCGAAACATTTCACACTGTTATCAGATGGCTCGTCCAAGTGGATGTTGAAATCACCGACAATCGCGAAACGGGAGGTCACCAGGGCGCAGTGTTCAACGAAACCAGCAAATTCAACGAGAAAGTCAGGGAACACGTGTTTGTTCTTTTTCGACAGAGGTGGACGGTAAATGACTACAAATTTCATGGAGTTTCACGAGGAAGAAACATCGACATCCATAAACTCCAAAGATTTCATATCATCACGTCGGTTAACAACCACTTTGAAACTAGATCGATCGGTAAACAAGGCCGATACCACCATCGCCGTAACGATGGGTGGTTCGATGGAGTGCCACCCCCGCATCACAGGTAGATCTCCACGCAGCCTGGTTGAGATGAATGTGTCTGCTGGTCCGTAACCAATCCAGGTATTCCTGGTTAATGATTGCTATCGGTCAGCGTTCACCCTGAGAGTGGGATCGAAAGCCAGGTTGCATGCTTATATATCATATTGCTCGCGTTTCTTTAGGGCTGCCGCGTACCCTTCTGCCATCGCATTTGCAACGAGAAGCTATGTAGGCCAATGCTCTAGGGCCTATTCACCATACCCTAGCCACCTCTATCACTGTAGCTGTGTTGTTAGCGGTGTTGACTCGGAATAACACACAACCTTAGCTTTACGTCCAGGTCAAGACCAACCTCGCTACAATTAAGCGAGGATCCTGTGCTGGCTATTAGCCACAACGTCACTGGCCACAGAAGCCGTAGCAAATTCCACGGCGGACAAAACAAGAGACGCCACGACAGTTGATATCTCAGTGACCCGACCAGATGTTATACGGAACACACACAACACGCACCACTCGACAAATAGCACAATACATGTTATTCAAAGACTGACCTCTCGTGCTACACACACTGTTCTATATTTACTACTTTCCTCGAATCGGTCTAACTCTATTTGTAGTTCGCAATAATGACTTTTTGCAATAATCACTGTTGTCGGAACTCATAACGCATGATTATATTTATTCGTCTATATATGATTAGATTTAATCGTATATATATATAGTTGGAGAATCCACGAAACATATAATATATATATATATATATATATATATATATATATATATATAGATTCCGAAAGACACAGGCAACGTTGAATGACTCTTGAAATTTGAAATGTTTGTGAAAAGAAGCCAATCGACTAGTTCCAGCTCGTGTGAACTGACGTGTAAACCACCGCGCCCCATTTGAAAACATTAAGATTGTGTTATATCGAACAGATCGTTGATCATAAAAAGACAGTATGTAGTGTGCGCGGTTGTATTAAATATATAAGTGCTACTATTTGCTAACATGAACGGATCTACTTGAAGATTAAGGATGCGTGCAATACAGTACAAATAATAACACTAACAAAGTTAAAGGTCAGTCGTGTTTTCAACAGAAGTTAAAATTACATCGGCTAACATAATATATAAACTATCAGCATATATTTTAATACGAAATAAACAATTTATACAATATAATAACACTTAAATACCTAAAATAAATCAAGTAATATCGTCTAACAGAGCATATTTTGTATTTATGATTTCATCTGGTCACAGTATATATATATATATATATAGTATATAAGGTATTTAAGTGTATATATATATATATTATATTCAGCTTTATAAGTGTGTCAGAATTATTCCATCATCCATAATAACTGTAGCATGGAGACAGCAACAACAGCAGCAAATGCAACAACTTTGATTAAACAGCAACAACATCAACAGCAGATAATATAGAATTGGTTCACAAACAGCAGTGGATATAGAGGGGGGGGGGGGGTATTTGAAAGGCTGCAACCTCGAAGACGGTGCCGTCGTGTTGAGTCAGTCATCACACGGATCCAGCATATTGGCTGATGGAATCGTTTCATGGAATCCGTACACTCACAGATGAATCAACTGTACTCCGTCAATTATATCACGGAATCTGTAAAACCGCGACATGGGAAGCAGAACAGCGGCCATAGTAGCTACTGCATGCCTGGTATTCAGTATAGCATCGTTCACCTTTTAATGTGCCAAGTGCTACCCACCAATTCGAGACCGACCAGTATCTTATTTCTGCATTCATTTCGAACGAATATAGCGCCGGTGGTTTTCGTACGATGCCGTATTTTGGATTTGTTTTGCCGACAAAAAATATGGTCGTTGTTGAGGACTGAAACACGTATACTCTGCCTTACCGATCACTTCTCGTGGACAGATGATGGTTCAATACTATGCACGCGTCAGCGACTGTAGATTTCCTGGACTACATGACGTTCATGATCCTATTTGATTGGGAACATATTAAATATAGATTTTCTGGAGCAATGGCAGAATTAAAGCGAGGTTGTCCGTTTTTGTTTGTTAAAACCGTGTTACACAGTACGAATTATATTTATTGTAACATAACAAAGTATATTTATTGTAACATAACATGTTTACCGAGGTCTAAACAACATTTGAATTCAACAGTGAAATGTTAAAAAAATTCGCCGAATTTTTACTCAAATCTCCGAATAGCGAATATTTCTAATAAAGGTCATGACCTGACGGTGGCGTGATGACGTATCACGTGATACACATATCCATATTATTAGTAATCGGACTTGAGACCACGCCTTAAAATGTTGCCCGCTGCCATAAAAACAAAACCGACTGTGTATAACAGGTTCATGAAAAATAAATATTAACCCAGCAGTTTTTTTTTAGAATATTTAACGTGCAAATTTGCGAAATAAAATATTAATTATTGCCGATGAGAAAATAAATAGTGATCCGTCTAGCACTGAATGGCCGCTCGTTCGCCCGTCCCAGTCTAATGCATTAGCTTCCAGTGTCGCATCGGGTGGAACTTTCATGCGATCAATCATTATTCATATGTCACTGAAATTCAGTTATGGATCAATGTCCTTAGCCTAATGTAATTTGTCGCCATTAAGTGCGTTGAGATGTTATTAAAATTGCGATTAAATGTGTGTGTTAAACGGATTCTCGCACAGTTTTTGTCAGGCATGATATGTGAACAAGGTCACTGTCGCATCATTAGAGAAAACATACGCATCCGAGAGTATAGAGTGTTCAGCCGTGTGCATCCTCTGCGTCGAATGCACGTCATATTCAGTCATGCATATCGTGTATCACGAATGGGTTTTATAATTACATTTATCATCATCTACGAATGCGAACATGTTTTCAATCATATTCTTCATTATCTACGAAAGCGAACAAATTGCCAGTCATATTTATCATGATCTGTGTATGTGAATATTTTTTCAATCACATATATTTATCGTCATCTACAAACGCAGTCTTTTTTCAGTCATATTTATGTTCGTGTGAATGTGAACTTTCGTTCAAACATATTTATTCTCACCTAACAACGTAATCATTTTGGTCATATTTATCATCATTTTCGAAAGGGAAGACTTGCAAACATATTTGTCATCATCTGCGAAAGGGAACGTTTGTTCAGTAATATCTATCATCACTTTCGAATATTTATTAACTTGCACCAACCAAACAAACAAATGATGTAGTACATGAACACACGCTCGACAGTTTGATTTCGTGCGCCATTACATTTGTAGCGCCGTGGTGCAGTGGCTAGAGCTTCGGACTCTCAACCGAAAAAACTCGGCTTCGAATGTGCGGCGGTGTCGAACCTTGGGCAAGTTCGTTCACCATACATTGCTCTAGTTCACTCAGCTGTATAAATAAATGAGTACCTGGTTATATGCAGTGGTGAATATTTGCGTACGAATAGACTTCGTGCATTAGTTGCAGCGTGGCTAGATGCTTCACAGAGAAGTCGAAATGGTGTTCGATTGAACAGGTCTGCCAGGGAGTAAAGTGTAAAGCGCTTTGAGCTGTCCAGAGGACTGGATACTGTGCTACATCAGAACTTTACTTTACGTTACATAGATAGTCCTAAATTACAGTGAGGGTAAGTATGTTTCATGCCCAAACCCATGGAAGTGGGGAGAAGGGATTCTGGTTTAAGAGGGTTATCCGTCTTACTAGAGTGTTTGCAAGCCCTCCCATCTCGAAATGTATCGCTATGCTTATCGCGCAAAGCGCTTCGTCGAATTGGTGAACAATTGAACTGAGCCCGACGCGCGATCGAGACAGGGGTGCGTTTCGAGATGCGGGCGCATGCAGACACTCTCCATTATTTAGTTAGTTGCTGGGAATAAACGCCATGTTACTAACACTCACTGGAAATTAAATACTACTTCACTTATCCATGTACGAATCCAGTAATAGATCCTTATTCTCCATAATTACTAGTTGCTTACAAGATATTCTCTAATCTCCAGTACCGTCCAGTGTTGCACACTTCCGGTGTGATTGTCAAGTATCTGGGACTTTAGAAAGTGTTTAATACTAGATACACACGGCCGCCGCCGGCGCTAGAAAAAACAATCAGTCTACCACTGTTAAAGAGACCACAACCTCCAATACGACCACCGCCACCACCGCAGCCACCATCACCACCGCCGCCACCTTTATCATTTCAGCCACCACCTCTATCACTGCAGTCAAACCGTATTTACCACTGAGTCCGAAGGGCTTGTTAAATCCTCAAGTTAGTTCCGATTACATAGCCAAATTTTCGAAGGTTTTTTCCGTACCACTCCAGTTATAGTTCCCTACACCATTATATAATCACAACTAAATTGTATAAAAAAACAACTAGAAAGATTATTAATAACATCTCCACAAACCAATCAATTTTCGGAAATGCGTCTTAAGTTCAAATGTCATCATCATTATTAGACGAATCGATGCATATCGCGGAGTACCCAAGCGTGAAACTACGCCAGTTGATCGTGGACTAATTATAAACGTAAAACGCGCACATCAAAGCTTACAACAACATCGTATTTCCCACAATATATGGCTTCCATCTCGGAAGTATCGATTACCACCATACCTCCGCACAATCTCAAACCGAGGCTGCTTCCGGTGGCGTTTTTTTATCAGCCATAAACATGTTTGCGCGTGCTATAAATAAATTCCAAACAGAGATTCGATAAGAAGTTCAATAAATGTATCTGGTGTTGGAATGACTTATGGCGTCTCCGGGGAAATACCATCCTCGTTTCTATACGCAACCGACGGCGATCGAGTCGAGCGAACATGGCTGACTGCGTCACCTGTAATCCATCACGTCTGTTGTCACTATTCAAAGAATATATTTATTGAAAAGCACAAAGTGTATCAAATCGCCGACATCAGTTCCGTTTCTACGGTGATTGTTCGTTGTCGTCTACTGTTTCACTGGAACGGCGACGTCGACGAGAATACTGCTAGTGATGTATTAGTTTACTAAAGACCGGAATACTCTGGCACTTTTCGCCTGACCTAACAAGACTAGACCACACCAGATTCCCTCCGACTACAGTGTATCCCTTACACCGGCTGACACAGACTGCGCTATACTGGAAGCCGGCGTGACGTCTTAATCACATCAACTTGAAAACTGTCGAATACGTCAGACTGACACCGACTAGTTCCAACGTAGTCGAAAGTTTTCAAGTTGATGTGATCATGACGTAACGCCGGCTTTCAGTATAGCGCCGTCGGAGTCAGTCCGCGGGCATTATAGTTAGAGTAGTCTTAAGGACATTATATTAATTAATTAATTAATTAATGAAAAACTACGAACATACTGTCTCCTTCTAAATATAACCGACTATGTGGTTCGCCGATTTTACGTTACACCATTACAGTTCGAACACTTTCAACTAGAGGTCGCGCGCGGACCGTAAACGGTTTCACAGCAGTCGTTGAGTAGCGCCCATTACCAGCGAAAGTACACTTCCAGAAGCGCTGTTGTTGACCAGATCGTGAACTCTGACATTCATTCATGTGTGTTTCCTGGCGTCGCGAGGCCCGAGGTTCCACTTTGTTAGACGACGCAATCGCTGCCCGCGTTTCATCTTCTAACAATCGGACATGTTTTGCACCTAGACTCAGCAAGTGGTGCATGAGTGATGTCTGACCGTATCAAAGATCGCGACATTCCACGTACGAGTTGTCCTGTTAATCAAATTCGTATTTTCGCGTCGAGTATTCGAGACACATACGCAGGCCGCGGTGCAACTAGTTAGGGCACACTGATTAAAACTCCGCTTACTCGGTTCATTTGTTCGAAGTGCCCACGTTTCCTGCCTGAATCATGGTCGACGCCAAGTACTACCACTACGCGTGCACAAATGTTGACTTGAAAAGGCAAGAATCGACAACGGAATCGTGCGTCCAAGATGCTAATTCTAATGATTACACGCAGTGACTGTAATTGGCAGAGGAAGTCTTTAGAAAGTGTAGTGACAAGTATTGATGATTATAATTCACCAGTGCTGTGCATTGTCAGGAAGTGTCTTCGCTGACTGATTGGCGTGCCCTCCAATTATTTATCAAACGGCAAAATCGTGTAAATAGTAGCGGTTTTTGCACATTTGGACAACAATTAAAACATAACTATTGTGAGTTAAGAACGGGTGTATTAGTTTGGCAATGCGAAAGCGCATGCGTGCATGCGTATACGTGGATGCATGTAAACACCTGTACGAGTCCAACATCCAAGTTATTTTGCATTCCCGCCGACTGAGACATGTTAATATAAACATCCAGTGACAAATTTGGGCCGAATGAACAGTTCTGACTGGAATTTAGCTTGTGCACAAGGATGCATTCGGTATACCATTCTATGTCGAATGGCACGATGGTGCTACCTTGTTTGGTGGAAAGACCGTTTTCATGTTTTCTTTTAAAACAATACGATATCGTACCACGATCACCTTGCTTGTATTAAAAAACAAACTTATTCCTTAGCGGGTTATAAAGTATTGCTCTCCCTGGGTTAGGTTCATTCATTCGGTCGGTCGGTCGGTCGGTCGGTCGGTCGGTCGGTCGGTCGGTCGGTCGGTCGGTCGGTCGGTCGGTCGGTCGGTCGGTCGGTCGGTCGGTCGGTCAGTCAGTCATTAATTAATCAATTCATTCATTCAGTCAGTCAGTCAGTCAGTCAATCAATCAATCAATCGTCTATTCGTTCATTCGTTCAATCATTCATTGATTCACTCACTCACTCACTCACTCACTCACTCACTCACTCACTCACTCACTCACTCACTCACTCATTGATTTTATTTTTTTAATCAACTGCAAACGTGTATAAATGTTACATACCTACAAAGCGGTGTAGAAAAAAATAATTGTGTACCGGTAAGGTAAAACAGACTAAACTAATTTTACAATTATATCAAACAAATGCATTTAGATATGGACCAAAGTACACAAGTCCATTTTGTCAATAACTTAGTACTTTGCCTCCAGTCGGGGGTATGCACACAAAGAACGCACATATTCACTTAGACCTTTCAGATTTGAGCTCCGCTAGGCGGCGTTATAATTGTATAGTGTATGCTCGCCGTGTTGTTCCGTTCAGTGTTGTTGGGCAGCGGAATCCCCATCATTCAGCTGAAAGTGAACGATTAAAATGCATAGCAATCACCCAAATTTGCATCGCAAACTCATTCAAATCCCCAGCGAACGCCACGAAGTCGTATATATGTTTAGCAAGATCAAGGCGAAGGTCACACTCACCTTGAAACTTCCTCCTGGCGGCGCTGATGGCAGTCACGATGTTGGCCACGTGACCCAATACGGACGAAAATAGCAAGAGCGCGAATATAAACTGGAAGATGACGAAGGCGTACTCCCCCTTCGACTCGGGAAGCGGCATTTCGCCTATCGTCGTTAGTGTGAGCGTACTCCAGTAGAGGGCGTGTAAGTACACAGCGAGTACGTCATCGGAGTCAGCCGGAAACTTCCAGCGCGTGTTCCGCCCATTTATAACGACGGTGTAGATTAAACACGCGTTCCAGTGATAGATAGCGAGCAGGTAATGCAGCAACGTGATTGTCCGGATGAGATTGGGGTAGTTCGTATGACGTTCCGTTCGGTCGAGAAACATCCAGAAGCGGTAAATTTTGACGAGGCGGAACGCGCGGAAAAATGACTGGAAGCCGATGGAAAGATACAGGAAGTCGAGCGGCAGTAGACACAGACAGTCGATGTAGAACGTCATTGAGTTCATGTAATGGATGCGCAACTTCGTGCTGTCCGTCTGTAGGACACCGTCCACGAGGTACCCGCTACGGAAGTGGAAGGCAATGTCGCACAGGTAGATGAAGTCGGCCGTGTAGTCGAATATGAACCACGTGTGCATCGTGCTCGTGTCGATCTCGCGGAAGGCGAAGCGAAAGATGAGCACCCAGAAGTTGTAGATGAAGGCCATGCTGACCACCATTGACCACCAATACGATAGACGTCCGGCAGGGTCAAACACGAACGTCCACCGGCATGATCCCCGCGAACTTTCCACTGTAGACGTCTTTGTACAACTCTTGCACCCCTTGCCGAACATCTGCAATGCGATAGCTATTCTGTATGCATGTTGATACAAATGACACGGTACTTATATATATATATATATATGCGAATATATATGCCCACTTATAAGATATGTTAACTATTATTATATACATACTGCTTATCAGGGTCAAAATAAAAGTTTCTTATTCTTGTTTTATATTCTTGTTGTTGTTTGTGTTCTGGTTGTAGTGAATGGTTTCAAGAATACAGGCAGCGAGTTTAATGGTAAAAGCGATAAATTGACTTTCTTATATTTCGCCCGAACAGCGTCCAAATGTCAGTTCTAACACGTGCTAAGTACATATAGTACATTTTTTAATAAAAGTTTCTTATTCTTGTTTTATATTCTTGTTGTTGTTTGTGTTCTGGTTGTAGTGAATGGTTTCAAGAATACAGGCAGCGAGTTTAATGGTAAAAGCGATAAATTGACTTTCTTATATTTCGCCCGAACAGCGTCCAAATGTCAGTTCTAACACGTGCTAAGTACATATAGTACATTTTTAGTATATAATTTAAATTAAATACCATATCCATGTGAACCGACGTGCACAAGAGAGTGTTTATTTTCAGAACGTAGTAGACGCCATCAATTAATTTGTTTTTACACATACGCCGGAATCTGGAGTGGACATGGAAGCTTGGTGGGAGGGGGTGTAGATAGAGGATTACCCCTCCAAATATTTCGTTGTGGGCCGGATATAGAATTAGCCCTATTTTTTTAGGGAACGGGTGCATTTTGTGGTGGGAATTGATTTTTTTAGAAGGAGTTTTGACTAGCTTCAAGAGAGAGTGAAGACCGAGGGTTTTTTGAGATCCTGAATGGCGTTATTTTTTGGTGAGCTTCAAAGGGGGTGCAAATCGAGATGCTGTATCACCGGCTCAGCCCGCACAATAATAATTTCGTGCCGGCGCCTATAATCTATATATTGTCATGCTTCGTGTCTTCAAGATGACCTGACCTGACCTGGCGTAGTTCACTGGGACATTTCAACACAAAGATGTCAGCCGTATTTAGCTTAGCTTACTGTGTCCTGTCATTAATTGATCCAGACCTTATCGATTTCGCTGCGCCGTTGTTTTCGCAGTTCTTTTGGCGTTATCGGTTCAATAGTGTGGGCCCGGTTGATATATGCTGTATTCTTCCTGTAATACACGAGTAACAGACAGTGACAAACTTGTGTGTGTGTGTGCGTGTGCGTGTGCGTGTGCGTGTGCGTGTGCGTGTGCGTGTGCGTGTGCGTGTGCGTGTGCGTGTGCGTGTGCGTGTGCGTGTGCGTGTGCGTGTGCGTGTGTGTGTGTGTGTGTGTGTGTGTGTGTGTGTGTACGTGATGGCGTGCCTGCGTGTGTTCGTTTGTTCGTGTGTGCGTGTGTGTGTGTGCGTGCGTGTTCGCGTGAGTGTGCTTGAAGTAGCACGTATTCATGTGTGTATGTATGTATGCATGCATGCATATTTCCACGTATGCATGTACGCATGTGTTGATGTCCTACCTTTCGTATTGGCGTTTGGAGCCATTACTGGAAGACGTGACCCGTTCAATCTTGTTGGAGACGCGGTCAAACACGCTGTTCCGTTTCTGCTCGATGACCCTAATGGGGTAGACGGGTGAAGACATGTTCAGCCTGCCGTCACCTCCCGTCGAACTCAGCCGCTTCCCGATCAACTTTGTCCTGTCTGAGTTGGAGTTGGCCGCACTGAGGACGTGCGTGTCCGCCCCACTGGGCCCGGGCGAGTCTCCCTGCCCGAGAGGGCCGTTGGGAGCGGACAACCTGGGACACGAGTCCGTGTCCTGCCCTCTCCGTAGAGACGACCCGGATCCAGTTTGCGACACAATGTCGTGCATCGGCGACCCGGTCTCGCCCTGGACGCTGCCGTCGTGACACACGACGGAAATTTCGTCCATGACGTCATCGCCGTTATCGACGTCATTCGTCGTCGTCGCGTCGTTCTTGAGACACGGCGTGTACTTGACGGCCTGGCCCGTGTCGGACACATGCCGTCGGTTCAAAACGCTCGCCATGCTGGAGCGTCGCCGTCGCCTGGCGTACACGTATACGAGCCAGTAGATCGAGTCGAATACGTTGCGTACGCGACTCGCCCTATTATCGCTCACGGGAGTGGCCCCGCTGTGGCCCGGCGTGTCGGACGAGATGGCCCGGGCGGTCTGCCGTCGCACCACGTCGACGCTGGCTCGGCGCACCCAGGGCGACTCCAGATTCGTCGATACCGGCCTCGTTCTCCGGCAGCGTACCGATTATCGTCCACACAATGTTTCGATTATCGCCCAAACAACTTCTCGATTATCGCCCACAGAACGTCTCGATTATCGCCCAGCCGTCCCGATGCCTGGCGCGACGTGGGGACGGCTCTACGGGTTTCTCAACCGAGCGACTGCTTTACCCATAATTAAACCTTAACTGACCTTAACTTATTGAAACGCAACTCCGATCACCATTTATTCAATAAATTCCGAATCACACAACAGTTTTTAAGATTGTCTGCGTCTTGTCAATACTGCTTGTGCGGTTTCTACGAATATTTTGGAACTCGAAATCAAATGCCCCCGTTTGTTGCGTAGCTATTGGACGAAATCGATACAAATTTTAAACGGAATGTGTCATGGAAGAAATCCTAGTCGGTCTGGTGCAATGGTGTAATTTTCGTTCTCGTCAACCGACGTACTTGCGGGTCACAAAATCGTGGATGTATCGGGTGATCGTGTTAGTTGCATGTGTATCCCGAAATCCAGTAGTGGTTCTACCTTTATCCAAGCTGTCATTCCACGAAATCAACATTTCCCAGACATATCCTCCAAAGACTGAAAAAAGAAACATCACATGTTGCGTTGTGATGACGGACAACGTACATAATAATCTACTGAAACGAACATGCAGCTAATTAATCGTAAGGCCGGCTTACACAAGTTGAATTAGTTGTGTCGCGGTGCAATGGTCGGTTGCATAACTATCCACGATATATATTTTACTGGGGTAATTTGTGACAGCCTTTCTGTCGTTCGGTTTTTGTTTATAATCTAAACCACCAGTCGTGTGTAATTTCGAAGCATTCGTTTATCAACAACCGCGTGATGGGAACTCAAGTTGGGAATAACGCGAGTCAATAGGTAATTTTTGTGTAATCTAGGTCCATCGCTCGTGCAAACGACCGGTTAATTTAGTCTCGCATGTTTACGCTATGTACAATCTCTCCTGACCAATAAATCCCAATCGCTCGTGTAAACCGGCTTTAATTAAAATCACTGCACATGCCCACATACCAACGCGCGCTCGCGCGCGCACACACGCACACTCGCACATTTCCTCATGCGCGCACGAACGCACGCACACCCAATCAATTATTGTCAACGCTTCTATTCTAATTAGCTGTGTTGTGGTGTCGATTAATCAAATGTCGAGCCTTTTTGTTCAATGAATCGAGTCGATTCAAGTATGTCAGAAGTGCCATCCGGATATAACGTCATGCTTATTTTTGTATGTCGTTACTAATTATTACTGCCGGCAATAACCATTGATTTACATCGATCAAAGTTCTTCATCCCAAGGAAGCTCTATCAACGCCAGTGCGATTCCCTTAGGAAATATTCTGCTGCAGTTATTGTGCAAACACCTTCAGTAAAATCAGGTTCATTAATAATGCCTGACAGAAGTGGACCTACTAAAACTGAAATAAATCGTCCGGTTTTGTCCAGTACCAAGACGACCGGACATTTCTCATACTAAACACCAAATACCTCAATGACCAGACATCGCGGTTGACCTTTCTTCGCGCAGTATCGCTAGCCGCGGTCTCCAATATCGCTGTCTTCGTCACCATTTGTTTTGCCATTAATAATATAATTTGACGCAATCATCAATACAACCCTAATTGTTTTCAACGCTTGTTGTCATCAACTGTAGAGTAATAACTAGAGAAAGCAGATAAGCATCGACATTGCTGGACACCGGGATATAATCAATTATTGTTAAAGCATGCTGCTGCAACCAGCCCAAACTTGGGCTAGCACAGGAGGTCGTGGTGTTTGTGCACACGCGCTGTGGGTTGCTTAAATTAATAAATTATTTGAAGGCAGTTAAGGCGATGGGTGTGCTGAAAAGAAGGTTAATGATGACTGTTTAAAAAGCAATATTCAGTGATTTGTTTTGGGATCATGTTCCATATACGGATTGCTCTGGATAGAAGGAGAAAACAGCTGCATTAATGCGGCACCTAGGGACTACATAGCGGCCACGGTTTCTTGACAGTATTAGAAGGCATGGCGGGGGGTTGATCTTGATAATGTTATTTAACATGTTTACAAAATGTTATGGCTTGTTTGATAATGCGTCGTCGTTCAAGAGTTGGTCATCCAAGATTGCTTACTATGTCTGCTGATTTGGTTTGGCGTCTACGATAATTTTAAACAAATCTGGCAGCATAGTGTTGTATTTTTCAAGATGCTTCATTTGACTGGCAGTGTGTGGGTTCCATATGAGAGATGCTTACTCGAGTTTTGACCGGATTAGCATGTTGTAAGCTATTTCTTTGACTACGGGTTTGCATGGGACAAGGGTTCTTTTAATCATGCCTAGGACGTTTGAGGATTTGGAAACTATGTCGGTGTTGTGTCTTGCCCAGGTTAATTTTTAATGTAATTTTACTCCGAGATCCGGATGGCGGTATACTAATTTTGTTTGTTATTGAGAGATGGACACATTTAGAAATGTTAAATTCCATTTGCCAGACCATGTTTGGAGTTGGATCAGGTCAGTTTGAAGAATGTCATGGTCGGTTTCGGAGGTGATTTTACGATATATAATGCTGCCGTCTGCAAAGAGTCGTGTGGGAGATTGGATGTCTTCGTTTATGTCATTTATGTAGAGAAGGAAGACGACTGGTCCTAGGACTGAGCCCTGTGGGACACCAGGTGTAGCATCTGTTCTGTCCGACATAACTCCATTTACTGAGACTCTCTGTGTACGGTTTGACAGAAATGATTTGACCCAGTTTTGTGTGTTTCCTGTTATTCCGTAGGAGGCGAGTTTGGATAGGAGGCGTTTGTGGGGGATTTTGTCAAAAGCGTTCGCAAAATCAAGCAGGATTGCATATGTTTCTGTATTGTTTTCCAAAGCAGTCATCCAGTCGTGGACTGTTTCGATGAGATGAGACTCACAATTCCGTCCTGACTGTAATCCGTGTTGACATTGGATGATGATGTTGTGTTTTATAATGTAATGGACTCGGCCTAGTGTCTTCTTCAAATCAATGAGAGGTATTCTGGCCATGGTCCAGAGACCTCGAGCGCGAACTTGTAGTTGTATAAAAAGGGTCCGTTTCATTAACATTCCGGTGAGCTCATAAGCTCGATTTTCCTCTTTAAACTATACTTCGCTCCTAAACAGTGATCTTGCGAGGACGGTCGACAGCGTGATCCTTGCAAGACTAATCCTGGCCTATCCCTAGCCATAATTAGGCAACGGCAAAGTCAAACCCTAACCTTAACTGTTTGTACTAATCGCTTTAACTCTATTGAATAATGCATTGGAAAATTCCCGTCTATTCTGGTCGTCCGACTGGTTCACATGATTATGCATTCAACAACAGTGTTGTATTTTGAAAGCTGCCAACACACCTACTCGCCAATGGGAACCTTTCGCAGCTATGCCGAGGAAACAGTACCCTCAGTAACATGGAGTCGTTGTTTGCATTTTGAAAGCTGCCAACACACCTACTCGCCAATGGGAACCTTTCGCAGCTATGCCGAGGAAACAGTGCCCTCAGTAACATGGAGTCGTTGTTTGCATTTTGAAAGCTGCCAACACACCTACTCGCCAATGGGAACCTTTCGCAGCTATGCCGAGGAAACAGTGCCCTCAGTAACATGGAGTCGTTGTTTGCATTTTGAAAGCTGCCAACACACCTACTCGCCAATTGGAACCTTTCGCAGCTATGCCGAGGAAACAGTGCCCTCAGTAACATGGAGTCGTTGTTTGCATTTTGAAAGCTGCCAACACACCTACTCGCCAATGGGAACCTTTCGCAGCTATGCCGAGGAAACAGTGCCCTCAGTAACATGAAGTCGTTGTTTGCATTTTGAAAGCTGCCAACACACTTACTCGCCAATGGGAACCTTTCGCAGCTATGCCGAGGAAACAGTGCCCTCAGTAACATGGAGTCGTTGTTTGCATTTTGAAAGCGTTCCTTAAATTTAACAACAGTTTAATGTTGAGTTTTCTTTACGAGCCTATTTTATCTTAGTGATACGGTCCCCTGATCGACATGTACCTGCGGAGAGGACGCCCCCCTTAACGACATGTTTTTTAAAGATCAACCTGGTTGTCCTTTTACACAGTGCGCGTGAATAAGACATGTTGGGCTTAGGTATTGATGAACGATAGGTAATTCAGTTTGACTACTTCGTCGATGTTGACGAAGAGGGTACAACAAACCGTCATGTACCCGGATGTCAGAGGGTATCATCGGGCGAAGGCCCGTTTACGTCAGCGATTTGTTATCCGATGTTAGACCAATTATATTGTATGATGCGGATTCAAACGTTTCTAGACAATGACAGTGGGACCGATACTAAGCTTTCCCATGTGAACGTCTACGTAACCTCATTTAAAGTCACATATATCTCAATCGATCCCATTCTATGTCAGTGTCATGCCTTTAAAGCTAATTGGTAATGGTAAGGTTTTTACACAACCAACTAGGTTCCAATAAAAAGGATGGGAACCTTAACAAAACTAATAATGTAAAGTTAGTTTGGCAGGTGGTAAAGATAATAATAATAAGAGAACTTCTAATACGCCTAAATCCTTGGAAACAAAGCTCAGAGGCGCATCAAAACAAAAGGGTTGGTCAATCTCAAAATCCATAAGTAGTATTGGTGGCAAGGTTGTAAAGATAAGTTTTTTAATGACTACGAAATGTTTTAATATGTTCAATTGATCATCACGAATTCGAAACTGTCCGATATCTTCAGAAATGTGCATATTTTTGATGCCATATAGATAGTTACATTACACTTTAAACCAATATTGTCTCTATTATTAACATTGTATTCTTAGTATTTGAAAATATATAGTGAAGGTATATCGACAACCAGCTTGTGTTCAATATCCCTAAATTGTTGTTTGCAATTTATATGTTTTGTCCACGATTCGTTCAAATTGTGACATGAAACACTCGAACAATAAAGACCAGCTAATAGCGGGGGAAGGGGGTGGGCTAACGACCTAACAACAAGATCCAGGAATTGAACATGAAACACTCGAACAGTAAACACCAGCTAATAGCGAGGGAAGGGGGTGGGCTAACGACCTAACAACAAGATCCAGGAATTGAACATGAAACACTCGAACAGTAAACACCAGCTAATAGCGAGGGAAGGGGGTGGGCTAACGACCTAACAACAAGATCCAGGAATTGAACATGAAACACTCGAACAGTAAACAACACTTAATAGCGGGGGAAGGGGGTGGGCTAACGACCTAACAACAAGATCCAGGAGTTGAACATGAAACACTCGAACAGTAAACAACACTTAATAGCGGGGGAAGGGGGTGGGCTAACGACCTAACAACAAGATCCAGGAGTTGAACATGAAACACTCGAACAGTAAAAACCAGTTAATAGCGGGGGAAGGGGGTGGGCTAACGACCTAACAACAAGATCCAGGAGTTGAACATGAAACACTCGAACAGTAAACACCAGTTAATAGCGAGGGAAGGGGGTGGGCTAACGACCTAACAACAAGATCCAGGAGTTGAACATGAAACACTCGAACAGTAAACACCAGCTAATAGCGGGGGAAGGGGGTGGGCTAACGACCTAACAACAAGATCCAGGAATTGAACATGAAACACTCGAACAGTAAAGACCAGTTAATAGCGGGGGAAGGGGGTGGGCTAACGACCTAACAACAAGATCCAGGATTTGAACATGAAACATTCGAACAGTAAACACCAGTTAATAGCAGTGGAAGGGGGTGGGCTAACGACCTAAGAAAAAGATCCAGGAGTTGAACATTAAACATTCGAAGAGTAAACACCAGTTAATAGCAGGGAGAGGGGTGTGGGCTAACGACCTAAGAAAAAGATCCAGGAATTGCTCTTTGATGTATTCTGGTTGCAGTTACGACGGCCGGCGTAGACACTAAGTGGGATGAACGTCCGTGTGTGTTTGTGCAGGTGGTATAATACTACTAATACCCGCTGCTAAACAGGGTAACAAAACATGGAAAACAAACACGACATCGGGTAAAAAAATGTCTCTACCACCGTACGCAGAACATGAATATGTCGTTTTTCCCACGCACAATAGCCGAGTGATACAGCCTGCCCCATGAAGTAGTATCTGCGACCACCAGCATTTTGGAGTCCAGGCTCCAGTGTCACCTCTGCATTTTTTTAACACCCCTACCATCCCTTTCCCCCTATCTAAACCCCTACCTCAATAATTCGCACCACTACACCTCTTCTCTTTTTGTTGTTGCCAAAGATACAAAAAAAAAATAGAATGACAAAATGTTCATCCAAGTGAAGGTGGTCATCAATAGAAGAAGACGAAGAAGATGAAGAAGATGAAGATGAAGAAGAAGAAGAAGACAAATAAAAAGAAGAAGAAAAAAGATGATTTCGCGCACCGGTGTAGACAAGGTCGCTTTAAGACCACAAGACAGTTCACGTTGCTCCGACATCGTCTCCACCTTCATTCTCGAGTGTCCCATTTTCCGTTAGTAGCACTTTTGTGGCAATGATGTTTTTGCACGTCGCAATGATAGCATACTTCACGACAATGGATGTCTCCGTCACCAGAGATGTCTTATGGTCGACCACCGTAACGACCGGCTTGGCGCAGGACGACAACGATGGGATAACCACTGCCTATTTACGAACGGGTAGTTTCGTATTCCGGCTATTAATGTCTTACCTGGAATACCTGTGACATTAAGATTGTCGTGCAAATTCGCTACGGAGTGTTCGTTCGGCATAAAACGGAGAGCGTGCATTATGTTTTCAATACTTAAGTGATGGAGAACATTTGGCAAGTGATTCATATTGACGTATGGCACTAAAATAGGGACTATTTCAAAAATAAATAATCATAAACGGACGCATTAAAAAACAAATGTCTTAATATATGTACGACTAATTGTACACATAATATTTCCAGCGTGGCTGAATGCTTTCCAAATAAGTCGATGCGGTGTTCGATTGAACAGGTATGCCAGCGAGTGAAGTATAAAGCGCTCTGAGCAGTTCTGATGACTGAAAAGTGAACTACATAAGAACTTACCGAATGCAGAACGACAAACAAATGAACTGCATACCTGTGGATTCCGAGATGGTAGTCTAGCGAGGGGAGATACAAAAAACTCCACCACAGGCGGCCAACGCAAATTCGTATTCTGTGATCTGAGCCGAACCTTCACAGCACGCCGTGCGTCCGTGCCTTCAGCTTTTTTTAGTTTAAACCGGAGCACATTCCAGAGGTCTAGGTCACGAGGGCCCATTCAAATTCCAAAGTTCTAGGGGGCACGTGCCCCCAGGCCGTCTGTATTCGTCTATGTACACAAGTGTATATCCGAGTAAATATCCTTCCTCAGTTAGTAATAGTCAGACTCTCTTCACGAAACATTGAACCTATCGAATGCACTGGGATGTACTACCGCGTTTGAACACAATCAATTACGTCTTGTTGAAATCACAAGGCAACAAATGAAATTATACCCGACCGGGTCCTGCCAAAGTTAGAACAATAAATGACAATAATTACTTGCAATGCCAGGCCCATAGATGCAGAAAAGCTTGTCAAGATGCGTGCGATCGGCAGGAGCAGTAACATCATTCTGGACAAAATTAAACACATATATTTCGCCTGTACTACCTGCCTTGATGCAAACACTGGCTGCCACATGTTAATGACACTAGTGTCCATTTAATAGTATAGGTTTTTAATTTCATAATTTGCATATTTGTGTACACTCTAGATTCTTATGTTTAATTTTAATTTATTTGCTATTTAGTACCATTGGTTATTTTGTAGTCTACAAGCGATTTGATTGGCAATACCTAACAAACTACATTAAGAAAGGGATTTATTATTCTTATATAAAATAGCATCAAGCTAATCAAACTTTCGCACATTTTGCGATCTAACGAAGAAAACTAATTATTTGGATGATTAGAACAACAGTACGCTCTCTGTTCTTAATAGACCGGCTGCGCATATGACCTGCATAATCCATACGCTACAAAACACGTCATCAGCGAACCTGAATAGCGATAGGTTAAATCAATAGTTTAGCTTTATCTCATCAGTTGTATTCGACAGGTTCTAGCGTGTCGTTGGGGATATACAAAAGAATAAACTATATTCACTGAAAGCTCACGTAATGTATTGTATTCAGCATGTTGTGTACGATATTTTGCTTGCAATGTATGCTGATGTGGACAATGGGGCGATGTGGTGTAGTAATTAAAACGTCGCACTATCAGTGGATAAATTCAGGATTCGCATCATCTATATGCCGTTTCGAACCCTCTCCAAGTTCGTTGTCCCAATGCGCTCAACTGTGTGAAAGAGGTTTTTGGCTATAGGCAATGGTGGATATTTGTTTACGAATAGTAGTTGTGCAGAAATTGCAGCGTGGCTGAATGATTCAAAGAGAAGACAAGATGGTGTCCGATTGCATAGGTCTGCCAGATATTACACTTTGAGCAGTCCTATATAGGAAGTTACCTTTATTAATATAAAAACAACGTGACTTGAATGCAAAATATATCATATTAATATATACTACAAGGATACCTTTCACTATCCAAATTGTGCGAATAGTCGGGTCGTGTTCTTTCGTATGTACTGATATGTCGGTACGCCAGTCACAATACTACGCAGTTGCAATATGCGTACGCGTAATATATTATCCTATGTAGATAACGAAAGGCCCGACGTGATTTCATTCCCTCAGAACAATGTAAACAGAACCATCAGTTTGAACAAGAAATAAAATCCATTAGTTTTGTTAAAACCAATATGACAACCAAGTTGCCTTGTGCTCTGATTTGGATAGTGAAAACATGACGACAGACTTCATAAATGTTCATTAATAAATTCATCATTATTTAACTATATATATTCAAAACAAAACGGCAGGATAAGATACAAACATGTTCTACAGCTCTAGAGAAATAAAGACCAACACCGCGTCAGGAAAGAGTGAACAAAAATACATTAGATAACTAAAAATAATTCCATCTGGAAAGCTATGAATAAATCAACCAGCCACGGAGCGCGGTAGGGATGTGTTGTTTCCGCCATGTGCTGCATTTTAGAGGAAATTAATTAAGTACAGTACATTCGGTTATGATAATATATTTACTTAGCAATAATGTATTCACGCGCTAACTATGTGAAGCAGCAACGTTTCCTGCATGAGTCACACCAGTAGATAAAGCACCACGTAACTATCAACCGGGACTTCGTCAGATATGTGTTCTTGTTTTATATATAATACCTTTCGCAAAAGTTATACCGATGCGATATTATATCAGTTTGTGCACAACTAAAACCTCCGCAGAAAATGGTTCGTTACTGCATGTGTGTGAATAAACAAACTATGAACGAAACAGAGAGGATTTAGGATGGCAGCTGATTTACTAATTGCATTATCGGCCTGAAGAATTTCTCATCAATATTATGTCACGTATAACCAGTGTCGGTTTTTTCACGTAGAAGTATCACGCTACGCCAGCTGATACATGTTATTATGCACTGAAGTGTCGTATCAGTAAATATCAGCAAGAATCAAACCGGTGCCGAAGGATTTGCATTGCTGATTTTGCCACCATATACATGGTGCTCAATAAACCGATGTAATGTATGACATCTGGGTCGAAGGGCATCACTGCATTAACACTGGCCATGCTAATATCGCCCACGAATATAGATCTGTGCTTGTAAAAATAGAGTTCATTCACCGGTTCATTGTGTTAAGATTAGTTCGAATTAAGCAACGCACGTGCGTGTACACGTACGCACGGGCGCGCACGCACGCATGCACCAACAAATACGTACACGTACGCACGAGCATATGCACACGCACACAAGCACACAAGCACACAATCCCACAAGCGCGCGCGCACGCACACACACACACACACACACACACACACACACGAAAACACACACACACACCTGGGGACGTTGCGCATAACAACTGATACTCTGTCACATCTTCGTTGTTTCAATGCGATTATTCAATTCCCACCCGTCCCTTGCGTACTGTGTCGTCTACCAGACTACGCGTGTCGGACGAAATGGTGCAACCACTAAGGAGCAGACTTCCGTATCAACACGCATTCATCAGACATTCCCTAGGTTCCACCACCGCAGGTACGTTAACAGTATAATAAATGGTTTATTTATTATTATTATGAGTGTTATAATTATTATTGTTGTTATCATCGTCATATTATTATAATTATAATTGTTACTGTACCGTATTTAAGATGAATTGGACACGATGACACGAAAATGACTTGTTTCATGATAATATTATTTATGATATTCAACTCCAAAGAAGTCTGTCATTATATTGCGCTTTTCGTTGAGTGTAATTTTGTTATAATTTGTACAGAAAAATACAATAGACGGAAAAACAATCAACGAGATTAGTGAGAGGTTTATAGTCTACTTATTTGGGTGGTAATTAATCCGATTGAGAATTATACAGTTAGTTGTACCGACCACTCGGCATAAGTATAACTAGTTTACTGTCGATGAATCACATACACGCATCTTAATTGTATTAATTCCCTTTCCAATGTACTACAGTATGTTTTATTTATTTATTTATTTATCTATGTATTTATATGTTATTACTGGATCGGTATTTTGTACTAATTGAAATTCATTGTCTTTTTTGTTGGGAAGAAACTCCTGATCGATTGACATAAAATGCAACTAAATGACACGTGTTTTTATTCCCTCCATATTTCGTGTGATCATGTGACTGCAAAATTCATAGGCGTCGAAATGGCGAGCTATGTGCTGTACCGTTTTGATATAGAGTGAATTGCGTTGATGTTTTGGTTAGCCTCACGGGTGGTGCAGTCAACCGCGAAGACCTCCATTGTAATTCTACCCCTCGACATCGCGAAAAAAAATCTCCAACACTTCCTCCCTCGACACCGCGGAAAAAACTCAACATTACCCCCGTTCCGCTGTAATATCCGACGGCAGCGAAGTCCCGAGGCTCCGGTTCCAACTCAGGCTCCACTCGCAGTTCCGACACTAATGGATACATTTCACAAACATCACCCTGACGTGCAATAACAAAGAAGACCCACTATTCCTCTATTCTGTTACGATGGCCTTTAAAGCGGCGAAGCTTACAGACACAACGTCGCACTGTCGCGTTGCTGGGGAAACGCGGCGATATCACTCGTTCGTCACTGCGATTCTATCGCATTACTGCTCGCTCGAAGTGTATTTACGTAATACAGACTGACCGTGAAGCGACCCATACGGCCGACGTCACAGCAGCGAGTTATCGTGTTAGGGAGAGAGATTATAACTGTGACATGATTAAGCGAAGTGGGTTCGACTGTCGATGCGGCACGGCATTGCCGTCGCCTAAGCAGCAACAAACATCAAGTGCATCAATTATGGCCCACCGATCTTTGAGCACTGTCGAGGGTAGCGCTACTACAAATTGTCGCTGAGGAGAATTTGGCTGCACTTCTCAAGGACCATGTTGATGGTGAAAACAGTAGTGGTGTTGGTGGTGGTGGTGGTGATGATGATGATAATGATGACGATAATGTCAATAGTGATGGTGCTGGCGGTGACGATGAAGTTGATGATGATAATTATAATAATAAAATTATATACACATTGCATGTGTGTGTGCGCGCATGTGCGTATGCATGTGTGCGCATGTGTGAGTGTGCCTGTGTGTGCGCATGTGTGAGTATGTGTGTGTGTGTGTGTGTGTGTGTGTGTGTGTGTGTGTGTGTGTGTGTGTGTGTGTGTGTGTGTGTGTGTGTGTGTGTGTGTGTGTGTGTGTGTGTGTGTGTGTGTGTGTGTGTGTGTGTGTGTGTGTGTGCGCGCGCGTGTGTCTGTCTGTCTGTGTCTGTGTCTGTGTCTGTGTCTGTGTCTGTGTCTGTTCCTGTGGTCTGTGTGTGTGTGTGTGTCTCTCTCTCTCTCTCTCTCTCTCTCTCTCTCTCTCTCTCTCTCTCTCTCTCTCTCCTCTCTTCTCTCTCTCTCCTCTCCCTCCTCTCTCTCTCTCTCTCTCTCTCTCTCTCTCTCTCTCTCTCTCTCTCTCTCTCTCTCTCTCTCTCTCTCTCTCTCTCTCTCTCTCTCTCTCTCTCTCTCTCTCTCTCTCTTCTCTCTCTCTCTCTCTCTCTCTCTCTCTCTCTCTCTCTCTCTCTCTCTCTCTCTCTCTCTCTCTCTCTCTCTCTCTCTCTCTCTCTCTCTCTCTCTCTCTCTCTCTCTCTCTCTCTCTCTCTCTCTCTCTCTCTCTCTCTCTCTCTCTCTCTCTCTCTCTCTCTCTCTCTCTCTCTCTCTCTCTCTCTCTCTCTCTCTCTCTTTCTCTGTGTGTGTGTGTGTGTGTGTGTGTGTGTGTGTGTGTGTGTGTGTGTGTGTGTGTGTGTGTGTGTGTGTGTGTGTGTGTGTGTGTGTGTATGTGTATGTGTCTGTCTGTGTCTGTGTCTGTGTCTGTGTCTGTGTCTGTGTCTGTGTCTGTGTCTGTGTCTGTGTCTGTGTCTGTGTGTGTGTGTGTGTGTCTCTCTCTCTCTCTCTCTCTCTCTCTCTCTCTCTCTCTCTCTCTCTCTCTCTCTCTCTCTCTCTCTCTCTCTCTCTCTCTCTCTCTCTCTCTCTCTCTCTCTCTCTCTCTCTCTCTGTGTGTGTGTGTGTGTGTGTGTGTGTGTGTGTGTGTGTGTGTGTGTGTGTGTGTGTGTGTGTGTGTGTGTGTGTGTGTGTGTGTGTGTGTGTGTGTGTGTGTGTGTGTGTGTGTGTGTGTGTGTGTGTGTGTGTGTGTGTGTGTGTGTGTGTGTGTGTGTGTGTGTGTGTGTGTGTCTGTGTCTGTCTGTGTCTGTGTGTGTATGAGCCTGTGTGTGTATGAGCCTGTGCCTGTGCCTGTGCCTGTGCCTGTGCCTGTGCCTGTGCCTGTGCCTGTGCCTGTGCCTGTGCCTGTGCCTGTGCCTGTGCCTGTGCCTGTGCCTGTGCCTGTGTCTGTGTCTGTGTCTGTCTGTGTCTGTCTGTGTCTGTCTGTGTCTGTCTGTGTCTGTCTGTGTCTGTGCCTGTGCCTGTGCCTGTGCCTGTGCCTGTGCCTGTGCCTGTGCCTGTGCCTGTGTCTGTCTGTGTCTGTCTGTGTCTGTCTGTGTCTGTCTGTGTCTGTCTGTCTGTGTCTGTCTGTGTCTGTGTCTGTCTGTGTCTGTCTGTGTCTGTCTGTGTCTGTCTGTGTCTGTCTGTGTCTGTCTGTGTCTGTCTGTGTCTGTCTGTGTCTGTCTGTGTCTGTGTCTCTCTGTGTCTGTGTCTGTGTCTGTATGTTGTAAGTCTACGTATGGCTGTGTGCGTCTTAGCCGCAGACATGTGTGCTTACATGCATGTGTGCGTGAATACGTGCGTACCTGTGTGTACACCAATAAGCATCCAAATACGAGTTTTAACAAATATTATCTCAAATAGTCTATCGTACAATATACAATAACAGACAGCAATTCAGTAAATAATTGATGTGTGAAACCTGCTTGATTCACTACTGAAACACGACTCGATTCACTGATCGGCACAATCTTCTCAGTGACCCGTGAATGGTAACGTGCCACGCCAGGCTTCAGTAACACTAGTTAACAAGGCAAACGACCAGTCTACATTGCACAGTACAACGGCATAGTTTAAAGTCATGCACAGTTCATCAAGAATTCTAAGTGACCCGTGAATGGCAACGTGCCACGCCAGGCTTAAATAACAATAGTTAACAAGGCAAACGACCAGTCTGCATTGCACAGTACAACGGCATAGTGTAAAGTCATGCACAGTCCATTCAGAATTCTAAGGGCTAAAGCCATCTGAAAATTGCCTGATGCATATTAACGGACAATAAAGACAGGCGAATAATAATAATGAATATTATTTAATCACGATAACTCTATCAAATAAACATTTATCTTCCTAAGGATCGTGTGTTTAAAACATAAATTTACAGGTAACCTCATCTACTACTGCTAAAACAAAATAATTGCATCGGTGTATATTGTATAATGCAGCAGAGATGTAGGTAAACATATTTAATACATTACTTTTATAAAATTAAAACTGCACAGTGTATATTGTTAAAATAAATAGCGTGAATAGATATACTGTTGTTATTATGCAAAACACAAGATGGGTGTTAAGTGGTAGCACTGATACCAACGGCGAAGCGTACACCCATGACCTAGATACGTCGCTCCATGTGTCTGGCGGTCAGAACACAACGTACTAACGTACAATGTGTACGGACACACAACCCGGCAACGATTGTGTTTATTACAAACTGCAGGTTTCAATTTGTCAGGAAACTACATTTTTCCATCGCGTAGACGATCTCGGGCTGACCTTTTCGGCCGCAGGAAACTTGACAAACACGATGTATTTTCAAAAGCGCGTCGTCACGAGACTCGAAGAAATCGATCGAGGCCCGTCTCGTCGTAAGCAGGAGACAAGCCGGCTTTTGTGTGTGGCCAGATCGACAGAGATGAACAGTTGACATCGGATAGTCTTCAATGAGCGTATTGATCTACGTGCGTGTAATCGCAGCTATTGTCTGCATCAGACGGACGCTTTGACGCCGGTATGGTGCTATTGGAAGGGGATTTCGCTTGACGGACGACATCGGTTGATAATGACTATTGCCGCAGTAAGTTGCACCTGCATGGAATGTCCACCTTATTCTCGCCAGTAGGCGGCTTTAAAGGTGTATTGAGAGAACTAAATTACCGCGCCTCTGTCGGTACCGTGTTATTCTCGCTTAACCGACTCTCGTATGGCTGCGTGACTTCGACGAAAGTCTGGTGGCAGATCCCCGGATGAATGATACCGTTTGATGGCATCTGGAAATCGTGCTTGTATTTATGTGTACAATAAAAAATATACAATGCGATAGGATGAGTACTTATTGGTGATACCGGAACATACGTTTTTTTTCAGTTTTTAGAAAGTAACAGTTACCAACAAAATATTGGTTGGAAAAAGTTGACTATTAAGTGTTATATATGCCGGCGACATACTCGCGATTATCATTGCATTTAAGTTCTTTTCTGTTGTGTTACCTGAGTTAGTTACACTCGAGGACGTGTTCTTAGAAATCGAGTTAAAACCGACGCCGGATTTGTCCCTTTTACGACTACTTGCCAAGCGGCCCGAGTGCCACGCCTGGTGTGTGCCAAGTAAGATTAGCATCGCGCCATCAGTGTCATTTCAGCCAGGTTCGTCGCAAACCAATTTGCAAAACAATTGACCGGAGTAACGGTCAACCAAACTGACCTCTCAGACGTGTAACTGGACAGACAGGTGGTAAAATACCTTCACCAGGAACCAAGACACATACATTTGAGTGCTACGACGTCATGAAACACATACGGTCGCTCTCCGCTTGTCGGGTAGGTGAGCCACGTCGTTGGGGAAATGTCAATGGATAGCGGAACAGGGATGACCAGAAGGACAGAGGAAATACAATGCTGGACATGCACTGTTATTGACAGAGCAGACAAACAGAAGATGGACTGGTTTAACTACCTCGAGGACTAGACAGCGATGTGTCAGTGAGACCTACAAAGCTGCCAACACTGTTTAAGTAATTCAATGTTTCACGTGTCTCGTTTTATAACCATTTCATGATCAATGAAACCTATATAGTTACTACGATTAAAAAAAAAAATGAAAATGTGTTGATCGGTGTTGATGGAATCACCAGACAAAAAATTTATGTTTTATTAACTAATAGGCATCAACAAATTTGAGGAGAGGCCGGCCCAAAATGAGCTGACACCAGACCATCCAGCGAGATCTTCAGCGAGTGAACAGGAGCTGGAGTGATGTCAAAATGCTGACTGCTAACCGATCCAATTGGAGAGCGTTGACTGCCTCATGAGTCGGACGACGCGGTAGCTTCTAAGTCTAAGTAAATCATCAAACAATTTTCGGAATTGAAATGGAATAAACAGTCAGATATCCTAAGAGTAAGGACGCGAAGAAAACCACAGAATTCAAGAAGTGAAGATAAATTAGACATGTGCCCAGAAAAAAACGGCCCTAACTTAAACATATGAAGTCGTGAGTCGCCAGAAAACAGTTCGGCTAGGAACAGTAGAGACGGAAATACAACACCCTAGATGGAGAGAGTGGAAATGACCCAAGCGATGTACATGGTCATGGAGAGATCAAACTGGAGAAGGAACATTGCAGACATATTGTCAACACATATTGTCTAAGCGGCACGACGAGAACAGGCAAGGTAAGAAATAAAATAGCAGACAACAACACAAGCCTTCTGATGGTGGCGGAGACGTCTGGACGCATCCAGTGTCTCACGTAAAGATCTGTCCTGCCAACCAGTCCGCCCCGCCAGTGACAAGACAGCCTCTTTCAGTCAATCAACCGTCGTTAGATGTGCCGGGCTAATCTGGCGTGATATCGCGACGACATTGAGCTTCGGTGAGCACATTGTGAACCGCCCACCGCGTCACGAACAGGATAACGTACATATTTAAAGGGAACAAATGAAATTTGAATTGGTATAAATGTACCCGTTAAAACGGTTACTATTGTCATATATGAAACCATTATGGGTGCAGGTGGAAATGGTAAAACTTTTGTTTAAACCATAACCGTGTAATAACAAAACGTAGAGTTATATTTCCCCTTTTCTTCCAGAAGTGTCGATGAGACTGACATCGAGTTTTATTTCCTTCATCCGCCACTGATCGTTATTTTCTCGTCTCCAATTCCCATTTTCACGTCCATCATATATCCCGCCCTCGTTCCCCCTTCCCAATAATGTCACATATTTTTACACAGTCCTCCTGTCTAATTCCTCTTCCCCTCGCCCCTCCCGTCTGAATGCATCCGCTCCCTTTACCAATCAGTTGCAGACCTACGACAGCTTTGAGATGACGCTGCATTGACTATAAAACAAACATGCTGAGCAATCTAATAACAACACGGGAATTGCTTATCGCGAAGAATGGAACATAAAAAGATTAAATGGTATCGAGGACACAACACTGAAGGGAAACCAATTTTAGAAAAAGAATACCTAAAATAGATAGATGACGGAATGTGCATTAAAACAGAATGGTGACACATACTATGTGCGTACTGGGGTCGTGTTTACCATAGAGTTACGCAAGCTGGTTGTTAGGACACAGCTGGTTTTACAGTCGGCATTAAAATGGTCACGATACCTTTATTAATATACCTCTTTTACGCGACGGTGTCTAGAATCTGACTACTTCCTGTGTGCACCGCCAGGGATTTATCCAGACTCGCCAGTCGGCTAGAGCGACATATCCTATTATATCCGCACATTATTAAACTGAGTAAAGAGTAAGTTCTAATATGGAGCCGTATCCAGTTCTTGGGACTGCGCAAAACGAATTACATTTTACTCCCTGGCAGACTTGTTCAATCGACATCATGTTGATTTATCTGGGAAACATTCAGCCACGGTGCAATTACTGCGCTAAGATTATTCATACACAAATATCAACCAATGTCCGCGCTACGTTCGTTGGTGCTTTGCTTTGTCCTTCTACGAACGCATTTCTTCAGACGTTACCGTTCCTCTCACTGATGTGCAAGTATACCGTGTCTATTAATGTAACCATAAAATTGTATTTAAAATGTCAATATTTGTGTAGTTGCGTGTGTGGAGTGTTTGGTTGAATGTTATCAATACGTTTTATTTTAGCTATCATCCTGCATTATCGCCTACGATTTGTGACGTTTTGTCATCAACCACTATTAACTGTCTTCGAACTACAAGCATTCCAATACTCCTTTGAACGTTAATCCAGTCTAGGCCAGTAATACACGCTCTCTGCGTTAAGTACACAGGAAGTGTGGTTCTAGCAACTGACTGTAATCCCCGGTGCGTTGGGGTTAAAATACAAAATTAATATTCATCATCTAACGTGTCATGTTTGCGTACTCTCTTGACGATTCTCCTCTGTACGTAATGACGTTAATTGCGTCACATAGATCCACGGTAATAGGCCAGTCGCCTTTTTGTGAGATGTCAGTGTCGGTGGTCAGTGAACGTCACGTGATCTCTCTTATACCTCGCCGCCGTCTCAGCTTTCACGTACTATTTACATTCTGCTTAATTGAAAGGGAGGCTTTCAGTTAATTTTTATTGTAAAGTCATTTTATACGATTTAAACTATATGCATTCATGAGGGACCTATTAAACGCAATTTTGTGCACTCAAACCATTCACCAGGTACATTATAGTATAGAGAACACCATATTAATAAACGAAGACCAAACAAGTTGCCAAGGACTGAAACATTATTGATATATAGATAGCCATAACAGTCAACTGTGCATATGAATAAACATAAAACAGGTATACAGTTGTCTTCGTACGTCTACGTAGATGCAGGCCATATTGTGTCTTATACGCGCGTTTGACATTTTCCTGTCTTATGCGTGTACTATATGTAATTAGTGTCGTACAGATGCACAAGAAAGTCATGTGACTGGACGCGCACTAATTATTCAAATATATTTTTTCCTGAACTAGGTAGTTATTCAACTGCCTTAGACATGCATTAGTTCTGCACATGTCTTACAGTTTCAATAGTTATCCACGTGTCTAACACTGGCACTAGTTATTCAAGTGTTTTTGAAGTACGACTTACCTGCAGGATAAAACAACTCAAGCACTACAAGACAACCAGACGAGAGAAGATACATTGACCACAGCATTTATCCGAGATGTCATTATATGTCATGGAAAGCTACGGTGGGTTTGTCATATTTTCATACACGAAACAAAAACCTCATTACCATAGCTTTCACGCAGGACATCAAAGAACAAAGACAAATACGTTGCTAACGGAAATATGGCGTAAACACTTTGTTTAACAACAAAGCGGTGTGCCTTAGACATAACGAAATGGAGGGGTGCGATATCCTCCAGGATGTCACACCCCTTTCGTCCAGTGTAGAGTAGAGCGAGAGGTCATATTAACCTAGGCATTTAAGTCAAGTAAGTTACGTACCAATACGACATCAATTAGGAATATTGCATGCAGCAAACGTCACAGATTCCAGTCGCCCCAATGCGCGTCGTATGCTGGACATTTTACGACATGTCTCTGTGACAAATGATGTGTTTCCTGATGCGGCTCGTGGCTGTGCTATCTAATATTGGACACGGAATCGTTGAGTCCGTGCCGCAGCTAGCACTAGGGCCAATGAGACTCGCCATTATGAAGTAAGTACTTATGGTCGTCAAGCTTACCAATAAAGACAGCCGCTGGACGCAATGCCACGATCTACGAGCGCACGGGGCATCAGTGGCACTATTCGTAATTCGTTGCTATTACTGAGCGCTGACTGGTTTCTCGATTGGATGTGAACGCCTACGGCAGAACCGCATTCTATGTGCCTGGACCAAAGCGGATGATTTCTGTAGGGCAAAGGATATTCAAAGGTGCCATCAAAAGGTGTTCTTTTTGCGTTGCAAGTCTATCTCCCTCCAGACACAGATTCATTCGCATCTCTGGACCATCTGATCTCCCAGTTGGCTATGCATCGGACACATTGCAAAGTTGGTTGTGCAGATTAATTAAATTTTTTCAGAAGACAAGTTGCGTTGTCAGTCTTTCCCCAGGCTGCAACTTAGTGGAGGTGTAATGAAATTACCGTTGCTTGCAATTAGGGGGAGTAAAAACTAAAAGGTTATGGGAACGAACTGACGTTCAAAATACAGTAATTATGACCTATGTTTCCCTTTGTGCTTAGCTTCACGGATGGAGGTAAGCTAGTGTATTTTATTTGATTACAAGTGGTGGGATATACGAAGTTTAATTCTCTTCTTGCCTCTGCCTCTCATCTCCCTAACTCTCTATCTATATGGCGGTATTTCTGTTATGAACGTCGGGCTGCCTGCCTGCCAGCCTGCCTGCCTGCCTGCCTGCCTGCCTGCCTGCCTGCCTGCCTGCCTGCCTGCCTGCCTGCCTGCCTGCCTGCCTGCCTGCCTGTCAGAATGCCTAAGCCTGCATGTCTGCATGTCGGTCTTTTTCAAGGCGTACGTACACGTGCCTCTAACAAGCTGCCCTATTATAAAGCATACACGTGGCTTTCGACGACTCCTGCGATGGCTAACATTGTTGCATCTTGCCTTCACTTGCTTTTTTCGTATTAGCCACACAAATAAACACGGCATATTAATATCGCATTCTTTGAACGGTGTATTGACAGTTTAGCCTGTTTGTTTATTTCTGGCCGCAGCGCACATGACGTAGCTTTGTTACGGTCCAGTGAACATGTATGCATTGTCGACAGTCGCCGATTCGCCGTTTTTCCGCTCCACGTGTTAATCTATTTAACCACTGTTTCGCGCACTAAATTTCGACTAATTTGGCTAAAACCACTGCTCTGTGTCGTACTGCGGTTTATTATAGCGGCACATCTACGCATGTATACAACACGATATGTCTACACAACGCAACGCAACGCAACGCAACGCAACGCAACGCAACGCAACGCAACGCAACGCACTGCACTGCATTGCATTGCGTGACGTTGTGTAAACGTATCGTGTTGTATACATGCGTAGATGTGCCGCTATAATAAACCGCAGTACGACACAGAGCAGTGGTTTTAGCCAAATTAAACGGACTTTCTAAGAAAACACCCACACACGCACGCACGCACGCACGCACACACGCACGCACACAAACACACACACACACATACACACACACACACACTAGCATAGTGGTACATTTTTCATAGTAGAGTGGTTGAGTTGCATAGGTAAGCAGGGGGCGTGTAGGGTCGCAATCATGCAAGCACGCACACACACGCACGCACGCACGCACGCACGCACGCACACATACACACTCTCTTCTCTTGAGGGCACTATGATAATGATAAGTCCTACACGTGAACTCCGGGCTTTGACCATGGATTGCAGGGGAACGCAAACCCACTTTCTTACACCTTCCGTAAAACAACACGATCTGACTCTAGACCAACAACGAAATCACATCGATACTATCGCGTGATCGGGCGACTATTGAGCGTTTCTCGTTCACTTGCCGTCGGTTTCGTTAAAATCACGGCCCCTCACCCTCGGGAGTATCGCCTTCGCCATCGGCGGCAGGCAATGGCAATCATCGGCAGACGACGTGTGTTCCCACGAGCGGCGTACGAATATCGTAGGCAATCAGTCGACGCGCAAACATAAACCGTCACACATGACCACGGGCACGACTAGCGGTTTGCGGCTAATATATTTTAATTGCGCTGTCACCTAGCGCAATCAGGTGCGTACAAAATCGATGAACAATGCAACGGCACAGCTGTGATCGCGCGACAGAGGATTTCCTCCGTCGTTCCATATAAGTACTAACCGCAAACCATCAAACGGCGGCATTCACATGCTGGCGCCGGGGAAGTGATCAGGCATTTACCGCGTTACTTATGTGTGTGTGCGTGCGTGTGTGTGTGTGTGTGCGCGCGTGCGTGCGTGCGTGCGTGCGTGCGTGCGTGCGTGCGCGTGTGTGTGTCCGTGTGTGCAGCACTATAATAGTACATCAAGTCGAAATTTGCCACAGAAACGAAGTAGAAGTATGAGATGTAAAAGCGGAAATCGAGAGCCAAGGTTCTTTCGTTTATATAATATAGTTCAGTAAAGTGAACTGCGCCATATCTGTCGCGAGTAACGTTTGTGTTAGCATGCGCCGACGTAATGCGAGATCATCCTCGATAAGCCAATGGAAATCTTGTCCATGTGACAAGAAGCTCTGACAAGCATTCTTGTGTTTATCAACTGGATGTGGCTGACGGATCATTCTAAAAGGCATCTTTAGTTTGCATATATATATATATAAACTACTACTACATCGTAAAAAGTACCAAAAAATGCTGCCGCATCTAGCTGATAAACGTAAAAAACAAGATCTGAAGATGGACATTTCAAAGACAAAAGTGATGTTAGAAAATGATACACCAATATGTCAAAACCACGCAGATAGAACAAGTTGAAAGATACGTCTATCGGAGACAACGATACAATATCAGAGACAAAGGAGTTGAAAGCTATGTCTATATGATACAACGATACAGTATCAGAGACAAAAGAGTTGAAAGCTACGTCTATCTGAGACAACGATACAGTATCAGAGACAAACGAGTTGAAAGTTACGTCTATCTGAGACAACGATACAGTATCAGAGACAAAAACCATTACAAGAAGATTCAAAGAAGAATCACCGCCGGCTGGACAGCATTCGCCAAACACCGCGACATCTTCAAGGGTAACTTTGGAGTCTGCTTGAAGAGACAAGTCTACACCTCATAAGCAGTATTCAGCAAAATTGCCCTGTTGCATAACAAATCCTATTCGTTGTTGATCAATATTTTCTAAGACGAAAGCCACACGCACAACGGATTATCCGGCTGTGAAATTTAATATTGCATCAATTATAAACTAATCTCATCAGCACATCGTAAATTAGTGTTCGTGCAGATTAAACAGACACGGTGCGGGTTGAATGGCGAGAATATGCCAAGAACGACGTGAAGACAAATTGCGTCAATCTACCGTGGATGGCGGAAGGCAGAAATGTGCCTTGAGTGCGAAGCGAATTAACGTTGTTACTCAGTGAAATGGAGATTTTGTGAACATCAGAGAGATAAATTAATCACGGTTTTATGGCGTTGTTCTTGGTGTGTGTGTGTGTGTGTGTGTGTGTGTGTGTGTGTGTGTGTGTGTGTGTGTGTGTGTGTGTGTGTGTGTGTGTGTGTGTGTGTGTGTGTGTGTGTGTGTGTGTGTGTGTGTGTGTGTGTGTGTGTGTGTGTGTGTGCGCGTGTGTTAGTGCGTACGTGCGCGTTCGCTCGCTTAGTCACACACTCACTTACGCACGCACTCACCCACTCACGCACGCATGCACGCACGCACGTACATTACGTTACGTACATACGCACCTGCCCAGCAAAGTTAAATCTACCTTTAACTTTGCTATGCCGATGCTTCGAAGTGACAATAAAACATTTAGCTATTCGCCATTTATGTCCTATTACAACAGCAGTGTGGTGTCTTATTGTTGTCGCACTTGCTAACGCGTTTCCGTCGTTTGTCAGCAATTATACCTGTCCCTAAAAATCAGTGCACTTATCGAAGGTTGTGTCGAATCGTTTCAGTCGCAAAAGTCGACAATTTAAAAGCGACCGGGATAGTGAATTACAAAAAAACGAGGTTGCGATTATAGTCGGGATCATAGTGTCTTTATTAATCACTTAATGTGTCGCATCCAACTCCGGTGAATATGACCTTTAACCTTTGACACAAATACGTCCGCTGTGAAACGAATCAGATCGTCTGTCTGAATTAATATGAAGGCAAGTTCTTATATAGCGCAGTATCCAGTCCTCAGGATTGCTGAACGCGATTTTACACTTTACTCCCTGGCGTTCAATGGAACACCATCTCGACTTCCCTGGGAAGCGTCCAGCCACGCTGTATTTAATGCGCGAAAACTATTCGTACACAAATCGTCACCACTGCCTATGGCGAGGTACGCATTCATACAGCTGAGTGAACTGGAGCAGTGTAGAGTGGCTGGAGTAGTGTAGAGTGAACTGGAATAGTGTAGAGTGAACTGGAGTAGTGTAGAGTGAACTGGAGTAGTGTAGAGTGACTGGAGTAGTGTAGAGTGAACTGGAGTAGTGTAGAGTAAACTGGAGTAGTGTAGAGTGACTGGAGTAGTGTAGAGTGAACTGGAGTAGTGTAGAGTGAACTGGAGTAGTGTAGAGTGACTGGAGTAGTGTATAGTGAACTGGAGTAGTGTAGAGTGACTGGAGTAGTGTATAGTGAACTGGAGTAGTGTATAGTGAACTGGAGTAGTGTATAGTGAACTGGAATAGTGTAGAGTGAACTGGAGTAGTGTATAGTGAACTGGAGTAGTGTAGAGTGAACTGGAGTAGTGTAGAGTGAACTGGAGTAGTGTAGAGTGACTGGAGTAGTGTATAGTGAACTGGAATAGTGTAGAGTGAACTGGAGTAGTGTAGAGTGAACTGGAGTAGTGTAGAGTGACTGGAGTAGTGTATAGTGAACTGGAGTAGTGTAGAGTGACTGGAGTAGTGTATAGTGAACTGGAGTAGTGTAGAGTGACTGGAGTAGTGTATAGTGAACTGGAATAGTGTAGAGTGAACTGGAGTAGTGTAGAGTGAACTGGAGTAGTGTAGAGTGACTGGAGTAGTGTATAGTGAACTGGAGTAGTGTAGAGTGACTGGAGTAGTGTATAGTGAACTGGAGTAGTGTAGAGTGAACGAATTTTCCCAAGGTACGACACCGCTGCACAAGATTCGAACTGGGGTTCTCTAGGTCAAAAATCCGAAGCTCTAGCCACTGCAACACTGCGCTCTATAACTTCGCATCAAGTGAAAACACTGACTTAGCGAAAAACGAAGTATTACTGACTACACCGAACTGCTCTCTGCCATATTCGTTTACACAACGAGAGATGAAAACTTTCACAAAATTCAAAATGGCGTCAATTAATTTATTGTCTTTTTTTAAATGTCTTATTGATTATTCACACGCACGCTCATATGCATGCAAGCACACATGCATGAACACATGCACGCAAGCAAGCATCCATGCACATAAACTTGCGCATCGTTAAAGGTGTTAGTCTTATAGCTGTCGAACGGATACATTAAACAGGGCTTGCGTTGGATAAAAACCTACTTGCTGCGTAAATCGTGCACATATATTCGAAAGAGACCATTATAAAAAGCGTCCATTGTCATTGGTGCAGAGGCTTGCTTCCGAGATGAGACACACAGTTAAACATCAATCCACGAATAGATTATGGCTGGCAAATTGTTACGACATGATTACTAACTATAACAAAACAAAAAACCTAGAGAGTTACCGAAAGCATTAGATAATATACGGGAAGGAACATGTTTCATAATATAGTGGATCGTAATTGCGAAACGGCTGTATTACCAAGGTGACCATAAAACGAACTTCATATGTAGTAAGAAAGCGACTGCTATATCAACATTTTGCGTCATATGCATCACATTAAAACTTAATCGTCAATACATTAAACCCAACGCGAATCACGTTCGTTGACGTTCGTGTATGTCGTGAGTGATCACGCATAATTATAATTGATCAATGGGATTAATTATACGTTTCTGATAAATTATCAAACTCATTTTCAGTCATCGTTAGGCCGGAACGATATTATGAAAACGTATATAGTATCACGTCACAGTAGACCGCATATTGAGTTGGATAAATTGTCTGCCATATGTTCCGATATATAGACAAACGTTTGAAGCCAGAATTTCTATAAAATATACAACGGACTGTCTAAACTATTCACGTTTTTGGCATTCAGTTTTTATGGTTTGATGGAACACTTGCTAGGCAACAGGTCAGGTAATGAATAGGTTAATTAAGTACGGCTGATCGCAGCAACGGGCCGCTCTCAACTCACCATTACCGTCCAAATCCAGTGTCCCAGACTGGATTCGTTACGTGGCGCCATGTATGTGGAGTATCATACCACAATCACGAGACATTTGTGTAATTCTCACCTCGCACGCCTGTAGTACGAGCAAAGATATAATAATGGAAAATTCGGACGTTCATTTCAGACCACTGGTGACCACTCAAACATTGCAAGGCGACCCAGTTTTTGGCGGCGACCCCGGGGTTAACATACACGGCGCCTCCGGGAGACTAACTAACGTAACTCAGCTGATGTGCGCAGGGGAGTAATTACAGGTCCACGACCTCGGAGGTGTGGTCCTTTTTACAAGTGTGTGTAACGGGTCGTCTAAGTGTACACCTGTATTTTTGCTTCCCTTTAGACAGCTGCGGCACAGTGAGGTAAGCAACCTATAGGTACAGACATCAATATGGCGCACTCCCATGAACTATGGGACATGTTGCCACAAATATGCACGGCAGGTTCGTACAGTGGTAGACCAAGACGACTAGTACTGGCGTCTAGGTGTTTGGTTACCTACACAGTCTGAACGTGACAGTCACGTACGCGTTGTAATACTGTATATAAGTATGTCAATAATAATAATAATATCACTTTAAAATAATTTTACACACACATGACTGCTTCAGATACGTAACGTAGTGTGCCAAAACGCACATACACATGCATGCAGGAATATATGTATGTATATATGTGTGTGTGTGTGTGTGTGTGTGTGTGTGTGTGTGTGTGTGTGTGTGTGTGTGTGTGTGTGTGTGTGTGTGTGTGTGTGTGTGTGTGTGTGTGTGTGTGTGTGTGTGTGTGTGTGTGTGTGTGTGTGTGTGTGTGTGTGTGTGTGTGTGTGTGTGTGTGTGTGTGTGTGAGTATGTGTGCGTGTGTGTGTGTGTGTGTGTGTGTGTGTGTGTATGTGTGTGTGTGTGTGTGTGTGTGTGTATGTGTGTGCATGCATGCGTGCGTGCGTGCGTGCGTGCGTGCGTGCGTGCGTGCGTGCGTGCGTGCGTGTGTGTGTGTGTGTGTGTGTGTGTGTGTGTGTGTGTGTGTGTGTGCGTGCGTGCGTGCGTGCGTGCGTGTGATACGTATATGATTATATCATTTAATTTATATATTATATAAGTAATGTTAATAAATATAGCATTTTATTTTTTTAAATCCATTTTACTTCCATTCCAGTTTACTTGTCAAGATGTTTTACATAAATCCATGTACATTTGATTTCGGGGAAACACATATTAGATACCTGAGCAACACAGCGTCCCCTGCCGTTGGTTAGACGTACTAAACCTCGCAGCCACTTTGTCCCAAAAGCACAGCCAACTTTAATTGCCGTCAATTGACGGTCCTGCGTCATAACCACAACTTGATTGCCAAATCGCCACATATCAGCAGTTAAAAATCATATCCAATGCATAATCCGTGATTTTATACGAACTACATTTGTGTGGAAACTGCGGTTGAATCGATAACGGAGATCGACACAGGTGACCTCGCGCTAACTAGGTCAACGCGGTGTTGGTCTGCAGTTCTGCGCCACTACCTAACACTGGTCTTACCGTCTACCACGATATGTCAAGTTAAATGACGCGTTTGTTTGTGATGTCAAGCCACAATTACTCTCCCTATTGCGGTTAGACGCCAGTCCGACGATTTCAGTAATGCGGTTCGGTAGCCTGCAATTGCCGGACGGAATCACAAGTAGTAACCTTCATATTTGTGATATTCTGAAGAAGGTTAAACCTCTTACGCTCTTTTAATATCGTACAGTATCCTGTGCTTATAGAAATAGCAGCTAAATTTATTGTGCAAACCAAATGGTTTCATTATTGAATGTTTATCGGCTTCAATAAGTTTATGTTATCTAAAGGTTTCGTTAAAACTAAACTTACAATATATAGCCAGATGTACCTAATGAGAAAGGAACATGATAGTACCATAGGTGAGATTTCGTATGTTTTATATTCCAACAAAAACAAAGCCAATCATTCAATCATTATGTCATCGGCGGCTTCGACCTTCGTGCGAGGAGAGCTGGTGTTTTTTTAAATATAAATCAACCCCTCTGTCTTGATCTGTCGCTGTGTTCGTTCTCCGTTTATTCCATATATTTTCTTTCTTTTCTTTGCTGAATCTGTGACATAAACAGCAGCTGGTCCACGTTTCTTTTTGATAATTTTATCGGTCACTACTCATTAGCATAGCGGTGGCTAATCCAAATACACACATGTTGATGACGTTTTTTGCATCTATTAACTCGGCGTAGCTAATCGAAGTCTGACGGACAGTCCCGAATATTCTTGAGCATGCCTTATACGGATCGTGAATTTGGGGCCAAAATGGATTAATAAAGGCATAGAATTACATGAAATAATCATATTAACAGAATTATTTAATAATAAGAATCGCTTTAATGGTAATATAAAAGGTTTTCATTGGGATATCTGACACGACGTTATTTAGGGGTCTGTATGATGACAATGCCTCAGTAATCAGGAATATTCGCTACGTGGGTCCATCTAAATTAGCAATCTTATTATCAGAACTCAGAATCAATTTATTTGACCTATAAATACGATACATATACAACGAATAACGCAAGTAAAAGATACGGTCGGGAGACTCCCATTAAGATATATAATATCGCTAGCACAGGAGCCACCCCATAAATATAAACAACAACAAAATTTACATGTCACAAATCAGAATAGCATATGACTTGTTTTTATAGTTGATAATTATTCAATGTATCAACATGTATACATAATACAATGACTGATTATATCTACTCGTGTACACATTGACGTACATATGGATACTTCGGTATACATTCCAATACGTATTACGAATTACAAATAAAGCAATTATGGATACGTAAAGTGGAATCATAAATTAAAATAAAAACGTGTCTATGTTGAAAAATCATATAGACTGTGGGCGTATCTTTTATTAATGATAATACTTGTTGTATTGTTAATTGTTATTATGCATGTCACAATTCTTATTATTGTCGTATGTTTAACCTCAAAACGTTATATTAACTGACACAATGAATAACAAATAATTCGTTTGGTGTAACCGTTACGTATCACATTCAAATTTGTGGTTTTACTGGTGTCTTTAATTGTTGTAAAGTGGCATTTATATATGTATTAAAACAAGTTAACCAATACTAAGCCATCTTTCAGAATTCTTTGACGAATATGGATGGATCCCGTTTTAATACTGATTTCTGTCATATGGAACAATCGTCTTAAATTACCTGAAAACTATTGTGTGATTTCCGCACTGGTGAAACATAGTTTTCCTTACAAACCGAGACGGACGAAGAGCAACACTTTTGATGCAGTACATTTGATGCAGCAAAGCACACTTCCGACACCGGAGTGAGGACTTTGGTTGAGGTTGGCCTATATATATAATTATATATATATATTATAATTCAATTGAAATATACGGATTTTAAAGAAATGTTTAATTACATATGGCATACGTGTTTGAGACACACTTTATTTCCACAAGATTGACATGAGGTGGTTAAAATATAATTCGTTGTTTACTATAAAGACGTAGATGTAAACACGTTTCAGTACTGTTGATGCACCGGTCTATCGGCCATTGCTCGCCACACGCGTCCAACAATGTAATAAACATTGGTCTGGGTTCGTGGGCCACGCGTAGTCTCCGACCGATGACATTATGGAGATCGACGGAGCGTTGCGAGAAATGAGCGCGTTAAACTGGCGAGACGGAGCGAGACACGTCTCTTAGGACGCGGCGGCCATCTTGTGCGACGGAGCAAGCAACTGTTAAATAGGCGGAACAAGGAGACGGCGTTATGGAGGCTGGCCGCGAGTACGCATCCTAGAAGTGTGTGTGTGTGTGTGTGTGTGTATGTGTGTGTGTGTGTGCGTGCGTGTGCGTGCCTGTCCGTGTGCGTGTGCGTGTTCGTGTGTGCGTGCATGTGTCTGTTTGTGTCTGTTTGTGTGTGCGCGCGTGTGTGTATATGTGCATGTGTGTGCGTGCGTGTGGGTGCGGATGCGTTCATGTGTGCGTGCTCGATTTGAATGTGCATATGTGCTTGTGTGCATGTGTGCGTGCGTGCGCGGGCACCTACATGCGTGCGTACATGCTTGTGTGTGTTTGTGTGTGTACGCGTGCTCGCGATTGAGTGTTTGTGTGCGTGCGCGTGTGTGCGCAAATATTTTTTTCACGTATCTTCCGTGGGTGAGTGAGCACGAGAAAAAATTCATTGGTCCTCGTGGTAATGGGCATGTCTACACAGAAGTGTGCGATCTCTATTGGACAATGGGTGTGTCTATATTGAGGTGTGGGCGTGTCTATTGTGACATAGTCTGTGTGCCTACTCTATTAGGTGTGTGTGTACTCATGTGATGATGCTATGCAATAAAGAGAAAGATACCAATATAGACGTTGAGTGTTGAACCTGTACCAATATATCAACTACCAACAACGAAACCGACAGGCTGGTATATACAAACTAATGTATTTTAGCTCAGTCAGATGAGAGGGAATGATGAAAGAGAATGCTTGTGAGTCACACGACAAATTAAAAAATCCAAATTGCAATGAAAAAGTACCAGAAATCGCCAAACAACAGTTCGCCTTACACCTGCCAAACACCGTGATTCGAGCGGGCATATGTTGTTATGGGTCTCGGACTTCGCACACATGAATAATTCCGCCATTTTCACAGCGCAGCGCCGTTTCACTAATTAAGACGCGGCTAGCTTATCGCTTTCTGCCGAGGTGGGCCGCGCGCCATTTCGCGCGGCGTCGCCGTGGCAACAAATCCGTGTGTTGTAATTATGGCGCATTGACATAGTGCGCAGAAACGCCGTCGGAAATGCCTTCCCGACCGACAGACAGCTTCGAGCAATCTCGTTTGTAATAACTTCCGTCAGTTGTTCATGAACCGTCTTGCAGGCGTTACATCGAACCCTGACCCATCTATTCGTCAGCTCGTTGACTTGTGCCGCATTGTACGTGACGATTTCAGTGAAGTAGTCTCAGTTATTTATGATAACATGAAAGATAATCCTTTTTCACAAATCGTTACTATACATCCAATCGAAGATTTCGGATGACATATTTTTCAGCCGATCCTATAAGTATAAGTAAGTAAGACTAAAACGCTGTCAATAGTCCATACACTTCAAACGTTCTACTACACTAAATGTTTGAAGTACTTTGATATTTCCACTGAATTGTTCACATGATTTTGAGGTATACGATTGTGACTTCGTGCCTGTCTGATCGTTGTGAATACGGTACACGATTTATTTGATCACAACAATATTGATTACCGTAATCATTTCGTGTTTTTTGGCTGGGCGAAAGTGACAATAACTCGAGAACATACAAAAAAGGGGAATTATTCAAATTATGCAGTGGTTGGTTTTCACTGTGATCACTTATAAATATGGCAATATATGTTATTTACATTGAAACGCAAATTGCAAGGGTGTCATCAGGCAATTGTACGTATGCATGTGTGTATGTATGTGTTTATATATGTATGTATGTATGAATGTATGTACATATGTATTATATTGTATGTGTGTGTATATATATGTGTGTGTGTGTGTGTGTGTGTGTGTGTGTGTGTGTGTGTGTGTGTGTGTGTGTGTGTGTGTGTGTGTGTGTGTGTGTGTGTGTGTGTGTGTGTGTGTGTGTGTGTGTGTGTGTGTGTGTGTGTGTGTGTGTGTGTGTGTGTGTGTGTGTGTGTGTGTGTGTGTGTGTGTGTGTGTGTGTGTGTGTGTGTGTGTGTGTGTGTGTGTGTGTGTGTGTGTGTGTGTGTGTGTGTGTGTGTGTGTGTGTGTGTGTGTGTGTGTATTATTTACGACGTTTCACACAGCTTCTGCGTTCAATGTTTAACCGTTTTCACCAGACTGGTCAGGATCCAAGCAAGGTGTCTACACGCTTCAGACGCATCGCAATCCCTCCTAGTCTGACCCTTCATTTTCGAATGATCCTAATCCAAGTACCATATTTAGTATGTCGTTACAGGTGTACCATAATCCCCCATTTCTTATATCGCTGCTCACTACAGACTTACACTAATCCATGTCGAAAAGACGTCTGTATTTTTGTTACGAAGGATCGTGTCGCTAAATTTGAAGTGTCCTTCTTCATATAACTGTCTGGTTTACTACGTATGATTTAAATAAAACAATTAACTTTGCAAACGAAATGCAGACGGCAAGACCAACTGCGCAATAAAAATACCGTGTTGATAATATCGCTCAACAACTAACAGACCAACGGGTGTCTGGATTCCAGTCAGGTGATCAGCAGATGCGTAATCCTGGCGGCAGAATTCAGAAACAGAAGGGCGTGTCACAAATATAGCACCGATTAATTTACGGACTAAGCACAGAAGATAAAGTTTTATGGACGATCTATTACATTTTTGTGAACTAAATTACCTTTTTACCGTTTTATTGTCAAACGACTGTTATTATTAATGTCTGGCCAACACCGTATTGAAAGCATCGACACATAAACATGTTTTATTGTTTCAGCGGAAGTTGTTCGCTTTTACGTTTCAGTGCCGTTTTGTAAAAAAACAAAATTATCGTATGGAATTTATAAAGGAACCAACAAAATATTAATTCAGGTTTCCCCATTATCTCAATAGTCCGGATCTTTAAGTGGACTCAACCGGCGATATGCCCCACACTATAATCGAATGGATAACGCCAATTGCTACAATTAGTTGACATTATTAAGCTATGTCTCTTGGACGGACGTACTGTTTTTGAGGCAAAAGTCAGCGCTCAAAACACCGAGAAGCATATTTTACTATCAAAATGATTCGGCGCTGTGACGTGATGTGAGACTATAATGAATTTGAATAGTAACCACTGACGTCGCAACGTCGTGAATATTGGGGGGGGGCTGAGGCTCTAAAAAACTCGGATTACACCGCACCTTGAGGCTCTCCAACAAAACCCATCTTCAGGCTCTGCACAAACGTCAATGTGCACCACAAAATCCACCACATTTCCCTAAATATTGAGGGTAAACCTTTATGTAGCCTCCATCCCCAGTTATTAGGGGCTACACACACCTATTGTACCGATAGTCAATTGATTTTTCAAAAACACAGCTTCAGTACAATATATGGCGCTATCCGAATTTCAGTCCAATCAGCTGTCTGGATGGCTGTAGACAGTGGTGAATATTTGTGTATGATTAAACTTCGCGCATTAATGGTCGAGTGGCTGAATGTTTCCCATAGAAGTCGAGATGGTGTACGATTGAAAAGGTCTGTCAGGGAATAAAATGTCGAGCGCATTGAGCAGTCCTAAGGACTGGATACTGCGCTATACAATAACTCACCTATACACTGCTTCATGATTCAAATGCTTTGGAGACGTTCTGTATATCTATGTCAAGGAGACCCATCATACTTACTCAACTCACAAACCATTTGTTCCAAATAAAGCAATGTTTTTTCATTATTTGATATACAAAATTCATGTCCTAGAATAAATGAAATGATGCATTTTGTTTGACACAATTAGATATGATGACGTATTAATACATTAACTGTTTGATTGGTTTACATAGTTATGGCAGGTGTGTTTAGCTGTGTTTTGTTAGCATAGTAATTATTTATGCAGGAATGTCAATATGTGTTTCCTTGCTTGGGAATATACCAGAGTTTAGCAGAATCCGAGTTCAAATCAAAATCCATTGATAAACATTGGACGACGCTAACGCAAAATATCGGTTCACAATGATTGCTAGTAAGGTATCTCCTCCAGCTAATATGTCATATTTGATTTTATATATAAATGTGCCAGTGCGTATACAGTATGCCAGGCATAACGGTTTTGCAATTACTATGTCGATATTCGAGAAATGTACTCATAAATCTAAGGTCGTTATTTTATTCAAAAAAGCACGACAATATGCCACATTCGGAACATAATCACTGTGGCAACAGTTGCATTCATGACAAAGAACGAACACAAAAACAATATACACTTACATATATTAATGCACTAACTTCGAGGGCAGTTTGGCACCATCTCCTTCCTGGTACACTGCACTTACCGCTTTCCATGTTCATTTGATTCCCTGGATCATGTATCTCTAATCTACGAACTGGTGATGCGTCTTGGAAAATACAACGCTAGTTATGTATAGGTATATATTTTTGTTTATCGGATAAGCTAGTCTACATGTCGGAGTAAAATTCGACTTAGTATACGAATTGATTGGTGAGCCACTCTTCGGACGGAGCCAGTGTAGGTTTGCGTCCGCGCGCGACAGCAGGAATAAATATGTAAGCGGGAATAACTTTAAGACATAAATAATGCACTGACGATAACTGCAGTGGTTGGTTTGTTGTATTCCCTGGCAGGCTATTCGAACGCCATTGCAACGTCCTTGGTAAGCATTGCGGCAATTACTTCGAAAAAACTAGTCATTCACACATATGTTCAATGTTCAACGCATACATATAGCCATATATTTATTTATGCATTAAAGGGAACTATGGCAATGTGGAATGATCATAATAAATTGCAGCGTCTTCTCGATTAAAAGTACGATGCGATAAACACCTTTATCTCTTGCTCATCACCACCCGGTCAGTTCCATATTTGGAGTCATGTAACAATGCTTCAGGAACATACTATGTATGTTATTGAGCTAGACGTGTTAGAACTTTTGACCTTTGTCGTTGATATATTGTAGTATGACACGGGTTTGTGTTTGGGTTTCACGTATTTCTGCTGTGACATTCCCGAAACACCGGTAGGCGTATTAATATTCTACGAAAACTGCCAAGACGGTACTCGCGTTTGCGACATGACTAACAAAACCTGGAACTTTGACATTCTGACATATATAGTTCAACAGATCAATGTCAATCACTGTATTCTGTAATGTGATATTGTTACATTGACTTTTAACCCTGCGCAAAGGTAACAGTCCACCAACTGTGCTGTCTGTCCCTTTGTCTTGCCAGCGTAGAATCCATTTCCGCAGCTGTGGGCCGGCGGAGGTGAATTTCATCACTAAGTGCCTCGCACCGTAAATCACAGCCAACGTGTCCAGTCCCTTCCGGTCAGTTGTTGGGCACAGTAATGAAATCTAGCGACATGTCCGGCTGCAGTGGACAAGCGATGACCACTCAAAGAGGATAACAACAACACACACATGGGACAGTAAGTGGACGTCTGGTGGACGCTGGTCAACGTGCCGACCGTCTGGTGGACGCTGGTCAAGGTGCCGACCGTCTGGTGGACGCTGGTCAACGTGCCGACAATGTCCTTGTATAGACATATACTGGACCTGTCTCGGAAGTCTTTATATAAAACGTTGTTTCTTTGACTTAATAATAAAACGTGGATTCTTCGTATAGCAGATTGTTGCAAAGATTCCCCCCTCTAATTGTCTGTCTCTCTCTATTTCTCTCTCTCTCTCTCCCTCCCTCCCTCCCTCCCTCCCTCCCTCCCTCCCTCCCTCCCTCCCTCCCTCCCTCCCTCCCTCCCTCCCTCCCTCCCTCCCTCCCTCCCTCCCCCTCCCTCCCCCTCCCTCCCTCCCTCCCTCCCTCCCTCCCTCCCTCTCTCTCTCTCTCTCTCTCTCTCTCTCTCTCTCTCTCTCTCTCTCTCTCTCTCTCTCTCTCTCTCTCTCTCTCTCGATGACCTCAGCACGTCGTTTCCAAATATGCCCCTATCTTGCGCTATCCTCTGTCAGAAGGTGCCTTTCCAGTACTCGTCTAGTTCGTCTCGCCGGTCTTCCTCTAGATCGTTTCCCTTAGGAAGGTCTCCAGGTTGTTATACCCGATGTCCTTCGGTTATCTCGTAGTCTGCTGATGTGCCCTGCCCAGGTCCACTTCCGTCTTCTGATTTGTTCTATCACGTGTATGACCTTTGTATTCTATCAGATTGTTGTTTTTATCTCCCGATATGTGATGTTTGACATACTTCTTTCCATCTATGTTTGTGCGGCTGCCAGCTTGTTCTTTGCCTGGATGGTGAGTGCCCATGTTTCCGCGCCGTATGTTATCGCTGGAAGTACGCAAGAGTTGAAGACTTGTCTCTTCAAGCAGGTTCCAAAGTTACCCTTGAAGATGTCGCGGTGTTTGGCGAATGCTGTCCAGCCGGCGGCGATTCTTCTTTGAATCACCTTGTCTTGGTTTTTGTCTCTGATACTGTATCGCTGTCCCAGATAGACGTAGCTTTCAAAATTCTCTATCTGCGTCGTGTTGATATATATTGGTGAGGAATTGTAGCATCACTTTTGTCTTCGAAATGTTCATCTTCAGACCTTGTTTTTCACTTCCATAAGCTAGCTCCTGCAGCATTGTTTGTAGTTCTTACAGTTAACTAGCGCAATGAGTATGTCCTCGGAGAAGCGAAGATGACTGAGATATTCTCGGTCTATCCTCAAGCCTCTGCTTTCCCAAGTCAGTCTTCGGAATATGCTGTCCTAGTGTTGCCGTAAACGGCTTGGGCTAAATGGTGTCACCCTGTCGTACTCCTCTCTTGATGTTGATATTGTTGCCCTTTTTGTGGGTATTCGTCTTTCTGATAAGCATTTAGTACACAGCTTAGCCAGGGTCTTCGAAATGGTTTCTTCTCCTGCTTTTAATGTTTCAATGTTTACATGGTCGTTGCCTGATGTCGTACCATTAGTCATATCTCTTAGCGCCGCTTCCACCTCCCAAGGTGTTATCTCTGGTACCTCTTTCGGGTCGGTGTGGATTATGGAACTCTGTTCACTGTCACATAGCTCGGTATAGAATTCCTCTATTCGTTCCATGACCATATCTTGATCTTGTATTTCTCTACCCTGCTTATCTAGAAGTGTAACCAGTCTGTCTCGGCCTAGTGCCTATGCTCTTTTGGCTTTCTTCGTGCTTTTTGATGCCATAATCGTTTCTCGTATGATCTCTTGTTTGTACTTCCTGATGTCCTCCTTCGCTTTCTTTTTGATGGTCTTGCATATTTCTGCGTACTCTATTTGATTTTTACGGTCGCCGTTATCAACCATATATCGTCGTTTCTTCATTAGTGCTCGTGTCGGTGGCGATATTTTCGTGCACTTGTAAAGGTCCGTATATAACGCATCATCTAAATTAACTTTAACAGAGGTTCTATTACAGTACATTATTCCATTGATATCATGCACATGTCATGTTAAATCGTCTGCACTGCCTTGTTTTAATGATTGCACTTGCGTTTCTTTGATCGTGATTACGTCAAACGATTCATGTTTTGTTGTGCCTCGGAGCTCAGGCTCGTAAGAGTATAGGCGACATAGAAGTATACAGTTATTGCTATCATTATGATCGCAATTTGCTTCATTTATTTGTAATAAAGATTGATACAAAAGTGCAAGAACATTCCATAATTTACGCCATGCTTCTGTTTTGAATGCTATACAGCATATATGTTTATACATTTTGTAAATAGACATATAGTATAACAATATATGTTAGCCAGGGATTATAAACATTAATGTTTATGGTATTTACTGCTGTATCAGCAAATATATATCCTCAATACCATCTGCGGACTAATTGCTAGATTAATCCAACCAACGAGATTTGAACACACCAACTTTCTAGGATATGTAATGCTTCATCGACCACCAGAAGGCTTAACGCAAACATATAAACAAACGACCATAATTAGGACTTCCGCCTTCCATTATTCCAACATCAACCAGCTCACAAGATGTTCAAAGTCATAACATGTTCTGTTGGTGCAAATACGCCCCTAGTGGATAAACCACACATCTCCAGGGTGGATGTTTGATCACTGCACGTACAAACAGGACCTGAAGAGCGGTCTCTTGGTCATGAGAAGTCGCTGTCAAAAGAAGCCAGTGAGGCTCGCCCGACCTAGTTGTGTCTCAATTGACACAGGATGCACGCTGCAAAGCTGTTGTGCAGAAAATGGTACATAAATTACAATCGGTTCTTCAGAATGAAACTGCGAAGATGTCCGTCAAATAATGGAATATCCCATATAATGCATACTAATGTTGTCTCCTGTATAGCCTTTTAAACCAGACGACCTAGCCGTTTTTTTATTTCTGTACAATATATTATTCTTTGCATTAACATGGAGAAAAGTAATAACGCAAAGGTATAGCTAGCCTACTTATGCTAACTAACTAGGCTATTATAAATGTGTGTGTGTCTATATATATATATATATATATATATATATATATTATATTCATATTATACAAAACATCAATTCTTACACGGTATAGCAAACTATATGAGGATCGCTCTGTAAAATCTGCCTAGGTACATCGACATCTGAAAAGTTCTAGCGTGCGTGAGCGCGTGTGTTCGGGTATGCGCTTGCGCGTATTTAGTGAATATGTGTGAGTGTATATATGTTTGCATTTGTGTATGTATGTATGTATGTATGTACGTGCATATGTGTTTGCGTGTATTTGTGTGTATTTGTGTGTATTATTTGTGTGTACATGTATGCATACACGCATACATGCATACGTACGTGCGTACATACATATTGCTATATAAGCATATCATATATCCAGGAACAAAACCTTTGGAAATACATTGTAAACTAAATTATACAGACATTCTGTAAGGTTTGTCCTTGAAACAACCTGTACCACGTTTATAGCTAACACCATCTTAACTACGCGATTGTGCGCAGACAAATGCTGTCGTTGCGCCGTTTTAGTCTCGACCAGACAACATCAACGCAGCCGGAACAACGTGGTAAGAATGAAAACATGCTTGATTGTATTCCATAAGTCAACCTGGCTTATTCGTTCGCTCGCCTGAGCACTTCTTCTTGCCGAGGCCGGCTGTCTTTATTACACAACGGTCAACGTCCATAGCATAATAATTTTCTCTCGCCAGAGGTAATTGTTGTTACCGTCATTTCTCTAAAATTACTCTCGTCAAATTGTCGACGATTTATAGCGCTGCGTGAGTGTAATATGATTCCCGGTTTATTCTCGTCGCAGAAGTCTGAAAATAAGTCCTGACATAGGAGACCACGAACGTGAGGTTACAGAGGAAGTGGGGAGTCGGTAAGAATACGACAACAAGGAGTAGACGAAAAACACGATCATAGAAATGACATAATGTGATCGTTCTTTTAGTCAGCACGTATACTGTGGAACGAGCTTCCAGAAAACATTGAAGTCCACAAGAGTCTCAGCCCAATCAAAAAGCATCTAAATCATATTTGTTATAAACTGGGATTCAACTAACTTAACTAAACCAGTTTCACTTTCGCTTTCAATTTTTATTATCGTGGTATAATACGTATATGCATATATACTTGTACCTTTTTATTTGTGTGTGTATATAGTTGTGCAATTATAATTATATGTTGTGTGTATATATTATGTATCAGTAAAACAATTAAGTATAATATTAATAAAAAAGAAGTACAAAAAGACCGATTTAACAACATAGATAACCGTATATATATATATATATATATATATATATATATATATATATATATTATAATTAATGCAGTCTTGTGTAAAGCATCCTAGAACATGCTGTTTTAAGTGGATTCTGGCACTATATACAGTTTGAATATTATTATAATTATTACTACTATTACTATCAAATGCAAACCGACTGAGTTAAAACAAAGGAAACTTATTGTCACAAAGAACCCAAACAAACGTCTAAATAAAGAACACAAAATCACGAATGCGAAATGTGATTGACGCATAGAATAGGAACATGACATTGAGATAATAAACATCACGTTTCGATTAAGGAAACATCAATATTATATTGAATCAACTAGTTCCTTCAATCATATAGAACGCAATGGCCAAATTTCGGTGTGTCAACATCATGTAAATATGCCTCATTGCACGTCAAATAACGTAGAATATAATGCCTCTGATTTATTGAAAAACGAAATCACCCAGATAATTGACATGGTTTCGCTGTTTAAATGAAACATTTATATTTACGTAGATATACATACATATAGAAGAACGTATCAGCTTAAACTGTTTTATCTGCGATCTTAAATTAAAGGAGTTTCTTAGCTGATTTGCCCATTTCTTTTTATGTCAAGATCTGTAGCGCGTGAATAGCTAAAATAATGCCCGCAGCCTGTTTCATAAAAAGTATGCGTGTGGGTTTTGTAATCGTCGAAATAAATTACTTTTGGCGTTGCATCTGGTAAATAAATTACTTTTCGCGTTGCATCTGGTAAATAAATTACGTTTTGTCGTTGCATCTGGTAATGTGCGAAAGGTCATTGCGCGGCCGACATTTAGCACCAGTCCATCGAACTTGGCGGTCCGCTTCTCAAAATAATTGACTTGCAGCATCTCGCCATCACGTCACAAACTTGAGAGATTGCACCCGATTGCACCAGCGGCGAATTGCGAAATCGCTTCAATTAATTCCTCAGAGTGAATTAAATAAGTTATAGCTTTGGTTGATTAATTTCCCCAACCTACAAAAAAAATAGTTGCATAAACTTCCTAACTGGCCTAAGGTTTAGTTTTGGGAAAACGTGCGAAATGAACGAAGCAAGGATCTGCGTAAGCATAGAACTCTTGTATGGCATTAAGCCTCGTAGATTTACAAATCATTGATGATAACATCGGGTATACATATTTAACAGAATAGCCTTTTGTAGTAGATATGCACCGATATTACCAGGGAGTTGTTTAATAATATTTAAACACTTGCATAATTAAGAACTGGATCATTCCTGCGACAGCGACTACATTTAATATAATGTGACACATTTATTTTCATACTACGCAGTATTATATTTTTAGTATTCAAACAATTTCTTTATGACACATCCAAGACGATACTTTAGAAGGTAATTTTTGTATTGGATATATAAAATAGAAAATATTTGAATAAAAATGAAATATCCTGAAGAATGTTCACTGAACTGTATATTATTGTTTGTTATTATTATTCGTTTTTGAGTGTGTGATGTATGCGTATGTATGTGTGTGTGTGTGTGTGTGTGCGTGCGTGTGTGTGTGTGTGTGGTGTGTGTGCGTGTGTGCATGCGTGTGTGCGTGCGTGTGTGCGTGTGTGCGTGTGCGCGTGTGTGCGTGTGTGCGTGTGTGCGTGTGTGCGTGTGTGCGTGTGTGCGTGTGTGCGTGTTTATGTAGGTGTGTGTATGTGTATATTTGTGTGTGTGTGTGTGTGTGTGTGTGTGTGTGTGTGTGTGTGTGTGTGTGTGTGTGTGTGTGTGTGTGTGTGTGTGTGTGTGTGTGTGTGTGTGTGTGTGTGTGTGTGTGTGTGTGTGTGTGTACGCTTGCGTGTGTGCATGTTTATCTGTGTGTGCGTATGCGCGTATACGCATGCTTGTGTGTGTGTGTGTGCGTATGTGTGTGTGTGTGTGTGTGTGTGTGTGTGTGTGTGTGTGTGTGTGTGTGTGTGTGTGTGTGTGTGTGCGTGTGTGCGTATTTATGTAGGTATGTGTATGTGTATGTCTTTGTGTGTGTGTACGCTCGCGTGTGTGCATGTTTATCTGTGTGTGCATATGCGCGTATACGCGTGCTTGTGTGTGCGTGTGCGTGTGCGTGTGCGTGTGCGTGTGCGTGTGCGTGTGCGTGTGCGTGTGCGTGTGCGTGTGCGTGTGCGTGTGCGTGTGCGTGTGCGTGTGTGTGTTTGGGACTAATACATATTTCCTGTTCCTGTTGTCAGCCAACGAATCTGCTTGTTCTTCTTCTGTCGGGACACCAGACGCGCGAGCCAACGCGTCGAGTTGCAGCTATAAGTGGTGCGTGCGAACGGCAATATTGCGACATCGGGTCGCACGCAGCTCGGGGTAAATTCCGCGAATTTGTCAAATAATTAGTTCATTTGATTACTGAACCAGAGCTCGCACCGCCGCAGAATGTGTGTTCGACTGCTCAACCGGAAACGCTTCTAAATATGGCTTAATACTACCTCTTCATTTCATTTAGCGAATAAGGTTGTACGCTGCTCTCTTCTGTAGTGTGTGAATATGGGCAGTCTGTGTTACGTAAGAGTGCGTTGTATTGTTAAATATAAGCACACCTGATGTGTCAGACTAAATAGAACTAGAACACATCTGACATGTTCGCCAGATTTTGATTGGACCCGGCTAATAATAATGTAATAGGTATCTCGATTATTTCGCCGAACCCATCCTCGTGCGCCAGAGGTCGCTGCTGCTGATTACTTCAGTGTCAGCCAGCAGTACCACCTGGCTGATCGCTTTGCGAAACTCTGAATTTAAGCTCAGCCTATGAAATCGCTCACTAAATTAGTGGTTGGCGGCATGTCAGGTGGTCATAATAAAAATAAAACTCATTTTAACCAACCGTGGCTCGTGTTACATGCAGCGTTTAGGAAGTAGAAGCAATTATTCGAATACATAATACCGTTCCGATGCTCGTGCTAATGGGCGAACGGGTCATTATATACTGGGATTCCCAGAAGTCGTTTATCCGTCTTCATATTGGGGCGGGTATTTGCGGGTGACGCAGTCGCGACTGGCGAAATCAATTACTAATTTGACTCAGCTGACTTCCGCACTTCACGTAGGAGATCTGCCAAGGTTAGTTTTGCATGGCAAACAGCCCTGGCTTGTGAGGATGGCCGAACCTAAATAACACGTTTGTTGAAACGAGCCGTCGTGTTGCAGAGGATATTACAGATCATTTCTTATATGACGAGGTGTCTGTCCTGTCCTTGGTAATGTGCGTAATATTAATACGGTAACTTATTTGTGTGCCTATATCCTTAGAACCAAATTCAGAAGCGCATCAAAACAAAAGTTTTGTTCAACTCAAAACTCCATAAACAATATTCAGATTGTCAACGCCAGAGAGATATCGTGGATACGCAAGGTTACAAAGATACGTTTTTAAATGACGCTTCAATCTGTGATGGACCTATCAAATTGATCACCAACCACATGTCTCTGGGAAGCATTCAGTGACGCTGTAATTAATGATCAGATATTATACGTGCACTAATATCAACCTTTGTCTATAGCCAGGTACGCATTCCTACACCTGTTTGAACTGATGCAACTTGGAGTGAACGAATCTGTCCTAGATTTGAAATGAGAAAAAGAGGATTCGAACCGGGAATCTCTCGATTGAAAGTCCGAAGCCCTAACTACTCCGCCACAGCGCCCCACGTAGAGATAAACTGGTTCGATGTTTTACGAAATTAGTCTGAAATGAGGCGAGATAAAAAGTTCCTTCCTCGAATGAACGACAGATTATTTTAAGTTGACGCCATCTCTTTAGTGCGTAATTATGGTGTTGAAAGAAAATACACTTATTTCTTGTATCACGGACTTCGTCGGCGCTAGCAAACAAGACGTGATTGATTAGATTAACCGTGTTGACCCAGGAATTATATCATCATAATGACGTTGACGTCATCCGCATAATCTACTCTATGTTTCAGTGTGTATTCATAATATTATAGTTCCTATTTATATATGTTGTTGTCCACTTCGTTAACATTGTCACCGACAGGGGGCTCCCATGTTAGCAACATGTCATGTCTTAATGGAAGTCTCCTTCACTTTCATATTTATATATGTTGCTGTCCACTTCGTTAACAGTGTCACCGAAAGGGGGCTCCCATGTTAGCAACATGTCATGTCTTAATGGGAGTCTCCTTCACTTTCATATTTATATATGTTGCTGTCCACTTCGTTAACATTGTCACCGACAGGGGGCTCCCATGTTAGCAACATGTCATGTCTTAATGGGAGTCTCCTTCACTTTCATATTTATGCAAATTATTTCAATTTAAACACCTCTAAACGTGGGTATGGTCAAAATAAATAGATATGTCTGTCACAAGAGTTAAAAAGAAGAAGCGGAAAGTATCATAATAAATTATCTTTAAAAACAACATTTGGCTATTTGTCGTGGTAGCGTGCGAAGTCGGTAAGCGTGTGACGTTTGATATTACAATAGGGTTGGCATACTTGTTGAGTTGACTAATCGAAATCTCAAAACGTGTTTTGTGCACCAAAAACTAAGTTTACAAGTAACAGTAATATTATTGCTGTGTAAACGGGAATGTCTCGTTGTAATATGTACAAATAATTGTTATATTATGTAATGATATTATGTTGAATGGCATGATATTATATTGAATCGTTCAATACAGTGATGGAAGTTATACATTTACTTAACAAATTTAAAACAAACCGTCCATCAGTGTAGATGTTTCATGTGAAATACACACAATGACCTCGATACCAAGCGTCAATTTAGAAAGTCAGCCGCATAAACAAAAATAAAAACATGGTAGTGATAAATGGGACACGAAATCTCGCAAAAGAAACTACTTGGCTATAGTGAAACAAACAGTTCCAATGTCTGCTTCTGAACTTGCTAAGTCAATCATTCGTCCCCAATTCTTGCGTAAATTTACGATAATATCTTCACATGTGCGACTCTTATAAAAGTTTGCTGTAATTAGATATAAACAGTGTGTTTAGTCAATCTTGTAATCATTAACTGTAGCCTCTCCGTGGGTGTATAAGGCACGACGTACTATATTCGCGGAATAACACAATATAAAAGGGATGCGTGAAAAGCAGAGGACGCTAAAATGTGTAGCAGTACGAGAACGTAGCCATTATAAAGCGAACCCACAAGTAAAAGCACATATATCCAAACTGTGCCTTACTATTGGCTTTCAATTTAAATAAAATGTATTCCACTCTGTCCTGCGATATAAAACGCATGTGAAAATGAGTTATTTATTGAGTTCAGTGTGGAATTATTCTGCCGTTTAATAACGGGTCTCTTGTGTTGTATATTCACATCTATTTTGCACTTTCTGGAAGTTTCTACCTGCTCGTGCAGCGGCGAAACGAGGCGTGAGAACGTCACACGACCAACAGCCCACGCACACCGACAGGAGACGTAAACAGCGCCGGAGAAAATAATAATCAATAAACGTTGCAACAAATCATAGCATTTCCTGATATTCCATTCGCTTAGGAAGCGAAACGGGAAATTGACGCCCGAACCTGCCTGGTCGTTTGTTGGGTGCTAAAAAAATTGAGGTGTAGTCACGAAGCCGGAGTTTTCACGAAGCGGGACACGCCAGTAACTGTAGAGGTTTACGAAACGTGTTCCCGTATTGTCATGGGACGTGCCTCGGTACTCCAACCCAGCGAAACTGGACCTATAGTATAATGACTGTTACTGTAGGTCGTCGCAACGATTCTGATTTCCGATCATGTCGACGACTATAGAACGTCCAGTGTTACCGGAGGTGTCAGTGTCAATATTCAGTTCATTGTCGCAATAGTTCTAGAGAAGTGACGTCTTCAAACAGGACACGCGATTGCGACTACATTACCTTACCGCCTTGTGGAACGCAATAAGGACGACTATAATAGTTTCGACGAATGCATGTGTAACAAAGGAAATGCCGACATATGTATACGTGCACGATATAATGCTTGGTCACAGTGATTGTTTGAACAGCTAAAGGGCTATCCAACAGATGGAACAGATGGAAAATTTTCTTACAGCATGACCCTTGTTTTTAACATTCAACTGTCATTTGCAACAATCATACGAAACGGTCACCCTTGGTACGTTTAGATGCAATTACACTTACCTTACAGTCAGTCCAAATCGGCGCCGTTACCGTATTACAAGTATCGCTTCCACGCATCAGCGCTGTTACCATTCCGGGTGATATGCGGCGCGGCAAATGCGCCTTTTAATATGTCTCGCGTGCACTCAAATGGCCCGCTCAATTAATCAGTGTCGCACGGGCATTCAGCGCACAGGTACGCCGGCGGATAGCGCGTCGTGCTAATTCACGTTTTATGAAGGTGATCTTAGCACACGTTACTACGTAACGCCAGCGGCAGACACGGCAAGGACGCGCCAGAAACGCACGTGTCCGCTGCTCGACATATGCTGTCACTTCTCACGTGTATGGATCGACGTTGACGTAATCCTGTTGCCAGATCACTCGACGTCAAAGCGCCACACGTACATATGATGTCCGTATTGACGTACGTGCGCCTGATCAGTGTCAACGTCGCCGGTTTAGCTTGACGTAACTGTCGCACGCGGCTACATGATCGGGTTCAACAAAGACTGCGCCACAATCCAGTCTGCCAAGACGACATTTTGACATCGGCAACAGCCTGACCGATTTGTTGTC
>OZ023207.1:63677897-63685397 GCA_963995525.1 Escarpia spicata | reverse complement strand
ACGTATTCTCTTGTTTTCTTTAACATTTTCGGTTTCGCTTTCTTTCTGTCTCTCAGTGCGCACGGACACATAAAAACAACCAAACACACGCATAAATGCAGGTTTCAATTTAATAAAGCATGGAGACGTATCATTGATGTTTTCGTGTCTCTACGCATGCGTGTGCGAGCACATGTGCGAGTTATGTAATTTCGGTTTCACCTCCTTTACTAAACTCTATTACATCTGTACTGGTTATGACTTAATCACCGAGAATTACGAACTATTTTCTAATACCTAATATCAACAACACCATGCTACATATATGTTACAGTATTACATATTAATCGCGTTTACGAATTGGATATATTAATGTTTGTTAGATTGCTTGATTACATTTTTGATTGCTTTCTATTTTCATTCGTTGCTTGCCAGAGATATACCTTTATTGAATGTCGCTGTAACAGGTTTAGCGCCGCGCAGCGCGAGATGTGCCGGACATCGCTGGTCAAGCCCTGGAGAGCCTTGACCGGTAGACTAGCCGCCATGACGTGGTACTAAAGCTATTATTCAGCATTCTATTCACGGTGAGATAAAGCCGGCTGGTCTCGTCAATTTCATGACGATAACAACGTTGCATTGTATTATCTATTCAGCCGAAGCTCCCAGGACACTACGAACTGGAACGACCTACAAGATTCAACAGTCGGCGTCGCAGTAATTTGCCCTAACGCAGCGACCAGATAGCCTCGATAAAAACGTCGACCGTCATTATAACCGCCAGAGGGCGCCGTAATTTGTTTGAATATTTATGTCGCTATTTTGCAAGTAGTTAAATTTTAAATAAGCGTCAGTGATATAACTGGTATTTTAATTTAATCTCTTCTCCTTCATCTTCCTCATATTCTTTTTTTGTAGCGGATTGTATTTCGCATCGATGTGTAAACATGCAGTAGAACCTCACAATTACGGCCATCCCCGTGATTGGCCCAATGTGTTCAGAATTGCGAGGTGTCCATATTAGCGGTGTTTATATTATGTACTTCACTTCTTATTAATTATAGAAATAATTTGGGTGTGCCCTTGGGCGATCTTTATTGGGAGATAACCGTTTTACCGAGGTGACTGTTAATAGCAACGTTTGACTTTATTTATATTTATCTCGTTGAAACCAGACTTAAACCGTAACCAGGGCTTTCAGTCATGGGCGTAAAATTACGGTTCTGTTTTAGTAAAACTATTCACTTTAAATGTCATCAGCTCACCAACATGCGAAAGCGATTTTGACAAATCCTTCGATTTTATTTTCTAGAAAACGAACGTGATTGATTTCCCGCGTAATTTTTCACCCAAACGTACTCGGGGAATTCTTCCTTATCGCACTCATGCTCTGCATATGTATAAATATGTTACGTAACACTGATTACGCACAACGCGCAGCGATGCGAGAACAAAACTCCACTGTTTTTACAAAGCTCGCATTTTAAAGTTGACCGATTTTGAACAATTTAGAATACTACTATTTATGTATAAAGCCAATAAACATGAATTGCCGGCGAATATTCAAAGGTTGTTTGTTAAATATGTCAACAAGTACTGCATGCGAAGACAAAATCAATTGTCACGAACCCGTGCATCGATCACCAGAAGGTGCATGTCGATAATTGTCTGCGGAACCAAATTGTGGAACTATTTATAACAATAAGATAACTTCTATTGCGCCTAAATCCTTGGAAACCAAGCTCAGAGACGCATCAGAACAAAAGGATTGGTTAATCTCAAAATCCACAAGTAGCACTCCAGTTGTCAACAGATGGATCAAGGCGCTAGGGAGCTATGGTTTCTTCTGTTTCTGTCTCTGTTTAGTAAACGGCAAATCCCAGCTGGGTATCGCGCCAATGGTGTTGTTTCCTCTATGAGCATTGCGCACGGCCTAGCAGTTCCTTAAATTGTGGAGCGTCCTTTGCATTAACTAATGATATTTCTAGGATATTCCACACAGTTAAAATGCGTGGGGAAATGAGCTTATATAGTCTTCAGTGATGGTTCTGGTGTCTTTATGTTTGTAAGGGTAATTTGAGAGTGGGCGTCGGTCTGCAGACACTAAAATGCTACTGTACGGGACATTGATTGTGAACGATTTTGAACATGAGTAATAATCGGAGGATTCTTCTCCTTTAATCGAGATTTGACCAACCTAAATCTTGAAACATATATGTTACGCTGCTATTGTAACGGTAGTCGCCTTGTACGAAGCGGGCTGCTCTTCTTTGTAATTTCTCGAGTGTGTTTATATATTCTTGTAAGTGAAGGTCCCACACTGTGCAGCCGTATTCTAGCATGGGGCGAACAAGGGTGACATAAGCTCTTTCTTTTAGAACCTGCTGATAAGATTTCAGATTTATCCTTAAGAATGATAAAGTGGCATTGGCTTTGTTGCAAGTTTGGGAGATATTGTTGAAAAGGATAGGTTGTCTGCGACCATTATCCCAAGGTATTTCCCAGTGTCAATTTGTTTTAATATATGATTGCCAAGTGAGTATGATCTGGATAATGTATTTGAATTTGGAGTTTTGGCGATTCGCATTATATTGCACTTTGTTGCTTTAAAGTGCATACCCCAATATCCTGTGTTTGGACGGGTCTGTATAACAAACAATCGTTTGCAAACAGACGGACATTGGAAGACACTTGCATGGGTAGGTCAATTATATATAGTAAAAATAACAGAGGGGCTAAAACAGTAGCCTGAGGCACGCCTGACTCGACATCGACATCATCCGAAAAACTCCCTTCTACAAGGACTCTCTGGGTACGGTGCTTAAGAAAGTTAGCTATCCAGCGATGTGTGTTACCATTTACGCCATAATGACTGAGTTTACAAAGAAGTTTGTTGTAGGGAACAGTGTCGAAAGGTTTAGATAAATCTAGGATAGCAAGGTCCACTTGGATCTTATTGTCCTTGGATTTTTGCAGATCTTGAAGAGTTGTTACTAGCTGTGACTCGCATGAATGCTGTTTACTAAAACCATGTTGGACCGGAGTTAAAATGTCATACTCATCAAGAAGTTTACGGACATGTGAGCAGACGATATGTTCGAGTAGTATATACGCTACACGTGTTAATGGTGGATAAGCAAGGTTGTTAAGATCAGTTTTTATATTACGACGGAATTTTGTAATATTTTCAACTGATCTAACGCTAAGAGGGAGCATATTCCAAAGAGTTGGTGGCGCAACAGAAAGCTCTAGTTCCAATATTAGCGTTGACTCTTGGAACAAAAATAGGTCAGAACTAGATGATCGATGCTGGTAGGTTTTCTTACAGCAGAAAGCAGTGAATGCAAACATGATGGTTGCTTGCTGGACAGTGCCTGGTATATACTGGTACAGATCTTAAATATTTGAATGTCTGTTTTGTGAATATTTGTTTGTATCACCGTTTTAAGGCACATGCCAGCAAACAGTGTTTTAACCTATTGTGTGCACAGTGCGATGTAATGTTTATGGTTCAGTTTATAAAAAACACCCAAAACATGACTTATTTTTTTGCAATGTACGTATCACTAACGAAATTGAAAAGAGTTGCTAGTGAACAGCATGACTTTATAAGTACGTTTAATTGCTGGTAGGTTTTTACCAGCATCGATCATCTAGTTCTGACCTATTTTTGTTAAAATAAGGGCTATGAAGGATAATAAATCACCTGGAGTGGATGGTATTCCACCCAAACTACTATTGGAAATTGTAGAACAAATTAGCATACCACTTGCAACAGTTTTCAACTTGTCATTAGAAGAGGGAGTGGTTCCTTTAGAATGGAAAGAAGCAAACATTATACCGTTATTAAAAAAAGGTTCGAGAAACAAGTCAGAGAACTATAGACCAGTGAGTTTAACATCAGTGATTTGTAAATTATTAGAAAGACTAATTAAAGACCACATGGTGGATTTTCTTGTTAAACAAAACTTGATAAACCCAACTCAACATGGTTTTTTTTAAGCGAGGTCATGCTTAACAAATATGTTATGTTTTTTGGAAGACATCACTAAGTGGGTAGATGAGGGATCACCAGTAGATATCGTCTACTTAGATTTTCAAAAAGCTTTTGACAAAGTACCACATCAAAGATTACTGCTTAAACTAAAGGCCCATGGCATAGGAAATGGTATAATAAACTGGATAGAACAATGGCTGATTGACAGAAGACAACGTGTAGTAGTTGATGGGGAGGCTTCAAACTGGAAATCGGTATTGAGTGGGGTACCACAGGGATCAGTATTAGGTCCTATATTATTTTTAATATACATCAACGATTTGGATGATGAAATAACAAGCAAGGTGTTGAAATTTGCGGATGATACAAAAGTGTTTAGAAGGATTAAAAGTGATGGAGATAGACAGCATTTACAAGATGATCTTGACAAGTTGATCAAATGGTCTGAAAAGTGGCAAATGATGTTCAATTTTGGGAAATGTAAATGCCTCCACATAGGACATGGGAACGAAGAGGTAGAATATACAATGGGGGGTACTGTATTAAGTACTACTGTAAAAGAAAAGGACTTAGGGTTAACCGTTAGTGCTGATATGAAGATTTCAGAGCAGTGCGGAATTGCAGCTTCAAAGGGAAATCAAATCCTTGGATTAATTAGGCGAAACAAAACGTATAAGGAAAAAGAGCTAATAATACCGCTGTACAAAACAATAGTTAGGCCTCATTTAGAATATTGTATTCAAGCGTGGAGGCCATATCGCAGGAAGGACATAGATATGCTAGAAAGAGTGCAGAGGAGAGCAACTAAAATGATACCAAATCTGAGGGATCTTAGTTATGAAATACGCCAAAAAAATGCGGTTTAACAACACTAGAGACCAGGAGATTGAGAGGAGATCAGATAGAAGTGTTTAAAATATTGAAGGGTTATGAAAATATTGATAGAAATATGATTTTCTCAGTTAAGATAGATAGAAGGACTAGAGGACATGATCTTGCATTAGCAAAGGAGCAGAGTAGATTGGATATAAGAAAGTTTTCATTTTCACAAAGGACTGTAAATGAATGGAACAGATTACCTGCTGAATGTGTGGGTGCTAGTAGCGTGAATATGTTTAAAAATAAAATCGACACATACCTCAGACGGGCGGGATACACATAGATAAAAAGGTTGGACACTCGATAAGCCAAGGGCTTCCTTGTCTACCTGCTACCTAGAGTTAATTCTCTGGGTGGCAATCTTGTTAAATCTGTTAAATTCTATATTTCTCCTTTCGAACTTTTCACCAACAAACTTCGTATTTTCGTTGGACATCTATGTTGTTTGGTTTGTTTGAATAAACGCTTTTGACTTGACATCACTTGACTATGCTACCAACTAACAACTAGACAGGTTATCCTGTTCGCAGCAGAAGTGTCGATGTGATTTTCAAATGAGTTAAGTTTCCTGTTCGTACCAATTATGTCAGTAATCTTAACAAACTGTAACTTTTCGTAAACCATCAAGCTATAAGTAAAGATATGACATGTCCCCATAACACCAATGCTTGAATAATAGAACGCTTTAGCCTCTACGGAATAACGAATCCATATGTTGTAAGCCTAATCTTTGTTTCGATAGACGTATCTGTCACAAATCCAACTATAAATCAATATATATTAATTTCGCCTTACCTTTTGAGTGACATATCTATGTTGATAAGTATACGATTTTGTTGATTCCGTCGTCAACACTGATAACGTGTTAATTGTGTTTGACAAATTGACTAGCCAGCCAACGTGATTATTTATAAGGATGACGGGTTTTCAGCCTGGTGGATTTTCTGCAAAGCGAGTGAGACTTCCGGTGCTGCCACCTGTTAGAGTGTAATTCATTCATCCTATACATTACAATTTGTACGCTTAAAGTCAGTGAATACGACCTACTATTTACATAGACATACAATGTCCGCACCCTTATGTACTTTGCTAATGGACCGAATTCTATGATTCTTTCACAGGCAGTTCTGTTCAACTGGATATTTGGTCTAGTTGATGCCATTTGACTGAATGTCGACGTGATGCCTGATTAATATATATTCGTATACGTGTCTTACCACAGGACAAGTATATAAAGTACCGAAGTGTGACGTCACGCTGCATCGCTGGTTCCAACAAATGTCTTCCATCGTATCTGTTAGCATGGTGTTATGTTTTGTTCCAAACTATAATCATTATTCTGAAAGTCATACTTGTAGTTCTTTATGGTTCCCATAAGTTGAAAGTGAGAAGGGTAAAAAAATTTGGTATTTTATGTATTCTGGAATGTAAAAACGAAGGAATGTAAAAACGAAATTTTAACGCACGCTACTTGATCGCAGTGACAAAAAGTCAAAATCGATCGCGGTGCAACATATGTTTTGTTGTGAATCACGCTACTTTCATCGCAAAATGCCGAAGGAAAACCTGTCAACATCGTACAATTATTGTATAAAATTGTTAAAATCGAAGGATTTGATAATATCTTTAAATATGGAACAAAATCTGTTCTAGGCTGAGAAGTCAGGGAGCGGTAATTAAGTTGGCGTTTTGGTGGTTTTTTGGCTGGTTTAAAAAATGGTTTTGAGGTGTTTTGTCCAGGATTGTAATCATAATTTTATGATCCACACTTACAGGTTTATTGATTTCTAAAAGCTGCAAGAAGAATGCAACTATAGATAATAATGAAATATTCTATAACAATATTTTGTTGAGAAAACCATTCATTCTTCCCGGGGACCACTTCCTGGGGTATCTATGGGTATCCATGTTAGTTCACAATATTATTAATAAAAAACATTTTGTGGGTTGATTTACCCATTGAAAACAAATCGCTAACTTTTGTTCGAATATGGCCAATGGCATCAGTATGCCCCTATCTCTGAACTTGCTGCATACTTCTCAGACGAACCCAAACCTCTAAAAAAGGAGAAAATCATGTCAGATCTGATCATGTTAATTGTTTCACTTATTTTTCAAGCGTTCTTCAAGGTGCAGCGCATGCTAGTATGGAGGAGAAATAATTCATAACAGCGCTAAGTTTGAAAATAGGCTATGAAAACTATAAGAAATTGGCCCAAATCCAAGACAATAACCGGTTTTCGTGGTAGCAAGATTCTATATTATGGAATTATTTATTATATGCCATACATGTGATTAATTAATGTTACTGTTAATTAACTGCATAATTAACTTTGTATAGTTAGTCATTTTGCTAACAGCATATTTTTAATATGTTAATAGTAATCGTGTTGACATTTTACATATGGGTCGGAACGTGATGAATATATCATCAAAACACTCCAACTGCAGGCTAACCAAAAAATCCAACTGCATCCGTCTTGAGGCGCACTAAAATCCCCAACTGTGTCCCCACATTAGGTTTCCCAAAACCGTCCGACTGCATCCTCCTTGATGGTGACCAAAAAACTCCAACTTATATAATGACCGCTCCCTAACTTCTCATTCTGAAACTTATTGTGTTCCTTAGTTCACGATATTATCAA
>OZ023207.1:63627897-63672897 GCA_963995525.1 Escarpia spicata | reverse complement strand
TATGTTTTGTCATTTCAATAACAACAGAACACGCAGTATAAACGTAGTTATTGCTACACATGCCAACTAAATTAATAAATTATAAATGAGAAACACAGTAAATAAAAATGCATATTTTAAATTTATATAGCCGCATACATACATACATACATGCGTACATACAAACTCATTATATCAACAAAACAACCATCATACACATTATGTAAGAGAAGACAATTACATTTCTCTTTTTAATGTTAGACATAATCATTATATTTTGTTATATAAATCCTAAGATTTGATAAACTAAACATATTTTTTTTCTGGGTGGCTCCTGTGATAGCGATCAGTTTAGATCTTAATAGGAGTCTCCCATCCCACAGCAACTGTTTGGTTTCCTTTTGTTGCAAAATGTATACTATATTCTGTTGATTGCATATTTTCAGTTGTATTGTACACTTCACATTTCAATATTACTGTATATGCCGGTATGTGTGTATATATGTATGTATGTAATACGTGTACGTTTGTATATCATTATACATAATTTGTATTTTTGTAATGCTGTTGGGAAAATAAAATCATCCTTACTCTTATCATGCCACATTTTATTTGTTGCATTCGTTATTTTTACTTGGAATTATGTCCAAATCCGTACAACATTTTCCATTGTTTAAGGGTTCATCTCAGAACGTCGATGTACGACATCAGACGAAATTACTTTCGTTTGGGGGGAGAGAAGATCAAAGGCAGTTTCGCCTCGCGTCAGACATCGATATGTTACACTTCAGACATATTATGTTAATATTGTTATAATACTATAAATATTAACAAACTTTCGTATGACGATGGTGGGGGGGGGGGGGGTTGAGGTTAGATGCAAATAATTTCGTCTGATATCGGACATCGACGTTCTGAGATGATCTCAAACCGTCCTAGAGTATTATTATACTGATCACGTGTAATATCCAAAGTACAGATCACGTAACAAGAACAAGAACAAGAAAGTTTTATTTAGACCCAATTTCAATATGTGTATAATATCAAATTAACGTAACATGAACAGGCATATATATATATATACAAATGCAGTGTCATTTCTAATTAGATGAGGTCTGTGACTCCTATTAAGACAATAACAGTCGCTCTCATAGGAGCCACAAGAATAATTTGTTTCAACTCAAATTTACCGAAGGAAGTGCAAATGTAAATGTAAAAGTGCAGGAAAAGAAAAGAAACCGAGCTACTAGATTGCATATATGCATGCATTGGAGTATTAAAAAGTATGGTAAAATAAACAAATACTAGTTGTCAATAGTACACTTCAATATACTTGATATGTATGTGTGTATGCACAAATACAATATCCATATGCTGATTTATACACATATATATATACAATACATATCCATAAATATCACGTGCGTTAATACAGTTTTAATGACTATGATAGCATGTATAGCAGTTTAATATTGTACACGTATCTACGTATTTTTCTAATAAATTGTTTTTTGCATAATTACCAAAACTTCTGAAGCTATGTGTTCCAATCTTCTCTGTGACTAGCTTTGAGGTATTGTTAATGACATGTGGCAAACTGTATCTAAGACATCTTTTGGCAAATTCATGTTTTGTTCTGAAAGGGTGTAATTCTGGTTTTTTCCTTGTGTTGTAATTGTGTACGTAAGCATTTGTAGTTATTTTCCAATTTAATAGGTAAGCAGGGAGGTCATGATGTACATATTTATAATAAAACTGAAGTTCATGTAATTTTAACATGTCATCAATTTTTAAGATATTCAATTTTTTGAAAAGTGGCTCAGAGTGTGAATTATATTTACTTATAGATAACATTCTCATAGCTTTCTTTTGTATTTTTAATATTCGATTACCTTGGTATCCCCACACCATAATACAATAGTTGATTTGTGATAAAAATAACGTATTATATAAGATAATTTTAATTTCAAGGGGAAAGACATATTTTAGTCTGTTTAAGATGCCGACTGTTTTGGAACAATTGTTTGATACTTTTTCAATATGTTTATTCCAATTTAAATTTGTATCTAAAGTAAGTCCTAAAAAATTGAATCCATCTACTCTTTCAATGTTTGTACCATTTATATTGAGCGTAAAGTTATCGACAGCTTTATTTTGCATGTGAAAAATCATATATTTGGATTTGTTTCTGTTTAATGATAATTTATTAATGTTTAACCATTCAATTATTTTAGGGAGTTCATCATTTATTGCCGATTCTATATTTCTATTTGGGGAGTTACCGTAAGAGCCGACACGTTTATACAACGTCAACTGTTGTTGCACTTCGCACGCTTTAACACATCCCGCGTTGCATCAGAAGGTGCATGCAAGGTTGGTTTGCATTTTATCCGGCTCACTTCGTCTTTGGCCACCTGTTTGGCGATACTTAGAAGTGAAAGTATGTGTGTGTAATTGCAGTTGCATCTTCTTCATAAGCGTTGAGAAGCCAGGCTTTGTCAAAGCTAGAGCGCATTTCAGGCATAAGCAAGATCCAACATAGCTTCTTTCTTGGTTTTAATGTTGATCCATGAAGAAATGACAGTTCTCTGCTCAACAGTGCATTAGGATGAGGACTGTGAAAGCTCTGTTAGAGCAAATTGGGTACATTCATACCCATCCTTTTGTCAGAAAGTTATCAATTCAGGATCATGAAAGTCTTCTTTCTGCACGCTATCTTCTCGTAGGCCTAGGAGCTCCTTTACGTCTCTGATGACTCCTTCATCCACTAAAAAAAGTTTTACCAACGTTTCATATTGGTAAAACTGGATTTGCAAATGGAGCTGGCAATCTTGCATTGAGCCGTGATAACACTGACCACTGTCTTTTGTGAGAGGTTTCGCTGATTCACATCAGAAGGTATGTGCAATAAAGACCAGCTGTATAATAACTGTATGGCGTCCCTGTCTGACATCGTAATCTGAAATTTTGGTCTGTACCTGTTCTCGTCCTTATAAAAACATGATGATTTATTTTCTTAACCGATCACACAATGAAACGCTGTGTCCTTGATAACCAGCGATCCTCCATGTGGAAGAAAAGAACACTCAGATCAAACCTCTTCACAGTTACCGACAATTATTTTGTTCGTGGCTCTGCATGGTAAACAATTTAGACACCGGATATTTCTCTTTTTACATAGCTGCTTTCTGATACAAACAATTTTGTACAATAGACAACATAGTGCTGATTCATTTAATTCAACGCAAAGTATCGAGATGTTTTGTAACAGTTCTGCAACTAAAACGGTATGATCCAAAAGTGACCTCGCTCGTCTCAGATATTCAGTTAACACGGTTATGTCCTAAGGTGACATCTGGTTCATCTGTCCCCTTTTTCCTCGCCAAGGACGTGTGCTTCACCTAGACATGGCTCCGATTGTAAGGGATTACTTGCTTTCAGTATGCCGCAACATATATCTTCAATGTATCGTGCTACCTGAGAGTAGACGTGAAGAATTAATTACAAAAAAATCCATTCTTTAATAAGCTTGTTTTATCCCCCCCCCCCCGAATATACCCGAATTACCCCAATGGTGTAGTAATCCCCAGGTTAAATACCCCTGCCCCAGTTGGTCTGGTGATACAATGTAGCCCTGTATAGGTACACTGCCTGCTTGGCGTCTCTTGCACGCCCGACCAGGAAGCAGCTCCAGTCGCTTGGAGCAAGAACCAGTGGGTTCGAGACAGAGACCACCACTCTTGGAGTCAATGACTTCCCTTTAGCCATGTATTTTAAAGAAAGCGGTTTTTAATATGTTTTGATGCGACCCAAATATTGGCCGTGGGTGTTGCTTGGCGACCCATGTCTTCAAAAAGTTAACTTTTAATAAATACTAAAATAAAAAGACATAACAACAACAATTGTAAATGAGAACGTTTATTAAAACGTCTTTAAGGAACGCCAATATAACATTTGCTTTCGTGGCCGTTAAATTTGCACAGTGTCTTAAACTCTTTGCTAAGTGGACGTCCAATTTAAAGTCCCCTTGTCGTGAGATTGGAGGTGACTCAGCTTATTGAATCAAATTATTTGCATTAACTGAATTAAGAGGCGACACGTTTAACCATAAATACTATATGGCACGAGAATCGAGATACCGGATGCATAATTATGTCGCTGAATAGAATTAACGGACAACAACTTTGTTTGTGTCAGTGTCATAATAATCTGTACTTTGTGGAACGCAGCGTCAGGCGTCTTCCTTGGGAAACGAATATCTCGCCAGAATAGATTCCTATAAAGCCGGAAATGCCTTCTTTTTTCAAAGCAAATACAGTGTATTTAACAGTATTTAAGATTGCTACCCAGCGAATTAGCACCAGAGGGCAAGCGGAGAATGGAGCCTTTTGCTTACCGAAATTCCAACTTGCTGTTATCAGTGTGTATTCAGCCCCTCTAAGAAATTTCTCAATTGTGTTTTAAACAAATTCACGCAACTAGTATCCACGCCTTCAGTCGACCATATTTTTTCAATAATTCATGTAAAGCTGTTCTTACACGGCTATTGCACGTGGAGATCCCCTGGTTTACCTAGCTGTAATAGTTTCACCAAAGACCGAACCTCGTGAGGCCAATAACCTGTATTTAGACAACGGTGTGCATTGAAAACTATCCGCGAGAAGGCGCCACTGTAATATTATACCGCACGTCGGGTTCAGTTGGGCTGGGTTCTTCCGAGCGTAGGAATCTTAGTTAAGATGAACGAGTTGACAAAAACTTTAGGGCGCACCTTGGCAAACGGTATGTGCATCGTGTAAACATGTGCACTGTATGCGGTTCGAACGCGTAGCATGGCGTTACCAAACGTGCGCGTGAAAATGTGACAGTCAGACTAACTGCGCGTATGACGTATAACGCGTGAACGGACGTCAGTACGTTTCCTTGCATGCGTTTTAATCGAAACGCACATGCGTGGTCACGCACATATCATGTTATCCATATACTATACATAGGCACACGTAGCATAACGAATATGTATTACACTCATGCATAATAGTTTGTATTCGTTAACCAGTCTTTTACCAGATTACACGGTATTACCTACGCCAAACCAAATCCAGCTTTATTTGAAATCTGCCTAGCTTTAAAACTATTTTTTTCTTGAACCGCCCAAAAAATCAATTTGTATGTACAATTGTGCACAATGCACGCTGTGCAGTGCAGCCAACTGTGCACAGTGCACGCTGTGCAGTGCAGCCAACTGTGCACAGTGCACGCTGTGCAGTGCAGCCACTTGTGCACAGTGCACGCTGTGCAGTGCAGCCAATTGTGCATAGTGCACGCTGTGCAGTGCAGCCAACTGTGCACAGTGCACGCTGTGCAGTGCAGCCACTTGTGCACAGTGCACGCTGTGCAGTGCAGCCAATTGTGCATAGTGCACGCTGTGCAGTGCAGCCAACTGTGCACAGTGCACGCTGTGCAGTGCAGCCACTTGTGCACAGTGCACGCTGTGCAGTGCAGCCAATTGTGCACAGTGCACGCTGTGCAGTGCAGCCACTTGTGCACAATGCACGCTGTGCAGTGCAGCCACTTGTGCACAGTGCACGCGTTGCAGTGCAGCCACTTGTGCACAGTGCACGCGTTGCAGTGCAGCCAATTGTGCACAGTGGACGCTGTGCAGTGCAGCCAATTGTGCATAGTGCACCCTGTGCAGTGCAGCCAATTATGCACAGTGAATGCTGTTCAGTGCAGCCAATTGTGCATAGTGCACGCTGTGCAGTGCGGCCAATTGTGCACAGTGCACGCTGTCATCCTTTGTCGTCCTGTCTCGTCGCGCTGTCTCTCGGATCTTGACGTCGGAATACGAGAGAGGGGTGCTGTTATAGATTTATCGCCTGAACTTCAGCGATTCAGCACTTCTCAGCACGTCTTCCGTGGTGTCGTGCTGTCTCGAAGACGGGAGGGGGGGGTGCTGTTGGAGATATGAAGCAAACGTCCAGGAGAGTTGCCTGTCTTCCGATAGATATGGAGGTACACCGAAAATCAAGGGTACTCCCGGAAATATCGGGAGAGTTGGCATGTATGAAAGATATACACAACCACGCACGCCTAACACGCCCCACTTAACTCAACACGTCCACACCTGTCGTGAGTTAAACGCCGCGTCGAACGACGTCGTAACAAATGCAACGTAACAACATCGACAGGGCGTTAAAATCACCCTAATAGCTCACCTTTACTCACGTTATGTTTTATGAGTGCATCCTCAGACTTCGACCCCCAATCGCACCGGATGAACCCTCATAAAAGTGGGGGTCAGCAAGTGGATAGTTTACGTCCGGCGAGAAGACCTCGGAGTGGGCGGCTAATAAAATTAAAAGTGAGCACCATTTAACCCCTCTTCCGTCCCATAATTGCGGTTTAATGACCTACCAGAACAGTTGTTCGTCCTCGATTGGGTTATTGGAATGCAATGTTAAACTTTATTAAAGGAGGAAGACTGACAATGACACAGCGCCTCCAGAATGTGTAAATTCGCGTCACGTTCTCTCGTTGTTTACATAGACTACCGCACACGTTGATCGAATTTAATACGGCAATTTGCGATGGGGTAAACTCTTCACGGGCGATACTTAACGTGAGGACGTTGATACTAAAGTGTATAAGAACAATTCACATTTATTGACAAATCCTCCTGTCGTTTAAATATTAGGCTACCGATTCTCAAAATGTCCGATTGTTTCGCAAAATAGCAAGAAAATTGAACCAACGATCATTTGAAATTGCATATCCCACTGTACGTTTGTTGAATTAACAAATAGCGTGTCATGTTACGTTTCATTGAAGTGAGAGAGAGAGAGAGAGAGAGGAGAGAGAGAGAGAGAGAGAGAGAGAGAGAGAGAGGAGAGAGAGAGAGAGAGAGAGAGAGAGAGAGAGAGAGAGAGAGAGAGAGAGAGAGAGAGAGAGAGAGAGAGAGAGAGAGAGAGAGAGAGAGAGAGAGAGAGAGAGAGAGGGAGAGAGAGAGAGAGAGAGAGAGAGAGGAGAGAGAGAGAGAGAGAGAGAGAGAGAGAGAGAGAGAGAGAGAGAGAGAGAGAGAGAGAGAGAGAGAGAGAGAGAGAGAGAGAGAGAGAGGGGGGAGGAGGGAGGGAGGGAGGGAGGAGGGAGGGAGGGAGGGAGGGAGGGAGGGAGGGAGGGAGGGAGGGAGGGAGGGAGGGAGGAGAGAGAGAGGGTGAGGGAAAAGGAGAGAGAGAGGGCTAGAGAGAGGGAGAGAGAGAGAGGGAAAGAGAGAGGGAGAGAGAGAGAGAGGGGGGAGGGAGGGAGAGAGAGAGAGGGGGGGAGGGAGGGAGAGAGAGAGAGGGAGTGAGAGAGAGGAAGGGAGAGAGAGAGAGAACGGTTAACACATTAGTCAAGGTAAACTTGTCACATAAAGCTGACGTGTAATTGTGCATGGAACTCTTTGCTGTTCATTGACATTGTACTAGATGTGGCATGGATTTGAACACGTTTCATAATTGTATGTCAATTATGAAAACTATCCTTCGAATGCGTAGAAGCAGTGCAATGCTTATCGTAGGCACAATTTACGAACGCCATCCTACGTTGTTCTGCCATATGTAACCCTGAACACTTATCTGGTTTACTGATGTAACGCACATTATGTCTATGTTTACATAAAAATAAAGAGTGGGAGTGTTTTTAATACTCACCATAATATATAATCGATTGATTCATCAGACTGGATTGTTCAAATGAGTAATACTTTTACTTATTACATGGTCAGTTTTCCTTTTTAAATGACGGCACTGTAGTCACTTTACCCAGACGCAGATATATGACGTAGCTGGGTTGCACGCCAGCGAGTGATACGTCCGCGCAAAATGACCACCCAGTCGCCATCTTGCAGTAGCTGTCTGATGAAGATTGCTGACAACCGTGAAATGAATAAAAAATGTACTTATTCACCAAAACATGGAAAGCAAAGGCACAAAACACAAACACACACAGAAAAGGATTTCCAATAGCAACGTTTTATCTGTTTTACTCTATTGATCTAAACACAATGGAACAAACTAGCACGTTTATAAACCAAATGATTGCGCAATCTCATCAGATGAAATAAATGCATTTACACCGATGAAATCATAAAAAGAGCGAATACGTAACCAGACAAGTCAGCAATATTGAAAAAGGAGATGTGTATATGGACCATGTCATCAGAATGTCAGCAACTAGAACACAAACAATGACATACCAAAATAAGAAATATTATCGGTAACAATGAAACACGAATGCCCAACAGAAACGTACAAGGAACCTTCACTAGAGATTTACTTGAAAATAAAGAGAGAAGACCGAGAAAGAATGGATGAAGACAACGATGGATATCGTCGGGTGCTCTCCTCCTTGTGTGTTTTGACGACACAGCCAGTGGGTAAGGAATTGGTTTGTTTGAAATTTGTCGCCGCTGCGCTGGGGAGAGGGGCATAAAACCAATATATCTGCCCTCAAATTGCACCCACAGTCGACAAAAATACCCAATTTTAATTTCTATCCGCCTTTGGCGTTCGCAACAAAAACAAAAATTCACGCTCACATTTAATGGGGGGAACCACATGTCTGCCCCCCGGAGGAATTCCAGGGGGTGCAGCTGTCCCCTGTTCCCGCGCCTATGTCTGTTACATTGTGGCACTCTCTATAACTAGGCACCATATAGACGAAAACGGCATGCAGAATGCGAAATATCTCTGTAGCGATATCACTTCTGGGAACTTTTTTACGCCAGTCCTGTGCAGATATAATTTGAATTGCGACATGGATCAATTCGATTTTCCGCATAAAAAACGTACCCGCTACATATAGGACTACTTCGACTTATTTTCACTGGGCGCTACAATCGTTGATTTGCCGTACACCGAATTCGCATACAGTTACTGTACACATGAAATCCTAGCTTTAGATTGGTTGAGTTCACGGCAAGTAGCAAGTGTCCCATACAGGTCCGGGGGCTGGTGTGTGATGGGTACACACACACACCCTCATCTGGGACAAAAGAGTTCAACTTGGGGAATTAGTTGTGGTTGATTATAAATTGTGAGGTAACACAATCAGTTTTGACTTCTGAAAACATATTTTGAAAGGCACTGTGATAAATCGGCAACACTGTCCCCCTCGAGCGCAAACATTTCCAACACTAACCCATCGACCGCGGAAATCCAATTCCCTTTCAACCGCGAAAATCTCCAATACTAACCCCTCAACCGCGGAAATCTCCAACACTACCCCCTCAACCGCGGAAATCTCCAACACTAACCCCTCGACCGCGGAAATATCTAACACTAACCCCTCGACCGCGGAAATCTGCAACATTATCCCCTCGACCGCGGAAATCTGCAACATTACCCCTCGACCGCGAAAATCTCCAACACTAATCCCCTCTTCCGCGGAAATCCCCAACACTACCCCATCGACCGCGGAATTCTCCAACACTACCCCCTCTATCCAGTCTACCGTGGAAATATGCAACATTACCCCTTCAACCACGAAAATATCCTCGACCGAAAAACGCACCACCAAAAACAAATCAACCACGCTACGACCCTGGCATGTGTCGGAGGTCTTGATGATTACCAATGCATGGAAAATACTCACTTACTGTTAAATTAACACTAAACGTGACTAACGTTCATAAATATGGCGCAGTGGCAGATAAAACTGCCAACGTTTTTTATAAATCGAACCCGTTCAATCAGAGCTAGACGAACGAACCTGCACAAAAACATAAACGAAACCGCTGCAGGCGTGAGCGTATACTGAATGTTGTTGGTAATGTTGTCACCGTCTTTGTTGTTGTCATTCGTATTGTTGTTGTTGTAGTTATTGTTGTGTTGGGTGTTGCTGTTATTGTTTCTCTGGGTGTTGTTGTTGTTGTTGTTGTTGTTGTTTTTCTTTGGGAGTTGTTGTTGTTTCTATTGGTGTTGTTGTTTCTCTGGGTGTAGCTGATGTTGTATCTCTGGGTGTTGTTGTTGTTGTTGTTTTTCTTTGGGAGTTATTGTTGTTGTTTCTCTGGGTATTGTTGTTGTTGTTGTTGCGGTTTTTCTTTGGGGGTTGTTGCTGTTGTTGTTTCTCTGGGTGTTGCTGTTGTTGTTGTTGTTGTTTCTCTGTGTGTTGTTGTGGTTGCTACAAAAATACAGATATATTAAATCATGCTAAGAAGTATCTATACATGCTTTGGACGGTTCGTAATATCGTGGATGCCAGTGGGACAGAATTGGTAATTCCCCCCACACGCCCGCTCCTGTCGACGTGGTACGTCAGTATCTGTCAACACGTTTGTCTGCTCCCATCCACCCTAAGGGTGCGTTCCTCCACCCGGTGATGTCGCGGGATGCACTCTTCTCTGTGACGTCTGTCAGCGCCTGTCACCACTCGAAGGATGACTGCCGCGCGCTGTCACCGTCCCCAGACCTGAGGTGAACCGCCGTTTGCAGAAGACATTGAACTGCCGGAGAGGATGACGTCTCGGGCTGATATAACGACACTGATTGTGATGAGGGACGGGTGTTGGGAGGGAAGAAAGGAGGAGATGAAAGTGTGAGGCTGCAGAAAGGGGAGATGAACGACGTGGTGAGGAAGAGGAAGAGGAAGAGGAGAGAGACAAAACGATAATGACGCAGATGGAGGGTTTGCAGAAAAAGTGGAGACGAAATAGAGAGTTTGGAAGAAGGGGGAGAGGGAAAGGTGGGGAAAGTGAGAGGAATAGGGAGGTAGAGTGATAAAATTGGGAGAAAAGAGAGGGGAGAGAAGAGGTACAAACACAAAGTGGGGAGAGACGGCGAGAGAGGTATGGAAGAAAGTGGGAGAGACAGAAATGGAGATGTGTGAGACAGAGAGACGGACAGCCAGACAGACAGATAGACAGACAGACAGACAGACGGACAGAAAGACAGACAGGCAGACAGAAAAACAAACAGACACGAGACGTAGGGGGACATAGACATATGTATGTGGCTAACCGTTTGGTACGAAGTATAATCGACCATTGTAGTTTAACAATACAGGAAGGACCGTGTCATTCGCACTGGCGATCAAAGGCAATGGGGGAGAGAGACGCTGATAGGCAGACAAATAAATCTCTGCCTCTGGAGGAGATACTGTCAGACTGCCAGACTACTAGTGAAAATAGTAGGTATGTTTTTCCCAGTGATTGTTGTCATTTAAATGTCCGTTTGTTATGCCACCTGGTGTGGAAATGTTGCATTACAGCTGGCGACGTCTCTTGTTGACAATTCCTCGGGCAGTCCTTTTGCATGCGAGCATTGTGTTGTCGAGTCAAGGTTTTGCGGGGTCAGGATGAGTGGCCTATAGCGTGATGACAGAAGCAATAACACGCAGCTTGACGAACTGTTGTTTACAAGATGACTCCGGACAAGTATGCCGTTAAAATAATTCTAGTTATCGCCATTTCGCAGCGGACGATGCACAAGCTACAACCTACACAAACATAACCAGAATTTTCAGCGGTGATTATCCAGAATAATTCTTTATTGCAATAACAACAACAGGAATATCAATAACAAGCTATCATTGTTTTATTCACAGTTTTCAATTTGAGAAAAAACAAGGAGACGTGTGTCACTTATTACACTTGCCTAATTAATACTACGATAGTTTTGCAATATTTTATAACACATTTAGAGGCAATAATAACTAGTCGTGTGAAAACTACGTGAAGAAGAATAAGTTATTTGATTATTGAGAGTTCAGAAATGTTAATCTAAATGTAGTCATGTCTTATCTGCTACCTGTCATTTTTGTTTTGTAAATCTATTCACTCTGCAACTGAACAACCGTTCCACCAGTCGCTAGTTGTGTGCTTTGATATTTATGGCTCACGCGGTCACTGTCCACAGTTGGATCAAATCCGTCACTCATGAATTATTGTATTTCCAGATAAAGTCTTCCACGTTATGGCATTTTTTCTGTCTATTTATAAATTGGGAAAGGAGTATGTTGTAATGTTTCTAGACCCCAACATTTATGCACTTCCAAGTATCCAATTACCAGTGCGCATAATAACTGAACGAAAACCGATCGCAGCGATACGAAACATAGTCCCCAACTTTGACTTTATAAAACGAAACTCACTGGGCGTGTGAATTAAATATGAAACAGTACCTTACCATTGTAATATACGGAAGAGTAGAAAGGACGTGCTGCAAATCATAAAACAATAAAACTAATTTCCTGATATAACAAGACACTCTTTAGCCGGTAACTAGTTTCTATTTATAACATGAAACTCTTTAGCCGGTAACTAATCTCTTGATACAACAAGAAAATAGTTACCGGCTAAAAGGTTTCGTGTTATATCAAGACACTAGTTACAAATGTTTATTGTTACAACAAGTTATCGGCTAAAGACGTCTTTGTTATATCAATAAAACATTTACCTCTTTTATTATCTGCAGCATATCCTTTGTACACTTTTGTAGTAATGATCGATGAAAGCGGCCGGAGTACCACAACTAATTGGACGATTATTTGTTATACTCCACCACCGCATTGGTATGTTCGTACTATTCAATATAATAATTGTTGGCCGCAGAGAGGAATTTTGCTGCTGATTTGTCAAAAAGCCGAAAATGTCCGTTTCCACGGGGTTTGCAACTGTAGTAATGCCGACGTCCCGTTCTCCCAGTTCCCTTTGTTAAGTCGTTTCCTGTCAACCTTCTCCATGTCATATGATCCCTAGAACCCCGAGCGCACCCGCGTCACGTGTCATTCGTATATAAGCCGAGCTGCGGGACTACAGCACCAGTGACAGCATTCGTGTACACTCTCATTAATATGACGTCCCACGTTATTAATTACCTAGGTAATTAATAATACATGTCCGACGGATGTTATTTATTACTTGCAGCGTTCAGATTCTGTTGTATCGGAACACCGCTCCCGTCACGCAGCCTTGGACACATTGTCGTTGTCATCCATAAATCATTTCACAAAAACGATTCGAGCTCAGCTACAGTATTCTGGCATAAACAGCGATTCGGCTATTTGGGTGATGCCGAATACAAATCAGTGCTAAGAATTATCCATTTATGTTGTAGGATTTCTTTTAAAAGTGAGATTATTGATGCATTCACTATTTCCTCGTTCTGTGGATCGGTTCGCTAAGACAACATGTTCATAAGGAAAATCCATAATTAAACCGGGTGTTAAATTAAAAAAAAATCAGAGAGTATACTATTTATGAGACACACCCACAAAAGTGACCCGGTGACGCGCCCTGGTGTTGACAGTTTTCAATATACAAAATAACTCTCAAAGAGGAAAAAGTATTTTAAAGAGCAAACTCGTGATCTGACAAGAAAAACAACCGGAAATGGCAGTGGACCACGCACGATTGTTTACACTAGTCCGCAAGCCGTAGTGGTTAACTTTACTCCACACGGATGGTGAGGCAAGGTTGTTATAATATACACATAAAATAAAGGTAAATTCTTATATAAATTATTAAATTTCGCGGTATCCAGTCCTTGGGACTGCTCAAAGCGATTTCGATTTAACTCCCAGAGAAATATGTTCATTCGAGCACCATCTCGAGTTCTGTGTGAAGCATTCAGCCACGCTATAATCACGCGCGAAGACTATTCTAACACAAATATACACTACTGTCTACAGGCACGTACTCATTTATATAGCTGAGTGAACTGGAGGAACGTGGAGTGAACGAACTTGCCAAAGATTCAAAATGGCAGCAAGGGAATTCAAATCCAGAATCAACAGGTTGAGAGTCCAGACAGACCTGTTCATTCGACTTCTCTGATAAGCATTCAGCCACGCTGTAATCACTGCGCGAAGAATATTCTAACATAAATATACACTGTTGTCTATAGGCAGGTACTCTTTTATATAGCTGAGTGAACTGGAGTAACCTAGAATGAACGATCTTTCCCAAAGTTCGAAACGACAACAAGAGCAATCGAACCCGGAATCAACATATTGATAATCCAGTGTTCTACTGCTACGCCACCGAGCCCCACATAAGGCGTCATACCGCGCGACGTAGAACTGCCGCTGCACAATCGACGCACATATCTCGAGTCTAAGCATGTCGCGGCAGCGTCGAGTTGAGGCAGTTATTTATTGGTGTCGTCGTCTTTTACGACGCGCCCGCCCGGCAGGCTGTTACGGCGGCGAGGCGATGGGAGCAGACGTGAGACGAGATGAAAATGTCAATTGGTTACAGCGGAGGTAATTGAACTTGTAAGCGACCCGCCGCTGGAAAAGACGGCAGGCGTAGGAACCTCCGTCATCCTGACATTGGCCGTGGCACATCTAGTCCTGTGCCACGAATAGGCCTTGGCGCCTAATATGGTGTTGACAGAAGTAGGCGTTGTTATTAACGGAGGCAGTATAGTCCTAGTTTTTCATTTATTATTTAATATAATGTTCTTAAGACTATGACAGCTATGTCGAAGGTATTCTACCCGCCAAAGTGTGTTTAGTAAGCTCGTAAGAACGTTCGCAAATTGGAAGATAAAGTGCATGTTCAAATGGTAAACAAAACATACTGTTTCAAAACAAGCTTTATTGACAAATACCGAGTCTGGCTGAGTTAACAAACACAATTTGATGATCAACAATTTCAAATTAGTAATGCACGTTATAAACGGGTAAATGTATTAAACATCGATTCTTAAGTGTAGAAAATGTGTTCGCTTCTATCGTAAAATCATGTTAAGCTAGGATACTATAGTGTACGGAAATGTGTACGGAAATGACATTAGGAATATCCCTGTAGTGACGTCACTTCTGGGAGTTTCTTATCCGATTCCTGTGCTGGTACGATTCGATTTGAAGTTTTGATCCCTGGTTGCGTGGATACTACGTTTTATTTAAAACACAAATCAAAGTGTTAAGAATTTAATTATATAAAACATTATTTGCACACATAAAATATTTTTTTGATTTTTAAACCACTTTTTCGGAGGTTGTATACCCTATATTTCATAAACGAGCGTTGGTAAGATATCATCTTTGCAAACTGCACAGTTGTTGACGGAAAACAAATAATATAGCGAAGTCTGCAAACCACAATAACATAGACTAAAACGCAACATCTAAGTTAACCACTACAACCAGTGTGCAGGAGCGACGACAGCCTGCGATTGGTGGAGATTGTAAGCGGTTGACGGATGTTGTAAGCGATGTCATGTCGCGTAAACAGATACATGGCAGTGACGGACTGAAAACACCAACACCGGGGCGTGGCTGTCTGAAGTTTCACAGAGGTGCCTTGCAGATTACCCTGACACGTGATAGTCATAGGACAATGTGTCGCTGTTTATTCCTTGGGATCGAAGCAGCATCCAAACTGCCTCATCGATTCCATCGGAACAATTCAGAATTGTTTTGATCAATATGATTTTGGAAGTCCAAAAGTTCTTCCACTCATATAAAGGAAGAGTGCCTGGTCTGTTACCATGCAGCATTCAGGGTGGTAATTATTAAATTGAATTGAATGTGTGTGTATCAAGTCAAATCAAATTTATTTAGACACCACATATATCTACAAATGTATCCATGAAGTAAGAACACATTACGTGATTTACGTGGTTAAGTGATTATGATATTACGATACCTGTGTTACATAACGTAAAACACAATAAAAACAACACTTTTCGATTATTTACGTATGCCATATATAATGTTATTAAAATGTATATATTTAAAAAGAAACGGAATTACAAAAAAGCCTGATTAAAAAGAAAGGTTTTCAGGCCCCTCCTAAAACGTCCAGAGTCACTTTGTATTTTTAGCTCCAGTAGAAGAGAGTTCCAGAGATATATCTGCACATGGAAATGCGCGTTGTCCGCACCGTGACTCGTTAACTCTATCGTTCCTATAAGAACAACAATAAGAGCCTGGTCGGCCGAGCGAATGCGAATTATGTGGAAACATCGCGTCCGCGCTGAACATCAAAGGGTTTTGCGGCTAAATCATCGGGAAATCCATTATCTTGCGATAGAGTTGTTAAAATCTGGAATCTCTCTCTTCTCTCTCTCTCTCTCTCTCTCTCTCTCTCTCTCCTCTCTCTCTCTCTTCTCCTCTCTCCTCTCTCTCTCTCTCCTCTCTCTCTCTCTCTCTCTCTCTCTCTCTCTCTCTCTCTCTCTCTCTCTCTCTCTCTCTCTCTCTCTTCTCTCTCTCTCTCTCTCTCTCTCTCTCTCTCTCTCTCTCTCTCTCTCTCTCTCTCCTCCCTCCCTCCCTCCCTCCCTCCCTCCCTCCCTCCCTCCCTCCCTCCCTCCCTCCCTCCCTCCCTCCCTCCCTCCCTCCCTCCCTCCCTCCCTCCTCTCTCTCTCTCTCTCTCTCTCTCTCTATATATATATATATATATATATACATATATATATATATATATACATATATATATATATATATACATATATTATATATATCTCACTCTAACTCCCCCCCCCCCCCTCTCTCTCTCTATCCATTATCTATCTATCTATATATCTATCTATCTATCTATCTATCTGTCTATCTCTTCCCCCTCTCTCACTCTCTGTCTTACTTAAACTTCTCCTTGCACGTGTCAAGTATTTTAAACTGGGTGCTTTATGAAGATGTCTGCATGTTGCTACAACCAATCCAACAACATATGCTGTGTATGCACTTCCAATAACGAAACGTCCGAACGTCTTATTATGTTATCTCGTGAGCTAATGTAAAATATATGCTGACTTTCGACAGTCCAAATATAGTTCAATGAACTTCATTTAAGAACAATAATTTGACACGTATATGTTTGTAAACACACACACAGTCGACCCACGCTTTACGGTCTCCTCGGTAATACAGCCACCTTGCAATTAGGGTCACTCTAGAATAGTCCAAATTATTTATATATCAATAAAATGTAGGCAATTAGTCTTCCTATAAGGTCATCTCGCTAATCAAGTCACCTTTGCCCAGTCCCATGAGTGATCTTAACAGTGTGCTTTCACTGTGCATCTCGCCATTCAATAGACTCTTGGATATATTGGTGTTGACAATGCGTAATATATGTTAACAGTTTTGATCTTGTCAATTGTTCATCGAGTTATGTGATTGGAATATCGTTAACACCAATAACATGCCGTCCCCTACATTCAAACTAAGCATATATACATTTGTCATATTATTAAATACAAATGTGGATAATTAAACCACATTGTGTAGTTACATTCAATATACTACAATACTTGTGATTTAAGTTAAGTTCAATATAAAGTTACGATTTTACACAGTGCTGTAACCACTCATTAGGACTGCTCTCAGAGCCGTGGCACACGAGTTCGTTCAAACGTTATCACCACGCATGTAAGAAGTATTCGGCCACCGTGCAATCACAGAGCAAAGGCTATTTGTTCACATATGTCCACCCTAAGTAACCATAGCCAGTTTCACAGTAATACACAACTATGAGAACTGAAACAACGAGAAGTAACCGTAGTTGGCGTAGCTTCAAAACTGCAGTAAGTGCATTCAGAACCTAGCTCTCTCGACTGAAAGTCACGTGTTCTAATCACTACACCATGGCGCCCTACGATGTTACAATGAATTCGACCACGTTGTATACATACAATACAACCACGCATCCTATCTAGCATTGAAATCTGCAGTCGTTTGAGACGCGCCCCGGATCTTTTTATCGGCCAATCGCAGTGAAGCAGTGATAGTCTCACGCCAGTGAAGTCGACTGCGGTCGGTCGTAAACGCACGACGGGCCCCTCGCGGTAGTCGCGGCGTCTTTAGACGGAGTCGAGAGGCATGTGCCGGCATACACGGTCGGGCCGTCAGTAGGAGTGCGTCAACCGCTGTCTCTCCGGATCGGATGTCCCCGCAACAAATTGACGAGTTTCTGGTTTCTTGTTTGCGCGTGTACACGCTGAGTTCGTTGTCGGTGGCCGGAGAAAGTCGGATGAGTGACTGAGGATCTATAGCTGGCGGGAGGTAGTGTCGACGAAGGTGTCGCTGTGTTGTATCGTCGTTCGTTTGTTTGTATGTATGTGACTTCGTTTCCAAAGAGGGTCTGCAGTGTTGGATTTGACACGTAAGAATTGTACGCGAGTAAGGATATAGATGGTGATCTGATAGGGAAAGACTGCGATAGGAACAGCGCGGATAGGGTAACTGGTACAACGATACAGATGTCGTAGAAAGGGAACAACTTCGTTTTAAACGAGAACAATACTACACGCTGTATACGTGAGACTGGCTCTGGACCACCCAGGTTGTATCACGAACACGGATACTGTCAACAGTTCGTCGTTGTTGTCAGACGGAATACTATTGTGGTGTTACGTCTGTAAGGTTTACGGGAACGAACAAGGAACAACGTTCATAGGAGCGACACAAATGACAACCGTTCACAGGCCCCGCGCCGCGTAACATTACCTGGGCGTAAAGGTTACTGTGCCGCAACGAAACAGCGAAAACTAGTGTCTCCACTTCCGGAGTGCGGAAACCAATCCGTCCCAACGTTGTGTCAAGGAGCCGCTGACAAACCCGACAACGCGACGTAATATCGCATTTACAGCAACAACAAAAGAAAAATCTCAGGTGGGTAGTGTCAACTTTCTACGACGGCAACAACGGAGACGGCAGATGAAGCCAAAGTTGTCTCAATGCAAACACATGTGAAGAGATATGGCGGTTGCGTGACTCGGTCTTGGAATAGGAATTAGTGGCGTCACTATGTCAGGAAAGCAGAGAGGTGCGTCACCTTTGGTGACTTTGACGTCGATCGCGTTCATGGTGATTTTACTCGTGGAACAATGCTACACAATTCGATGGCTGTAAGTACACGACTTACGTTACCATTGCTAACCAACCCGTTATCTTCGGCCGGCTTTTTTTTGTTGTTGTTAAAAGTTAATTAATCTTTGTTATCGTATAATTACGTAGTATATTTTCGAAGTGATGATCTGTTGAAAATTCTAGACCGTCAGTTTGTGGTTTAATTAAATATATACAAAATCTATCTATCTATCTATCTATCTATCTATCTATCTATCTATCTATATATATATATATATATACTCTTTATAGATAATATAAGTTTACAACCAAATTGACCAGACTTCATAACTTCTTTTTATCCTAAACTATTCGTTTCCCGTACAATAAGTCCCGTTTAGTTTGCAAGTACATCATTATTCAGCTACTGAACAATCCCTCTGGTAGTTAGGCCTCAACACGAAAAGGTCGTTGAAGAAATTATAATGTTTTAATGTATACATTTTGAGTCAACCACCGACATTTGTTATTTTACTAAATCGCGATGCATAATGCCTAAGATCCTGAACAAAGTGCGTGTACGTATTTGCGTGTTCTTATACGACAAAGCGCCCTGGTGTGAAACCCGAACCATGGTGTAAGTTTACACGTAACGTAATCCTTAAGTTTCACGATATCACTGTTAGTAAGGCTAAAACCTTTACGTGGTAGGACCTTTACGTCAACAAAGTCGCTTTACTAAAGAAGTTAATGAGAGTAAATATATAAATCCCGACACGTACGCTCAATGATGATATATCTGTATTTCTATGACAATTTCACTGGTTTACAAATATGACACTTGGTGGGAGTTTAGTATACTTTAAAATACCAATTACTGTATCTCGATATCAAAGTATAAAAGTCGCAATTAATGTTTTGTTTAGCATGCATTGCTAAATTACATTTATTGTCAAAAACGACATGACAAGTTTTACAGATTATACATGTTTTATCTAGATAAAATTGAAAATGTATTGAAATATACTTTATTACTGTCTTTATCGTGTCGTAAGGTAACTATTAATTCATCACAAAATCGCATTTTCCCCAAAAATATTAAGATGGGAATGATCACGATAATAACGCGGTTTGCATAAATTGTATCTTAGCTAACAAATGTGTTATCAATAGTAATAAGTTGTAAATGAAACAGTGTCGCGATATATAAACAATTGTCGGTGTGATAATGAATCGTTGTACTCCTATTAAAAGCTCCACCCATTTTTCTATATATATATGCTGCATACTACATAGAGCAATCTCACTAACAATTAATAATAATAATAATAATAGTAATAATAATAACATTAATTAATATTATTATCACCATCATCATGATGGACTTCTATGGCGCCTGTATATTCAGGGACCTGAGCCAGAGGCGCAACATACAAGAATCAATAGGCTAAATTATAGACGGGGACGGGCAAGTACATCATTAGAGCAAGGGTCTCCCAACGATGTAGGGTGGGAATGCAATTTCGAACAAATTAAGTATTCAAGTTCTCTACGAAAGTAGCTGTAGTTTCAGGTGGTGTTATAGTAATGGGGAGTTCATTCGAAATGTTGGATGGCGGGATGCTGCATGGAAAGCACGCTTGAAGTATAAATTAAGCTCATAGCTTGTTTTTGGAACAAACAATTTGTTGTGAAATAGATTATTTCGTATGTCTGGTGATATTTGAAATACGCAGCAGTCTAGCCAAGTTTGGTGGGTGTAGCGTAGAAAAGGCACGACAAGAAATAATGACTATTTTATGTTTCATTAATTCATTCATTAGAAGATAATACACTTGACCGGATGCAGAATTTGCCTTGAGGGTTTTATTTGTGATGTCGAGAAATGAACAATGCATCTGCACCCCGTTTACTTTCAACATGCAAAATTATCATTAAATAATTCTGGCGGCATGCGCTATACTAATTAAGCGACTGGTGGATTATGTTCTAAAATGTTCGTAGCCAATACACCTAATGCTCTCCCTAAACATGAAGTCCGTGCGGTCGATATTTACTAAAGAACGTATATGATGACCATATATACAATTCAAAAGGAGGTGAAACATTCAATAATGTTCATTTTGATAGATGTTAAAAGTTGTATTCTGGGCTAAGCTACCATTTTAACTATTTTAAATAACGTGTCTGTACAAAACGAACAATATTTACTGATTTAATCATATACTTGCTGCCACATGAATTACTTAGGCATGTTATATGTACAGAATGAACAATATTTACTGATTTAATCATATACTTGCTGCCACATGAATTACTTAGGCATGTTATATGTACAGAATGAACAATATTTACTGATTTAATCATATACTTGCTGCCACATGAATTACTTAGGCATGTTATATGTACAGAATGAACAATATTTACTGATTTAATCATATACTTGCTGCCACATGAATTACTTAGGCATGTTATATGTACAGAATGAACAATATTTACTGATTTAATCATACGCTTGCTGCCACCTATATTACTTAGGCATGTTATATGTACAAAATGAACAATATTTACTGATTTAATCATACGCTTGCTGCCACATATATATTTAGGCATGTTATATGTACAGAATGAACAATATTTACTGATTTAATCATACGCTTGCTGCCACATATATTATTTAGGCATGTTATATGTACAAAATGAACAATATTTACTGATTTAATCATACGCTTGCTGCCACATATATTATTTAGGTATGTTATATGTACAGAATTAACAATATTTACTGATTTAATCATACGCTTGCTGCCACATATATTATTTAGGCATGTCATATGTACAAAATGAACAATAGTTTTACTGATTTAATCATACGCTTGCTGCCACCTATATTACTTAGGCATGTTATATGTACAAAATTAACAATATTTACTGATTTAATCATACGCTTGCTGCCACTTATATTAGTTAGGCATGTTATATGTACAAAATGAACAATATTTACTGATTTAATCATACGCTTGCTGCCACCTATATTACTTCGGCATGTTATATGTACAAAATTAATAATATTTACTGATTTAATCATACACTTGCTGCCACATATATTATTTAGGCATGTTATATGTACAAAATTAACAATATTTACTGATTTAATCATACACTTGCTGCCACCTATATTACTTAGGCATGTTATATGTACAAAATTAACAATATTTACTGATTTAATCATACGCTTGCTGCCACATATATTATTTAGGCATGTTATATGTACAAAATAAACAATATTTACTGATTTAATGATACGCTTGCTCCCACCTATATTACTTAGGCATGTTATATGTACAAAATTAATAATATTTACTGATTTAATCATACACTTGCTGCCACATATATTATTTAGGCATGTTATATGTACAGAATTAACAATATTTACTGATTTAATCATACGCTTGCTGCCACATATATTATTTAGGCATGTTATATGTACAAAATGAACAATATTTACTGATTTAATCATACGCTTGCTGCCACATATATTATTTAGGCATGTCATATGTACAAAATGAACAATATTTTTACTGATTTAATCATACGCTTGCTGCCACCTATATTACTTAGGCATGTTATATGTACAAAATTAACAATATTTACTGATTTAATCATACGCTTGCTGCCACTTATATTAGTTAGGCATGTTATATGTACAAAATGAACAATATTTACTGATTTAATCATACACTTGCTGCCACATATATTATTTAGGCATGTTATATGTACAAAATTAACAATATTTACTGATTTAATCATACACTTGCTGCCACCTATATTACTTAGGCATGTTATATGTACAAAATTAACAATATTTACTGATTTAATCATACGCTTGCTGCCACGTATATTATTTAGGCATGTTATATGTACAAAATAAACAATATTTACTGATTTAATGATACGCTTGCTCCCACCTATATTACTTAGGCATGTTATATGTACAAAATTAACAATATTTACTGATTTAATCATACTCTTGCTGCCACATATATTATTTAGGCACGTTATATGTACAACATGAACAATATTTACTGATTTATTCATATACTTGCTGCCACATATATTACTTAGGCATGTTATTTGTACAAAATTAACAATATTTACTAATTTAATCATATACTTGCTACCACATATATTACTTAGGCATGTTATATGCACAAAACGAACAATATTTACTGATTTAATCATATATGTGTTACCACATATATTACTTGGGAATGTTACATGCAATTCAATAAATGATGCTGATACAAAATGCTCGGTCGCGAGGTGATACAAAGCATCGTCTTTTGCGCTGTGTTATCTAAAAATGCATATTTTGTGAAAACAATTAATAAGTATGGTGTTGGGAAAGTGTTATAAAGTGCACGGGGCATGTTGATTCACTGCAATGTTTTAGTTAAAAGATGGACTATCTTAGAAGTGTTATAAAGTGCACGGGGCATGTTGATTCACTGCAATGCTTTAGTTAAAAGATGGACTATCTTAGAAGTGATATAAATTGCACGGGGCATGTTGATTTACTGCAATGTTTTAGATAAAAGACGGACTATCTTAGAAGTGTTATAAAGTGCACGGGGCATGTTGATTCACTCAATGTTTTAGTTAAAAGATGGATTATCTTAGAAGTGTTATAAAGTGCACGGGGCATGTTGATTCACTGCAATGTTTTAGTTAAAATATGGATTATCTTAGAAGTGTTATAAAGTGCACGGGGCATGTTGATTCACTGCAATGTTTTAGTTAAAAGATGGACTATCTTAGAAGTGATATGAATTGCACGGGGCATGTTGATTTACTGCAATGTTTTAGATAAAAGACGGACTATCTTAGAAGTGTTATAAAGTGCACGGGGCATGTTGATTCACTGCAATGTTTTAGTTAAAAGATGGATTATCTTAGAAGTGTTATAAAGTGCACGGGGCATGTTGATTCACTGCAATGTTTTAGTTAAAAGATGGATTATCTTAGAAGTGTTATAAAGTGCACGGGGCATGTTGATTCACTGCAATGTTTTAGTTAAAAGATGGACTATCTTAGAAGTGTTATAAATTGCACGGGGCATGTTGATTCACTGCAATGTTTTAGTTAAAAGATGGACTATCTTAGAAGTGATATAAATTGCACGGGGCATGTTGATTTACTGCAATGTTTTAGATAAAAGACGGACTATCTTAGAAGTGTTATAAAGTGCACGGGGCATGTTGATTCACTGCAATGTTTTAGTTAAAAGATGGATTATCTTAGAAGTGTTATAAAGTGCACGGGGCATGTTGATTCACTGCAATGTTTTAGTTAAAATATGGATTATCTTAGAAGTGTTATAAAGTGCACGGGGCATGTTGATTCACTGCAATGCTTTAGTTAAAAGACGGACTATCTTAGAAGTGTTATAAAGTGCACGGGGCATGTTGATTCAATGCAATGTTTTAGTTAAAAGACGGACTATCTTAGAGGTGTTTCAGGAATATTGCGAGGGTCCTGCGTGTTGAATTTTCTCAGGCAGTGCGTTCCATAGAGCGGTCACGTGTCGCCTAAGAAACGGTTACCATACGTGAGAATCTATAACAACAGGTGTGACGAAAAGTGACTTACTAGTTGAATATAAGGTAGTTGGTATTTCTTCACAAAGACATTGGTATATAGGAATAAGCTTGTGCCTACCATAGAACAGCCTGTAATTTACGTGGCGACCTTAAACCAAAGCAAGTATATATTTTACCGTGAATCAATGCATGCAGTATACGCAACATGGCAGTTATACGTCACTTGTCCTGATTATCAGACGAGAGAAACAAATTAATATATAAATTTCCATCATTAAAAGTTAATACTGGGAAGTACTGTCTAACCAATGAATTATCAACAAATGTAAATTCCCATTTGGTGTCCTTCACTAGTGATAAGTTAATTGTAATAAAAATAGCAACAATTCTAATGACACGACCAAACCCATCTATCAATATAGTACTGGATGGCTCACAACAATATTAAGAGTTATGCCTCACGAAAAGATGACATCTAAGAGGCGGTGTAAGAAATGCACTAAGGTGTATGTTCAGGCTAAATTAAAACGTATGAGTTAGCGTAACAAGACGCCTAAAATACAGGGCTGGCTAGGATCTCTAGACCGGATGTCTTCATATCTCGTCTCGCGAGGTTTTTCTTAACATTTAAACTGGTTTATTTCAACTGTTTTCTTAACGCATGTGCTGTTTTATACCTGAGGAAACAGTCCATCATGTTAATGCTGCTGGGCTGCCGATTCTGCTGTTTTTACATGTATGCATGCATGCATATATACATACATACATACATACATCCGCACACACACACATACATCCGAACACACACACACACACACACACACACACACACACACACACACACACACACACACACACACACACACACACACACACACACACACACACACACACACACACACACACACACACACACAGACACAGACACACACACACACACACACACACACACACACACACACACACACACACACACACACACACACACACACACACACACACACACACACACACACACACACACACACACACACACACACACACACACACACACACACACACAGACACACACACACACACACACACACACACACACACACACACACACACACACACACACACACACACACACACACACACACACACACACACACACACACACACACACACACACACAAACAGACACACACACATACACACACACACACACACACACACACACACACACACACACACACACACACACACACACACACACACACACACACACACACACACACGCACACACACACACATACACACGCAGACACACATCCTCCGGGACTGTAGAGTAACTACACATTGCGTGTTGTGTTTCATACTGTAGAACAATTGTGTAGATATTCATATGCGGTTTAAAAAATACGTCGCTTTAGAAATCGCCGAATTACGTCACACAAACATGTAAACTGCTACTCAGAAAAGCCCGTGCTTAATGTCAACCACATCGTCTCCGTACTGTTGATGCATACAATGTCCGTGCGCATTACATACTATAAGGAATGTCTAATCCCTAAGCTGGAAGCACTGCGATATCGTTGCGTGCCTTCTACCTCTGCAGGCAAGAGAGCAACCGTAAGCTAAGAAAAAATACCACGCAGTCTGCATACATAAGCAACAGAAATTCGCCGCTTTGTTATCGATACCTTGTGGTTCACGCCTGATCGCAAATATAACAAACTTTCTCATACACGGGTCCACGTGGCGGCTGTGTGATCAAAGAATGAATTTAGAAGAAAAAAAGGTTACGCACTTCGCACCTTCACGGCGGCAGACTACTTTGTGTTTAGGGCTTATTTTGGAGATTTTTTTGTGCTTAATCAACAACATTGCGCAACGAGTATAAACGAGTTTCTGGCTGTATATTGTATTGGATATGTGTGAGCGAACATTATTCGCGCTGAAATAGTAGCGTAGCTGAATTCTTTCCCGTAAGTCTAGAATGTAAATGCCCATCTACCGGAAGTCGTTACACACGCGCAAACGCAGTAGACTGTTTCCCTGAGTAAATAATATATGTTTGCTATGGCTTAATAATGTTAAAAGTTGTTCGCGTTAACGTTGCGTAAGACGTTCCCCAACTGTTTGGCGCTCCTAAGAACAATCGCATAACTACGCGTTACGTTATGAACATCCGATTTACGTCCGTCTGCACGACACGTATAAAACGATAGCTAAAAATACCAAGACCTGGGGATTTCGAAACAATGAAGTGTCGTAGAATAATTCCTGATAGGTTAGTGCCCGAAATGTGAATTGTTTATAGGTGGAAAACGTTAACAGACATACTTTGGCTGGATCATAGTTAGATATACTGCACTTGACTTGCAAAACTATGCTTTTTTGAGCTAGTTACTTAACTGCCTCTTATTTTCGCTTGTCGTGCAAATGATTACAATTATAAGCACCGGTGCGACGCTTATAAGGCAAATAATGCATTGGTCGACCAGATATTGGTTGGAAATTTCTTATTTCAAAATGAGATATAAGTTTTGTATCACTATATCATTGTCTAAAAAAGAACATGGCAACAAAGTTATATGTATGTAGAAAACGTGTGTTTGTTCTCTCTGGATAAACATCGGTCATATCTTTGTCGAGTTATTTCTTTACAAACATTAAATATGTTTAGCATATGTTACCATACGTTTTACGAAAGAACTTATTACACATAATCATATCTGCCTCGATTTTCATGCAGACGAAGTTAAGATTTACGAACACAAATAACGGTCATATGAATAGTCGTCTGCTTTGCATCCGCTATATTGGCTGACAGAGATGAAATGAGCGAGATCTGGCAAACAGTACTGATCCACATTTCGCTAGGTCAAAAATAAGCTATATAGCATCGACTATGACTTTGTACACATTTTTTTGTTTAGTTTCTTAGTTTTGGAAAAATCGTCCAAATATTATTTTCATAGGATCCTCTCAAACTTGCTTTAAAACAGTACAACAAATTATTAGACCCTACACACTGCGGCGCACGCATATAATTGCTTTCGAGAGATACCGGATCCCCAGTCGTCCGAACGTGGTGAATATTGGAGGGGCTGAAGTTCAAAAAAAAACTTCAACTGCACCCACCTCTTACGGCTCACTAAAAACCTACAACTGCACCAACTTGCCGAAATATGTGGGAGCTAAACCCATCTCCAGCCCCCTCCATCAAACGTCAACAGCCCCCTCCATCAAACGTCAGCAGCCCCCTCCATCAAACGTCAGCAGCCCCCGTAAACCGCCCTAGTTCCGACGCCTACGGGTGTAGAGGTCAAATTCAATAGTCGGCGTTGGTTTTTAACAAATGTACTTACCATTTTCTGAAACCGACTCTGCATATTACTTTAACTATTCACATATTACACATGCTGACTGTTTTGTGATGGATTAAATCAATGTAGGGTATAATGTTAACACCAGCTAGTGCCAGGCACACTTCGTTCAGGCGGTCGACTATTATGTGTTTTAGTTGGCTGGTTTCGCACACCGCCCGAGGAGGTGGTTCTATATGTAGCGTACTTGCTACGGTAGAGAAGTCGTAAGAGTGTGTGTCGTAATGGACCCAATTTAAGTATACCACCGTACTGTAAATTAAAACCACGTTTTAAATATAATACTATATGTGATTGATATATTAAATTAAACGACTGGGTCCGTTTATATGGCATATATGATTTTTCTGGAATATTTATGATGATGGATGATGATAAATTTTCCCAAAATAATAAATTTAATTTCATTTACGAGGAGATATCAGTTATTTAGATTGCATTTGTTTTTATTTAACACGGGTATTGTAAAAAAATTAACGGGCGGCAATGCTGTATTAAAACAGTTCGCATTCAATAAAGCAAAATACATACACGGTCTAAATGTGGACGTGTAACGCCCTGCAAAACAAAATAACATTAACAGAGGTAAAACGAGGTAAAATATATGTCATTATATTTATAAGTTGTTTATACGCACACACACTGATCTATTTTTTAAACGTCTCTTCATTTTATTTAGCCACAATTGTAGCATATGAAGTTAGCTGATGTCTCTTGTTATTGTTATTATTATTATTATTATTATTATTATTATTAGTAGTAGTAGTAGTAGTAGTAAATAGCTGTTTGTTGACATTAAATTCGTTCATAATGCTGGCAAAGAAAAGTGCCGATAATCGTTCTCTTTCAATGCCTCAGAAGGGTGCGTATGCCCGTGGACTGCGTGGACGCGCTTACTGAGAAGATTAATGATGGTGTGCCACATCACTTAGCTTTCGCTGAACACGCGTTTACACAAGGAGACGGGTGTTCAACATGAGATGATTTGTGTTTTTGTACTGATGCTATTGTACACTGGCATCCACCTGACCCGATTGCAAAATGACGTAGAAATAAGTGGACGTGCGTATGCGATTCGTGCAAATTAGCAGCCATGCAAATGTAAGCACACAAAAACACGCACACACACATTGAAACCCGCACACGCGCACTCATTCACACACACACACACGCGCGCACGCGCGCGCGCGCGCGCGCACTCACTCACTCACTCACTCACTCACTCACTCACTCACTCACTCACTCACTCACTCACTCACTCACTCACTCACTCACTCACTCACACACACACACACACACACACACATTAAAACACGCACACACGCATACACGCTCTCATACGAACACGAGCACACGTACACACGCACGCATGCACGCACGCACGCACGCACGCACGCACGCACGCACACTCACACATCCACCCACCCCTCCAATCCCCAACCCCACCCCCACACCCACCCCCACACCCACACCCACACCCACACCCACACCCACACCCACCCCCACATCCACACCCACACCCACCCCACACCCACCCCCACCCCCACCCCCACCCCCACCCCCACCCCCACACTGACACACATACACGCATGTGCAAACGCACGAACATACATACACACACGCACACAGCGAGATGAGGCGCGCCTTAGTACGTTATTTACAAACGAAACTGCACGAATTTCTAATTTGTGCGTGGGCGTATTACATTTTCACTAATGCTAACCTATTTTTTCATCATTAGATGCATGAGGTAGTTTGCCTAAGGTCGGCGCAGACTGTATCGATGTTGTGCTGGAAGAGTATAACAAATTACGTTCCCCGGGTTCTTTTCAGTTACCCTATAAACATCTCTCAGTTATGTTAGAATGAACTATATAAAAACAGCGTCACATGAGAAGTTAATGTCAAACATTATGTCCAGAAGTCAATTCTCAAATATACATCAACATTTTATTTGTAAATGTAATGTCGTCTTTAATTGATACAGTAAAATAAATATGTCACGCATGTCGTTTTCACTTCATTGCGTCCTATAATGTAGAATGGTGTCTTCCAGTAGAATATCTATACACGTATCCACGTCGCCATAGCTTTGACATTTTATGAGTTCTGTTTACATATATATATATATATATATATACATATATATATATATATATATATATATTATTCTAAAAATTCCACATTTCCACACAGGTGTGTGTGTGTATATATATATATATATATATATATATATATATATATATATATATATATATATATATATATATATATATATATATATATATACATACAGCTCTTTAGAAAAGTTTCTAAGAGTTTGCACTAGTAATGTTTCGTTCCGTTCGAGAATGTGGAGTGAGCTCAGAATGAGCAGATGCCCGCAAACGTCTTAATTCCATGGGACGTAAACACACATGATTGCATGCCGTATCTTCCGAAGCTGTCTTGAAACATAATATGGTTTATGGCGGGACTCACACGCACATGTACACATGTATACGTACACAGACACGCACGTACGCTCGCGCACGCACGCGCACGCACACGCACACATACGGAGACACCACACACACACACAAGAACGCACGGGTACGCGTGCGCACGCACGCACACAGACACACAGACACACAGACACACAGACACACACTTCAAACGTGTGTACCTTCATAACGTATCATAGGTTCAACTGTCATCATATTGTAACCTGATATAAGGCAACTTTCCCAGCGACGTCGTGGTAGCATGTCAATGGCGGTATCTCCGTTGATTTATCGACGCCGACCCGCGAGTTAAACAGCCGCCGTCTGCGCGCGTCACCCCTGAACTACGCCCGTGAATTCTGAAGATGTGCACCAAGTGACGTCGTGTTATCTCTCTCATCGGATTCCGCTGTCTCTGTTGATCCTGCAGTGTTTCACATTTCGTTGCGGCGTATAATAGGACAAGAGATTTAGTGCTTGGAGATTGTCTCAATCATTGCAATAATATCAGCGTGGACGTTAAGAAACATTAATATGGTAAGCATCTATAAATAAAAAATATACGTGTCAGTTTGTTATTTGTTAGACGTGTGTGTGTGTGTGCTTGTGTGTGCTTGTGTGTGCTTGTGTGTGTGCTTGTGTGTGTGCTTGTGTGTGTGCTTGTGTGTGTGTGTGTGCGTGTGTGCGTGTGTGCGTGTGTGTGTGCGTGTGTGCGTGTGTGCGTGTGAGTGTGTTGGCGTGTGTACGTGCGTTCGTGCGCGCGCGTGTGAATATGTGTGTGTGAGTACGTGCGTGCGTGTATGCGTGCGTGGGTGCGTGAGTGAGTGTTTGTTTGTGTGCGCGTGCGTATGTGTGTAAGTGTTTAATATAAATAAACCACACTTTAGCACTGCTCCTTGTGTAGAATGAAAGCCAATAAGATAGCTGTATGATCGCAACGAAACATAAATCCATGATTAATCAATCATAATCGCAAACAATGGAGTGCGACTTAACGCAGCCTGAAGAATGAGTATTTATAGGTGACAAATGGATACTTATAACACCGTTAATAAAACTCTGCACTCATTGAAAACAACCGTCTGAAATGTATCGATGGGGAAGGTTTTCGATACGACTGAACCAAGTGTCGTTGTTTTTTTCACGAAGGCAATGCAAGCCAATGTAACACACGTAGGCTATTCATTATGTAGGTCATACACATGACGTAACGATGCGATGGTATCATCTAAACGCGTACGAGCCAAATGTGTGTTCATAGATTCGTTATATTATCACCCACATCGTGCACATTAAGTGTCTGTTTTCATCGTAGTCCTTATAGAGAGCAGGTTTGTACATCCATCAATTCTACTTTTGGCTCCACTTCAATCAATTGCCATTAAACTAACCATTATACGCTAGGAATGAACTGAGCAGCGATCTCCATTGGGGCGGGTACGCAGTTGGTGTAACTGAAATACCACACTTTTCTTCTAGAAGTCTCTACCTTTTGATATCTCTTGTAGTCGAATAGTAACCCCTGAGTCAAGTTTATATCTCTTGTAGTCGAATAGTAACCCCTGAGTCAAGTTGATATCTCTTGTAGTCGAATAGTAACCCCTGAGTCAAGTTGATATCTCTTGTTGTCGAATATTAACCCCATGAGTCAAGTTAAAGGTGCCGATGACTATGACGATAATAACATTGGCGATGTATTAATAGTAAATATAGGGTATAAACTAAAATTCATGTTTCAAGCTATATTTGTGTAATATTATTAACAAAATCAAGGTAATCAAGATACAAAAAACAATTATCTGGAGCATAAAGTATATTTCTCCTTAACAAGTGACGATGTATTGCTCCGATTTTAATTACCGTAACGTGGTTTATACGTACCTTAATTAAAACATCGCTAAAGTGTATTTTCCAAATTACTAAGATGTGAAATTGCTACCGTAACACATTTTGGGAATGGTATTATTTGTTAACAAACTAATTTAAGATGTCATAAATACGTTCTAATACAAATATAAAACATTTGTATTGCGCGGTGTCCAATCCTTTGGGTTGCTAAACAATGCTATACACTCCACACCCCGGCAAATCTGTGCTTTCAAAGACTTCCTGGAAATCATTTAACAACGCTGTAATTACTATGCGAATACTTATCCTATGAACATACGTGTATATCTACTCCGTCTTCATATTCTCAATTATAAAGTGTAGTCACCTAATGCAACATGCAGTGAACAAAATTGTTCATGCTTCGAAACGGCAAGAAATTGGTTCGATGCCGTGTTCTCTCGACGTTTAGCTGTAAGTTCTGATTACTGCACTAATGCGCCCGAGTTAATTGTCGGAATGTCTTGAATGTCCGAAAATAAGGCAGTCATTCTGTCAGCCAATTAAATACCCTGTACAGTTCCTTTAAAGTTGCGTTGCCGGTAGACGTGTTTGCCTCGACATCAAACGAGCTTACCTGGCAGTCATCCAACGAATACTGAGTGAGGTTTGCTGGATCGTGTAATTCCCATCGTTGGAATCCCTCGGTGCGCATGCCAGGTGCTCGTTTATAGAGCTGAGTGAACCGGTGCAGTTGTGATTGTACAAACTGGGCGATGACGTTCCAGACGATGATTCAACTCACTGAAAGTTCACGCTCTACCGCAGAGCAACAAAGTCCTAAAGCGATTATCTTTCTCATTTTACATATTCAGTACATGTGTTGTCTTTAATCTTTATATACGTGGCTTTGATGTCATGAAACTATTGCTATGTGTGACGTTCCTGTTGACATTGATTTTATAGCAGTGTGTTCTGTCACGCGTTGTACGTTATTGCGTATTATATAGATGTACGTTTGAGTTATTTCAAAATAAACACTTCGTCTGCTACGATTGGGGTAAATTATGTGAACTGGTCTATGCCAGCTAGAAGGATTGGGCAAGACATGAAACAAGGGCATATATTATGTATGTCTACTATTATTAGGATCGTGATACACAAGAAATATGAGGAATCAGTATGCCGGAAGATCGGGAAATATATGAAATAAGGGAAACGTTACGTTCACTGTAGAGGAGTGTTAAGAACCATGAAGTAAAGGAAGAGGTACGCCTGTTATGTAATGGGAACTAGACACGTGAAACAAGGGAAGAGGTACGCCGGTTATAGGGATTTATGGACACAAAACAAAGGAAGAGGTATGCAAGTTATAGGGATTTAGAGATCAGAAACAAGGGAAGAGGTATGCCACTTATAGATATTTGGAGACACATGAAACAATTGAAGAGATATGCTGGTCATATGTTTCTGGGGACACGTGAAATAGAGAAAATGTTATGCTTGCTATATGGGGATGAGAAACAGATGGAAGAGGTTTGTAGGGTCCGGGAAACAATACAATAGGGGAGAACTGTAACGACTTGACGAGCTATATAGGAATCTGGGGAAACATACAGTGTATATTACAAGGATGTGGAGACTATTGGCATATGTAAAACTAATATTGGGACCGGAGACACATGAAGTAAGAGAAAATACATGGTATATATATATATATATATTGAAATTCGAAGACGTGTGAAGTAAAGGAAGGATTATACCCACTACAGAAGTACGCCCACTATTACATGGATCTGGAAACACGTGACATAAGTACAAAGTATATCGACTAGACGTATCGGGACACACAGGGCGAACTCCCAAGTGATGTATGCGTTTGATGGGGCAATGGGAAGGTAGAGGAGTAATCCAAGCACGTTGATCGCTGGCCCTTTACCTACGGCAGATGTTTATACGCATCCTTGCAACGTCTACGGGTCAGAACCGCTCATCCCTCTTGGAAGTGTCGACGTCACACGCGTGTGCAACTTCAACTGGAGGTTTTGCAATGGTGTTCTGTCTTTCTGCACCTCGGAGGCCAGGTGTCAAAACACGCTTGATATATAATATGTCTGAATAGAGCAGCATTAAGCACCGACGCAATTTTGTATAATGTCTGACGATTAGTACACCCGTGAGTCTTGCTCTGTGTATGTACATATATTTGTTTGTTACTTTATCTGTTGTGTGTGTGTGTGTGTGTGTGTGTGTGTGTGTGTGTGTGTGTGTGTGTGTGTGTGTGTGTGTGTGTTTGTGTGTGTGTGGGGGCTTGTGTAGGCGCGCGCGCCGACATGCACACACACACGCGCGCGCGCGCCTACACAAGCCCTTCCCCACATACACATGCGTGCGTGTGTGCATACGCATTTATTATTGTGTGTTGCACGAGGTGTGCGTGCGTGCGTGCGTGCGTGCGTGCGTGCGTGCGTGCGTGCGTGCGTGCGTGCGTGCGTGCGTGCGTGCGTGCGCGTGTATTGGTGTGTGGGTGCGTTTGCGTGTGCCTTTGTGTGGCTGTGTGTGTGTTCGTGTTTGTATTTTGCAGGTTTCCATTTCTAACTGTCTGCATTTCGCTTTATTGTGGTTTCTCTGTCTGATGTGGTATGGCTGCCAGACGTTCGGAGTAGCTACGTCATATCTTACTGTCCCTTTCTCTGTTCATCTCCATCTCCTCCCGTCCTTCCTCCGTTCCCTCTTTCCCCCTCATATTTCCTCTCGTGGGATCTTTATTTCTAGCTCTTCCGAATCCGCAGGTTTGACTAACTTAATAAGAATCTATCCTCTTCGTCGTTAGTAAACCGCATACCCATTGCGTCAATTTGTTTTATTTACACACGAAGCGTGCAAATATGTCTGCTATTTATGGTTTATTTATGCGCACTATCTTACCCTTGCCCGATCACCTGCCAATGATAGATGCAGTACGGAGTGTTGCAATTACTTCATCGTCGCATAGAGCAGTCGAGTTTAATTAACTTGGTTTAGTTAATTGTTAACGCCATCGGGGTTTACCGCCAATGAAATGGTTGTTTGCAGGACGGTGGAAGGGTGAGAGGGTTGGCGGGTTGGAGGGAGGAAAGAATAAAATGATGGAAGGAGGGGAGAGAGAAGGAGTGAAGTACGGCGAAATTTATGCATACGAGGGGGTGGTAACTAGGTAGGGAATTACAACACGGAGAGAGACAGGGTCTTTTTTGAAGATGTAACGTGATAGGCTTTGCACACTACCGGTTAACATCGGGAATTAGGACAATTGCAGCTGGCTTGCGTGTTTTCGAAGTGAATCCTTTTTGTGACAAGCAACAGTATTTTTTATGGTCACCTCAACTCACCCTCACAATTATACATTTTAATACGTTGGTCTCCATGCTGGACATTGGAAAATGTACAACACAACATTTTTAATTTGTTATCATTTTTAGTGTGTTAGCGATGCATTATATATATCGGAGTCGGGGTAGATTGGTTATATTCTTCCGTGTACATGTGCGCATCAAGCGCCAGTTAATTTGAGAAAAGACCCCTTTCTTTCATTTGTCACGCCAAGCCAAAACTACATATAATTAACAGGGAAATGGATGTAATAAATTATTATATAAGACCTAATGGCCTGGTTAAGGGCTCAATCGCCGGTGGCTAAATGAGAACAAATGGGCGTGTCACTGAAAAAAAACCGATCCTCTGCATATGTAAACACAATCTTGTTGTTTTTGAAACATCAGAAAGGGTTATATCCCATGTTGGCATTGTCAACAACAACAAATAATAGGATTTGAGAAAGTCACGCAACGACTTGTGTGAGTGTAATAAATCTGAATCGATTTATTTTATACAAGGACTAAAATTGATTGCCTACTAACAATAAAAATAACATATCTCCAGTAGGCGTACTGCACTTTTTATACGATATATTTAAACGTTGGCATTTCCCCTGAAGCGCCGCAGTAGTCAGTCGGCGGTGTACGCGAGCTTGGCGCCTTAACTTGACGATTGGTCATAGCGATACCCAGTTCGCTATTCACCCCAGTCGGAATCGCTAAACTTATTATTGAATTACCCCTCCACGTTACCGGCGCGCGATAACAGGACAGCGGCTTTGAAGTTTCACCTTTCTCTTTCCACGGCGTTTAAAGGGCCCATATGATAGTTTTGTGTAAACAGCGGGCAGAGAGACAGTGTTTAACCCTCCGACAGTCGCGTCCTGGGTTTCGCTGCTTGACGGAAACGTTTCGTCTGGCACAAAACATGTGCGTATAAAATTACCAAAGAGGATAAATTAAGTACTCACGACACAACTGGTGCATGTTAGCTCAGAATACTGAGTTGAAAGTTGCATTGTGAAAGCCTGTGTTTAACAGTACAAGTATTACATGAACATAGGAGCGTCTAGTAGGTTCAGCGGGATGTTTACCGATAGTAAATAAGTGTGCGTATATTCAGGTAGTGTTTAAAACACAATCAACAGAGCAGGTCTGGCGTATATTGGTAAAATGGGGTTCGTATATTCAGATAACGTATACAAAACATAACTTAGAGTGCGTTTAATAGATAAGTATTTGTATCACATTCAATTGCTTCTGCCTATATGCTCGATGGAGACAGGCAGCTATTGCCATACTTTTATAATATGTGTGCTAACATATGTCCTTTCTTAAATTTCATACTTTTCCCGAAAATCTCACCGTTTTCGGTGATTATTTTTGTGGGTCATTGTTTGGAACTGTTGGCGAATTTTGTGAAAAGCAAGTTGGCGGACGTTTATTATTTCGTCATTGTTTGGAACTGTTGGCGAATTTTTTGAAAAGTAAGTTGGCGGACGTTTATTATTTCGTCCCAGTCAACCGATCGCCTCCATGTGAGATGTATGCTATATTACTACGCGGTGAAATTGTGTTGATTAGCTGCAGGTGGGTATTATTATACTGATATAGCTGTACATAGACTCGAACGTTTTGTCATTTGCTGTGTGTTTCTAATTTTGATTAATCATTTTTATTGTGATTGCACAATCCAAACAAATATAGTTTGAAGTTTATATAATTCGTCACAGTCTGTTAAACGTTCGTTATTGCAAAACATATAATTTACCAAGACTATATTACTAGCTCAAACAGTCGGTTCAAAATGCAAAATAGTTTACATTGTTTGTAATAAGAATGTTCAAAAACTTGCCTAGGTTCAACTGATACCCAAACGTAAATTCCGACGAAACTTAGACAGAGTGTGTAAGGAAAGCGCCGCGTTTACCGTCTCGTCTGTCGTCGCCTGGGCGGTGTTGACGCCGTCACATGTCAAAACAGTGTAGCTTGTTCACGACGGCCGCCTCACATCACGTGTCGTTTGTCGCCTTGTATCGGACGGCGGTCTCCTGAATTGTTTGTATCGTCGTAAACTGCAAATATCCTACAATGCTGTATCAACGGAACACGTTTTTACACATATTACGACGTTCGTGTCGTCTGAGTTATGTCGGCCACAGATCTCACACGACGTTCGTGTGTCTGTATGTGTGCGTGTGTTCTAATGCGTGTGCGTCAGTGTGTGTGTGTGAGTGCGTACGTGCGTGCGTGTGTGCGTGTTTACAAGTGAGTGTACGTGTGAGTATGTGTTTTATTGCAATGAGGCGGCGTATCCTACTAAGTTTGTATCAACGTTGCATCACCTGACGTTTTACATAGGCTGTGAATATCCTACAACGTTTGCATCGCCTGCTCGACGTATCGCGTCACCTACAAACATCATACAATTTGTTATCGTCTGACGTGTCATGTGGTCTGCTGATTTCCGTCAACGCCAACTGACGCACGATATCTTACAAATAGCAAACTACCTTGCATCGTGTGCATGAACATGTCGTAAGATGCATGATAGTCGATAATATATTAACAAAACCACAATCGACTAACTTACATTATCCGAATTCCACAGCAACGTCCGTTATTAACGAGCATGTGTTATTTGGTTGTATGTGTAGACATTGTATGTTAGCCAATACGTCTGTCCAGGAAGTTAAATATAACGTTTCCCTGCAACGTCAAACCACGGTTTAACGTCCTCTAAAAAAACATTCGTAGCCAATACAAGTCATACTAATCTTCTTCCTTAAAACAGTTAACAATTGAACAGGATTACAATAAAAACGACAGATGCCTTATAACACTTATTGAGACTGACGGCTTGACTGCTTTATCAAATATATGACCATTTTCTGTTGAATGCGTTCACACTTCTCGCGATTAATTATGATTTCTTTGAAGGCAAAACGCACTGTCTGACTTCACACATGAAGCGGCCTGAAACTCAACTCTGTCGGGTCCAGTATGTTTTATGTCGGTTCTTGTCACTTTTGAATGTCTCCGAACCAGCTCATCTTTAGTTCAGTTTGACGGCTCATACAGGGAAAAACAAGTAGTGCTGGCTGCGCTATGCAGTGTATTCGAACTTCCCTTTACGGTCACATCGGGAATACAGCCACCTCCCAATTGAGGTAATTTTACGACAGTCCAGTATTATTTCCATAATAATAAAATGTAACAGTAAAATGTGGGGAAATAGCCCCGCTAATGCGGTCACCTTGCTAATCAGGTCACTCTCGGTCAGTCACGAGGGCGACCGTAATGACGACGTTCCACGTACGTCAATATGTACGAGTCAAAGTAATAACAATTGCCAACATTCCTTTGATGATCATTAAAGAAAGTACTACATGTAAAATTAGGAGAATACTATAATCTTGCAATGGATTCAGTCAACTAACATTATATAAATTAACACCGGGTATTACATCAAATGTGGCTCACTTTGGAACAAGGTAATTACTTGAAAATTCGCATGTTTTGCAACCATATCTCGGCGTCAAACATAGAGTAAACCAAGAACGTGCGCTGACTCAAGAATCGGCGTTTACTCCAAATTCGCCATTGAAGTCTAGCTAAGCAACATAGTTTCAGACACAACAAATTCATTACGGTACATCCTAAATTGGCACAGATAACCATATATATTACATTTAGGACCTGCACAGTTATCTATCCAAATAAATAAATCAGATCGCGTAGGTAGTCATGTTGGCGCTTAATGTTCAACTGCGCGCGCTAATCCAGTCACATGTCAAAGTGTATCAGCCAAATAACAAGAATGTTTCTAAAGCTGGGATGAGCTGCATCCTGACTTGTTTTCCTCATGCGAGCGGCTGTTAGCTGATTTCAAGATCTGTCGCTATAACGTTTCCAACTCGATTATTGGATCGCGGAAGGCGTTTTGATGAATGTACTATAATGACCAGCGAGTTGATATTTGGTTAAATATTGGAAAGGGCACTGTATCGCTTCAATATCAATGTTTCCTACCTACTCGTGCATTTCTTCTCCTGCCATTTTTTTAAAATTAAATTGCAGACATATTTGTACTTAAACTAACACAGATCATGCCTAACTGAATGTTCTTAATTAAAAATAGTTGCATGCACGTTACACAATTTAAGTTATAAATATTCGTGTTCATCAATAAAATAAAATTTGGTATATTATTTTATTTAAAACATAGAATTAGCAGTATTATAAAATAATACGAATACACATTTATATATAACGTGCTTATAGAAAAGGGTGGATTTAGTAGGATCGTCGACTAATATAAAAGTTTCAATGTTGAATAGAGAATGATCAATTTGTTCGATGCTAATCATTATTGAATAGTATAACATAGAAATGACAACAAATACATTAACACAAGAGTGAGGTTTCAATGCACTGTCTGCATTTATACATACATATTTAGAAATGACAACAAATACATTAACATAGAAATGACAACAAATGCATAAACACAAGAGTGAGGTTTCAATGCACTGTCTGCATTTATACATACATATTTAGAAATGACAACAAATACATTAACATAGAAATGACAACAAATGCATAAACACAAGAGTGAGGTTGCAATGCACTGTCTGAATTTATACATATATATTTAGAAATGACAACAAATACGTTAACATAGAAATGACAACAAATGCATAAACACAAGAGTGAGGTTTCAATGCACTGTCTGCATTTATACATACATATTTAGAAATGACAACAAATACATTAACATAGAAATGACAACAAATGCATAAACACAAGAGTGAGGTTGCAATGCACTGTCTGCATTTATACATATATATTTAGAAATGACAACAAATACGTTAACATAGAAATGACAACAAATACATTAACACAAGAGTGAGGTTTCAATGCACTGTCTGCATTTATACATATATATTTAGAAATGACAACAAATACATTAACACAAGAGTGAGGTTTCAATGCACTGTCTGCATATTTAGAGTGAGGTAGATTATCAACAAGGATCGTCAATTTAAGAACAAAAAGGAACTGCTCTGCGTAATAACTTATTATTATAAAAATAGAGAACATGAGTTTATGAAGAAATGTTGTTAAAACTTGGATGTTGTGAAATTTTTTAAAGAAATATAATGTTTTCTGTTGAGAAAGGTAAAAGGAATATAGGAAGATTTGTGAAGGAACACTGTAGATTATATATAAGAAAGTGTTCCTTCTCACAGAGGACTATAAATGAATTGAACATGTCATCAGCTCATTGAATTAGTGCTAGCACCGTGAATATGTTTATAAAAATTGACATTTCCCTCAGAAGGGCGGGACGGGCACAAATGGATAAACACAAAGATGGAAACCAAAGGCTTCCCCGTCCACTTGCCATGGAGCGTTAATTATCTGGGTGGCAATATTACTAAATCTTAATCGTATTAGAAGTGAACTGCCACGGCTGCACAAATCCAATAAGTTGTAAAACAATGTTTTGTGAACAAGCCTCTTCTCAGACTCTTTCCTCGTCGCAAATAATGTTATCTGTGTTTGCCGATAAATTGTTTCCATGGCTGACAAATAGCATCAACTGTGAGGTATACGAATTTAATCCGACATTTATTGGCGCCGCCGTGCAGCTGTGGCGTAACGTTGGGTATACAGCCATGAGAATGTACAATAAATACAGCAACTTGGATCAGAAACTCACCGAAAACCCATAATTATATTTACTTTTAGCTGTTAGGTTTGTAGGATCGTACGAGCGTAGTATAAATATAATTGTTTTTATGCATGACATACAGACAGACAGACTAATATTCAGACAGACAAACATTCAGACAGACAGACAGACAGACAGACAGACAGACAGACAGACAGACAGACAGACAGACAGACAGACAGACAGACAGACATACAGACATACAGACAGACAGACAGACAGACAGACAGACAGACAGACATATAGATAATATTATGAGCAAGTAATTATTATAGAGTAAAAATGTAAACACACTTATTTGTAAACATGTGGTTCGTACAAGCCGGCGAAATATTTATTTTGGGGGTCAAAATCAGTTTCTAGTTCTTGCTCACGATAACATGGACACACGATTGAGGAATGTGTTTTGGTATCGTCGACGCCCATACTAATAATGAGATTGATAGGCAAAGGTGTTGAATACCCAATTGACTATTACCAAAACGACCATCATAAATTATAGTCACAAACACAAAATCCTGGACTGCCAGCGTAATGTGACCGCACTCGTCACCCGGTAAGTTGTCGACGCCTTTGGCCCGTCACCTGCCTCAATCCTCACCCCGATGGAAAGGGGCGGGTACCCCTTCATTAGGGTGACAGCGTCAGAGCTCTAATGAAATACGGGGACGGGGTATTCGCGAGCCGCCATTGCTCACTGCGCGTCGTTGACAGGCGCAACACGTAGACAACGGTAAATATAGTCGACACACTGATCAGATAGCAATGGACGGCGTTTTACCAAGTGGCAACATATATCATTATTCAGTTCCGTGATCAGTGTGGACGAGTTCCGTGTCATTGATGGAGGGGTGAATCCCCTTTCGTTGAATTCTTGTACACTAAAAAATCGTCTTAAAATAAACATTGTACATTGAAAGAAAACGATATTTACACCGTTTGGAAAGTTCGAGACACCTGTTAGAGGGATGTTGGTTTAATCAAAGAAGCATGCGTTTTTTTATAATTCTGTAGCAAACAGACATAGAAGGAAGAGCAACATACTGCTTTGTTGAATAAAACTAGACGTGTTGTGAGTCAAAATGTTTCAATTTGACATAACCAAACGATGGTTTACCTGGTAGAGGCTTTCTTTAGCGTCGCACACTGCTTGAATTGTAAAATAATTATTCTGAAGAGCGTTAAGTAACTTGACACGTTTTGTTTTGATGACCTGGAATAATTTCAGTATTAATTATGTATGCGTTAATGCTAGCATTAATATTACTACGTCTAGCCGTATTTGCCAGTTTGACGTCAACAACAAAACACAGTTAACAAAACAGTACAACAACAACAACAACAACAACAACAACAACGGCCGATGCAGAAACAGCATCATCATCATCACCATCATCATACCCAACAACAACAACAACAACAACAACAACAACAACAACAACAACAACAACAACAACAACAACAACAACAACAACAACAACAACAACAACAACAACAACAACAACAACAACAACAACAACAACAACAACAACAACAACAACAACAACAACAGAAGCGCAGTGGTGCAGTGGATAGAGCATCAGACTCTCAATTGAGAGAACCCGATTTCGAATCCTGTGCTGCGGTGTCGAACATTGGACAAGTTCGTTGACTCTACGTTGCTCCAGTTCACTCAGCTGTCTGAATGAGTACCTGGCTTTAGACACTCGTGGGTGTCTGTGTAAGAATAGTATTTGCGCATTAATTGCAGTTGGCTGAATGCTACCCATAGCAGTCGAGATGGTATTCGAATGAACAGGTCTGTCTTGGAGTCAAATGCAAAGCGCTTTGAGCAATCCTAAGGACTTAATATAGCGCTATATAAGAACTTACGTTTTTTACAGAATGCCTACGGAATCCATACATTAGGCGTCGTAAGCGTTGCTACACGTGGTTGGTGATGAGATTATGGAAACATTTACGCAACACCGTTCGTATTGACATTCAATTCAAGGGCGTTCGCAAGCATCTTTGCCCTGAGGGACCTGGTTGTTTGAGCGCGTGACGTTTTTGTGTGTTTCCTTCACCCTATTGTTACCAAACCTGCTATCATTTTATATTGGGGGCGTTCTAGAAAACCTCATAAATAACAGTGCCAACACAATAGGTGACGCGAGTGAGGTGATATTTAGATTGGCCATACGGAATGTGGTTTTGCAGTGTGTTACGTTTATTTGTATGGAATGCAAAAACGCGTTCGCCTGTAATTACTGTATTATACGTCAATGGAAATTAACACCATTCTTCTATTATATCAGCGTAAATTAAATATACCACTTACGAAACGTCCGCCCGCTGTCCAAGGATATACACCTACACTTCTTTAAGCCCCTGTACGGAGTCAGCCGTGACATTGTTGTCATATACACTGCCTACTCAGTACCTCTCCCACGCCCGACCGGGAGGCAGCCCCGGCCGCTGGAAGCTAAATCCTGTGGGTTATATATAGGGAAACACCACTCCGTGAGTTTACGACAGGTTACGTTGTTTAACCCGAGTTCTGGATCTTTCACTTCCCGATACATCAGGTAGAAAGGAGCAACGGCGTTTGATTTTTACCGACAACGTAAGGTGAACAAAATTGGCCACGTCTGTAAACGACGGCAAGTGGAATCTACCCACCCTCCGCTTGGTCGTCAGTAAGGTGTTCTTTCACTAGACCACCGCGCACCATCCCACAGTTACTAAATTGACTATGCTGCACAACAAACGGAAATGCTATTATTGGCATTTCTCTGGCATATCAACGCGAAAAAAGACAAATAGTCCGTCTGGATTTGTTTAGAAACGTACTGTTAATGTTAATAACATTTTCAAATGTACATAAAACAATGTGTTTGATATATGATAAAATCCATTGTTACGTTTGCGATAACGACTTTCAGTAGTATACTAGTTATTTTTGATATCGCAATAATGCAACAATTGACAGCGTATCAGCTCCGCAAAAAAGAGAACAAGGGCCAACAGTCACGTGATAACGTTTTTCATATCACAGTTTAAATAAATACCTGTGATGCGGAAAACATGTATGGTTCAACTGTAGTGCTGTTATTCGATTCGGTATATGCATGGTCGGCTTACCACCCGTTATGCATCATTACCTACTCTTGTAATACCTAGTGGCGATTCTGTTATAAACGAGTACGTTTCGGTCAGTAATAACAGCGTTGTTTACTTAAAGAATTCTTAGATGGATACCGCGTAACATGTGTAAGGAATGTGCTTGGGCACGTGCATGTCCGCTCACGTGTGTGTGTGTGTGTGTGTGTGTGTGTGTGTGTGTGTGTGTGTGTGTGTGTGTGTGTGTGTGTGTGTGTGTGTGTGTGTGTGTGTGTGTGTGTGTGTGTGTGTGTGTGTGTGTGTGTGTGTGTGTGTGTGTGTGTGTGTGTGTGTGTGTGTGTGTGTGTGTGTGTGTGTGTGTGTGTGTGCATCTATTCTGAACTGTGGTTGAACAGGTCACAAGGTCAGTTTGGCCATGTATGACTACTGAAGAGGTAACGTTGATGTAAGGTATATGTTGGACTTGAGAGGGAACGAGGTTGGTTGGCCTACCTTCTTGCCACAATGTGTTGATCTTCTTCTTTCTAGAATAACATCGATTTATATAATTATAATAAATATGCACATCATAATTATATCAACCTATTTTTCTCAGAAAATTCTTACAAAATGTGCACATATATTTTGAGAGAAAATGCATATTTCCATAATATTTTGGTCACACACATGCACATCTCACGCACGCATACAAATACAAACACACACATACATACATACATATATGCATATATCCATACATACACACATACATACATACATACATACATACATACA
>OZ023207.1:63473961-63627697 GCA_963995525.1 Escarpia spicata | reverse complement strand
GTGTAATTAAAGAAAACGAAACGTAGACATTTAGTAGACTTAATATATAAGTGGTTTGAGCACGTTAATCTGTCAGCTGCCTTGTCTGTGTGGTTATCGAGTACGTGTCTAGAGGATTTGACGCTGCATATATTCCAATAGCCGTCTTCCCTTTCAACTTGTAGGCCGGAGTGGGGCTTGATAGTTGTCCTCAATGGTTTGGTCTTCTTTTCCTGTCAGTGCCCGCTCTGGTATCCCCACCGCAATGATCTCTCAGTTTCGGTCTCCACTCCTCTTCCAAACCCGTCAAATCTACCTACTCTTCCATTTCTCCTTTTGCAATGCATTGTAATATAAAGACATTGTCACCGATTGTTAACTGTTCCCCTTCCGTCGTTCCACGTATCCAAGCCACATTAACCGACCCTTAAACAGCTTCTACTTGAAACTGTCCGTCCATGCGTATGTCCTTTTGTCTGTGTAGATCCCAATCGGATGTCTCGTCCTCCAGTATATGGCACGCTGCAAGGGAATTCGTGTAAACAAGAGCGTGTTTAACCATATATATACACAGGCAGCGGTGATATTGCTGGTTGTAAAATGTAATATCGCTGTTTACAAGTGTGTTGTCATCAACTTGTGGTTCTCAGGGCTACTGTGTAACGGCGACGTAATTGTCGACACTTGCTAGCGGCCACAACAAACAATGCGGCGAGATTGAGTTATTATGAATGGCGGCGTCCATTTAAACACAGAGCAGGCAAAGACGCCGGGATTTATTGCCGATTCCTGCGGCAGTGTACTAACACTGTCATAAACTGTACGCAGATTGGTTGTCAACACCTTCGAAGGAGATAACTATCTCACTCACGATGCCCTACTCAAACGGCGTGTTGTTGTGTACATGTTTCGTATCCGATGTGTAATTTATAGTCAACAACGTACGCCGTACACACAACGACACCGATCACTAAGATATGTTTTTTCGCGAGAGCGTGCGTGCATGAGTGCGTGAGTGATTGATTGAGTGAGTGGGTGAGTGAGTGAGTAAGTGGGTGAGTGAGTGAGTGAGTGGGTGGGTGAGTGGTGGGTGGATGAGTGTGAGTGTGAGTGTGAGTGTGAGTGTGTGAGTGAGTGAGTGAGTGAGTGAGTGAGTGTGTATGTGTGTGAGTGAGTGAGTGAATGAGTGAGTGAGTGAGTGAGTGAGTGAGTGAGTGAGTGAGTGAGTGAGTGAGTGAGTGAGTGAGTGAGTGAGTGAGTGAGTGAGTGAGTGAGTGAGTGAGTGAGTGAGTGAGTGAGTGAGTGAGTGAGTGAGTGAGTGAGTGAGTGAGTGAGTAACCGAGTGACCGAGTGAGCGATTGCGTGAATGAATGAGTGAGTGCGTGAGTGCGTGAGTGCGTGAGTGCGTGAGTGCGTGAGTGCGTGAGTGCGTGAGTGCGTGAGTGCGTGAGTGAGTGAGTGAGTGAGTGAGTGAGTGAGTGAGTGAGTGAGTGAGTGAGTGAGTGAGTGAGTGAGTGAGTGAGTGAGTGAGTGAGTGAGTGAGTGAGTGAGTGAGTGAGTGAGTAACCGAGTGACCGAGTGAGCGATTGCGTGAATGAATGAGTGAGTGCGTGAGTGCGTGAGTGCGTGAGTGCGTGAGTGCGTGAGTGCGTGAGTGCGTGAGTGCGTGAGTGCGTGAGTGCGTGAGTGCGTGAGTGCGTGAGTGCGTGAGTGCGTGAGTGCGTGCGTGCATGTGTATGTGGGCAGGTGTGTGTGTTTAGCAAATTTAAACTAATATCAAAAACCTGATGCGTTTCATTGAGGTTTAACATAAAATTTTAATATTCCTGCAACATTTATTTATGGTGCAATATAATATCAAATTAAATTATCTAAGTTAGTTAGACTACGTTGATATATTGTTAGATAATCTTACCATATATCAGCGTAGCCCTGATAAAAGGCAAATAATAACAAAAAGATACTATCTTTCTGATAGGTGGAACTCTCGTAATGTTACTATCAGCCTCCGTACTAATGGCGTCGCATGATAATAGATTCCGTTTGTGTTGCCCTCGGGTGAGGAACGGTTTAATGCGGAACACAGAAAGCAGACAATGTGTCGCACGCTCGCTTTGGTAAAAATAAATCAAATAGATAAGAGCACGATACGATCACCAACGGCCGCGATAAATCGTAAATTAGCATGTTGACATTGGCTATAACAACATTCATTTCCGCTTTATTTATGCGTTGTTTATGACGTGTGGGGCCGACATATCGGAAGTGACACCAACTAACGTTGCTGCAACGTCGTTGAAATGATCTTAGATAGATACTACTACATACTGTTCATTAAGGATCCTTTTTCCTGGTTGTCTGTAGATAGCGAACGACGAGTAATTCGTGTTACCTACGATCATATATTCGTTTTATACGCGTAACTGCTATGTGAAAAGTTTCATGTGCGTTTGTTTTCGGAGACATTCACGTAGTGATGTTCCACACCACGTCTATGACGTGATGACGTTGTCAGACGAAGGATGAAAACTGCATACTTGTTGTCATAATGCAATTTCATACCCTGCGTCCTGCTGTTATAATTGAGCTTCCTTAACTGAAACACATACTACATCAGTAAACTGATAACCGTTAAATATTTAAAATCTTCATTTTTATATTTTAATCTCCGTATCTCTAATTTTGTTTTAAGTGATATTTATATATTATAATAATGTATACAGACTTTCAGCTTAAGTGGATTTTGAGGACTTCCTTGGTTGTGATAAATTTGTTCACTCCACTTCATATGTATATTATATACAATTAGTACATATTTATATCAGTGACGTCATTTTCATAGCTATGCAATATATTATTGGTAAAATGAACTGGCATGATGTGTGTAACTGTACGATGTAACATTATTATGCTCGTTTAATTACATTGCTGCAATACGCTATACGTTAGTAAACGTTATTAATTTAATTTCAATTGTTGTTCTAATCACAATAATAATAATCAAATACGTGAAAATCGTGAAGATGATTATATACACGAATATTTGGTTTCTGTACCTGTACCTAACTTCGGCGGACACGTAAATAGATTCGTTAGCCTGGAGCGATCAGTCATCAACGTTTTCCAACACTCAAGAGCGTATTTGCGAGGCTATCTATCTTCGCCCATGTTTTCAGTTATGGCGATTTTATGTTTCTCATTTTCAGCCGCGTCTCGCGGTGCAGCGAACACTAATATATTTCTATTGAGTTGTACAGAGAGAGAGCTGTTAATGGCGACGGCTTTTGTGCCGTCTTGATCGGAGTGACGAAAGGTCCTTTAAACTTATGAAGAGTTATGGGGGATAATTGCCGCTGAAGGAATGTTATTTATTATCATTTCCGCTGCTTGTTCGGGTGAAAATAACAAAGTATGTTGTACACGTTTCTGGCGAATGAAGTCTTATTTACAGAGTATGTTACGGTTTATAGTGGCGCCAATGTAGTATAACTATTGTTGTTACAGTAATGTATTATTGCATGGTGGGGGCTATATACAAAGCATTACTTCAGCGCTATATATTTGTGTTCTTCCTCGTCATACCCTTGTATATGACGGTTAAGCCCTTGTACTGCTGAACTGCTATTGCTGTTGTTGTCATCCACCGTTTCCTATCATCAGCCTCTAATTTCCCCTTTTCCTGCAGCCTTGACGTTTCTCCATCCCTGCTCTCGTTCGTAGTCTGCCCGCCTTCATTCCCATCAAATGACCAGCCCACGTAACGCGGTTTGTTACTAATCCTCCAGTTAACCTGGACTGCATCCCGACTGATCCCGTCGCCATACCTATCCTCTTTTTATCCTATCTTCATAGGTGTATAGCATCACCTATTTCAACATCAATGCTACAATTTCCCAGTACCGTCGTTCCGACCGACATTTATTTGATTCGAGTTTTATTGTAGTCTATTGTTTTCATTTGTCACAAGATTAATTTGAAATAAATGAACAAAAAATCGAATCGAATATGCTCCTTTAAAGTTAGAACATGTGTAAAGATTTATATGTTTAACGTCTTGAGACGTGTATATACACAAGCTCCCCGCAAGTGTAAATGTTTCTTGTCCGTCAGCGATGTTGATGCGAGGTTGAATCACCTGACGACATTGCGAACACACCCAGAGCCGCAGATGAAAGTCGGAATTATTCGCCTGAGTGAACGCGGAAAGCTAGAGCGGCAATTAGGTGACTTCTTGTTAACACCCCGTGTGTAATTAGTAGCGGGTCCAGTTTCGTCTATTGGCGGTGCCCAGGCCAAGGTCACGGTTGAGTAGACGCACACTGGCTAGTATTTATTTCTCCCTGCAAGTTGACGCTATATTTACGGGGAGACATCAAGGTACGCATACCCTTAGCGTGAGAGAGAGTGAACCGGACCAACTACGTGTTATTGGGAATGACACCTTTGCACAATTTCGAAAGTTATATTTCGTCTGATTTCTTCGCGTGTGCCCTACATGCAGCGTTTACGCCCTTTTTGTAACTATCCTGACTCGAGTGTAGGTTACAGACAGACATTCCGCAATGTAGTAACACCAGACATGCATAGCAAGGATCGCCGGTGGGCACACTGATACTGTTATGCATGTGCATATTCTGTTAATTATTATTATAGAGTTTACTCAATCAGTCATCTAAAAATATTTAGATAAGTACTTGGCGATAACACATTTTGGGTGTATCTAAGTGCTACCGATAGAGTCGCAGCTAGTCAAATATTTCAACTATTCATTTTGCAACAAAGGTCAAATATTATATATAGCATTTCACCGATTTCATTAGAAATGTTATAATATAAACAGGCGGAACAACTTGGTTAATTTCTCTCCGAATGTTTATCGAAATGTGAACAAAATAAGTTATCAGTTAGTCCGATCGTTTCACAAAAATTACATGACGAATATATTCTAGCCGAAGTAAGCCTGAAACGGACGTAAAATCATCGACTTGAGAATGAACTCTGTGCGCAGACACCAAATATGCACCTTTTGTAGCATCGTCTATGTACCAAGTCGGTCGCCAAAACCCTTTGCCCCGTCTCGTGCCTTCCAAGACATTCCTATCTGTTCGTTTTTTCTACCGCAGACAGGCACGATGCCGGTAAATATACGTTTCCGGAGCGGGCAATTGAATATTTGTGTCGGCAGCTAAAGATATGATCGCGCCCCCTTGAGATCTTTGCTGATAAAAACTCATTCAGTTCGACGCCCAGTGGTCTATGCAAACGGACTAGTTGAACACTGCCGGGACACTGGTGGCTTCGGCAATTGTCTGAAGGACTAGACTGAAGCTGTCAATACACTGGTGGGCTCAGCTCTTGTACGAATTACAGCGAAGATGTTGAGACACCGATGGGCTTTGTTCTTTTTTTCAGTCGTAATTACCTTCAATTGTGCTTTGATCTGAATATACATTTTTTCCGATAACAAAGTAGAACACGTTTACAACGTATGCCGTTCTCTAGATATTGCATTGAACTTGTACACGACTTGGATAATAATATATTGCGAAACGATAAACACGTGTACTGTGTACGGATACTTGTTACACTAGCGTCATTGAAAAACAGCCTATCTTCCACAGACATACCTGCAAATCCTGATATGTAAAACTGACAAAAACAATTAATATATACTTGAATGTAGCGATGGTCCGGTTTTTTGGTTATTCATGTTAGGTATATTTACCTTTCAATAAACTTTTCATTTTACTCTGTATAATTTAGACAGACTGAATTAACAGCGTGTGTCACATGACGTAGGTCATGTGACACGACGGTAAATTCAGTCTGCTGAAGAAGGCCGCGCGTTGCGGTCGAAATTATACAGAGAAAAAACGAAACAGTTTCTTGAGAGGTAAATATACCCAACAATTAATATACAATCAACAAAATATAAATGTTGTAAAAAAGAAAAGATCAAATTGCATTGTGATGGGAGATGCCTAAAACAAATACTGATCGATATCCTCCTAGCGATCCAAAGTGAAAATAACATATATTTATAATTATTCCTTCATACCTATTCCAAAATTGTGTATAAAGTAAATGTGTATAATCGTAGTGCATAAAATGTGAACCTGAAATGACGGTTTGCGTAGTTAAATCGTGATGATGCGGGTGTTTTAGGGGTTAAGAATGTAAGTCTAATGGATAATTTCGTACGTCCCACATTGCCTTGCCCACTCCCTCCCTTCTTCCTTCCCCCCTCTATCTCTCCCCCGCTCTCTCTCCTCTCTCTCTTCTCTCTCTCTCTCTCTCTCTCTCTCTCTCTCTCTCTCTCCTCTCTCTCTCTCTCTCTCCTCTCTCTCTCTCTCTCTCTCTCTCTCTCTCTCACTCATCTCTCTCTCTCTCTCTCTCTCTCTCTCTCTCTCTCTCTCTCTCTCTCTCTCTCTCTCTCTCTCTCTCTCTCACTCTCTCTCTCTCACTCTCTCTCTCTCTCTCTCCTCTCTCTCTCTCTCTCTCTCTCTCTCTCTCTCTCTCTCTCTCTCTCTCTCTCTCTCTTCCCTCTTTTCCTTTCTCCCTTCACTCTCTCCCCCTCTCTGTCGCTCTCCTTCCTCCCTCCCTCTCTCCCTCTCTCCCTCCTCTCCCTCTCTCCCTCTCTCCCGCTCTCCCTCTCTCCTCTCTCCCCTCTCTCTCCCTCTCTCCCTCTCTCCTCTCTCCCTCTCTCCCTCTCTCCCTCTCTCCCTCTCTCCCTCAATCACTCCCTCCCTCCCTCCCTCCCTCCCTCCCTCCCTCCCTCCCTCCCTCCCCTCCCTCCCTCCCTCCCTCCCTCCCTCCCTCCCTCCCTCCCTCCCTCCCTCCCTCCCTCCCTCCCCTCCCTCCCCTCCCTCCCTCCCCTCCCTCCCTCCCTCCCTCCCTCCCTCCCTCCCTCCCTCCCTCCCTCCCTCCCTCCCTCCCTCCCTCCCTCCCTCCCTCCCTCCCTCCCTCCCTCCCTCCCTCCCTCCCTCCTCTCCCTCCTTGCGTCCCTCCCTCCTACCCTTTCTGCCTCCCTTCCTACCTCCCTCCCTCCGTCCTACTCTCCCTCCCTCCTACCCTCCCTTCTTCCCTCCCTCCCTCTCTCTCTCTCCCTTTCACTCCCTCTCCCATCCCCCTCCTACCATCAACCACCTCTATATCCCTCTCGCTTTTCAGCAACAAATGATCGTCGACGTTCCAAAACTAACAAAACAAATATTGTTTATGCTATGTTAGTAATAAACCACCGCTCGAATTGAACCAATAACTTTATCAAGTCGAGGGTCTTGCTGACCACCGACATTTCACTTCATGTGTAGTTCACCGGCTGTTACTTTGTGTTTGACCCGTGTTTCCAGAGCAATGGCCAACGACCGGAACCGAGCGTGGAACAAGACGCGGCACTGCTCCAAGTACCCGGCGGGAGACAGGGCTCTACAAAGGCCAGGTGAGACTGTGTCAGAAGCACCTCGAGTTCATGCCCATCGTCGCCCACGCCACGCGTCAGACGGCGGACGTCTGTCAGAGCCTCTTCGCCGACCGACGCTGGAACTGCTCCTCCGTCAAACTGGCGCCCAACTTCATGGCCGATCTGACGGGAGGTAAGTGGGAGCGAGAGAGGAGAAGGGAGGGCTGGAGGGCGGCAGTGAGCGGAGGGAGAGGGAATGGAGGGAGGGAAGGAATGTTTTGTGTGTTTGTGTGTCTGGTTGTCTGTGTGTCTGTGTGTCTGTGTGTCTGTGTGTCTGTGTGTCTGTGTGTCTGTGTGTCTGTGTGTCTGTGTGTCTGTGTGTATGTGTGTCTGTGTGTGTGTCTGTCTGTCTGTCTGTCTGTCTGTCTGTCTGTCTGTCTGTCTGTCTGTCTGTCTGTCTGTCTGTCTGTCTGTCTGTCTGTCTGTCTGTCTGTCTGTATGTCTGTATGTCTGTCTGTCTATCCGTATGTACGTACGTACGTGCGTACGTTCCTCTGCCTCTCTGTCTCTCAGTCTCCCTGTCACCCTGTATGTGTGTCCCCTGTTACCATGTGTGCGTGTCTCCCTGTCACCCTGCCTGTGTGTCTCCCTGTCACCCCGTCTGTGTGTCTCCCTGTCACCCTGTCTGTGTGTCTCCCTATCACCCTGTCTGTGTCTCTGCTTCTCTTTGAAATATACCCATCTAGTATCTGTCCTCCTGGTGCTGCTGAACGTTTTAGACCTACCCCATGGAACATCAATACACATCACCTTCACAAAGACGACGCCACCGTGAGTCGGGGCGGGGCGTACTACTTCTCCACCGCTACTTAGGAGCTTGAGAAGTAATTTGCGACCGACACTTTGTTGTTCGGTCGACGTTGCTTTGTGTGTGAGCATTGACGCGGGGCACCGTACAATGACGGTGTCGTGTCTGTCGTGTGGCTCTCACGGCGTTTTGCTTGTCGTGTGTGATTCTGACGGGGTTGTGTTTATTGTGTGTGGTTTTGACGGGGGTTGTGTTTGTCTGACGGCGTTTTCTTTGTTGTATGTGATTCTGATGGGGATTGTGTTTGCTGTGTGTGATTTCGACGGGGGTTGTGTTTGTTGTGTGTGGTTTTGATGGGGGTTGTATTTGTCGTGTGTGGTTCTGACAAGGTTGTGTTTGTCGTGTGTAGTTTTGACAGGGGTTATGTTTGTTGAGTGTGATTTTGACGGGGTTGTGTTAGATGTGTATGGTTCTGAAGGGTTGTGTTTGTTGTGTGTGGTTCTTACGGTGTTTTACTTGTCGAGTGTTATTCGGACGGCGTTGTGTTTGTCGTATGTGGTTCTGACTAGGTTGTGGTTGTGGTGTGTGTCATTTATGACGCACACACCCGCACACACCTGCACACACACACACACACACACACCCGCACACACACCCGCACACACACCCGCACACACAACCGAACACACAACCGCACACACACACACTCACACACACACATACACACACACACACACGCGCACACACACACACGCACGCACGCACGCACGCACACACACACACACACACACACTGTTTCTCCTACTGCTAGTACTACTGTGTACGTACATTATGTATAATACATATTTACAATAATAATATTATACACATTTGGCAAAGCTACTCTGCCATTAGCGAAAGAGTTATCGATATATCCTCTAATGTTGATACGGGGTTGCTATCAGAGTCGTAGGAAGACTCACAGTAGGGGCAAAGGTCACGAGGCAACGTAACCCCTGTCAGCGACATTCACCTTACATTCACTAGACTTCACCCTATCCATCACATTTAATTTTCGGATTTGACATCGCTTCGTGTCATGCAAAACACTTGTCTCTGAGCACACAGCGAGGATCGCGCAAGATGGTCCCGTCTAAATTTACACGTGCAGAACTGGTGTCAAAAACTGAATACTGCATCCGGTGTGTATGTGTGTGTGTGTGTGTGTGTGTGTGTGTGTGTGTGTGTGTGTGTGTGTGTGTGTGTGTATGTGTGTGTGTGTGTGTGTGTGTGCTTGTGTGCTTGTGTGTGTGTGTGCGCGTGCGTGCGTGTGTGCGTGTGTGCGTGCGTGCGTGCGTGCGTGCGTGTGTGCGTGTGTGCGTGTGTGCGTGTGTGCGTGTGTGCGTGTGTGCGTGTGTGCGTGTGTGCGTGTGCGTGCGCGTGCGCGTGCGCGTGCGCGTGCTCGTAGTACAGTCATTGAATATTGAATGTTAAATAACCCAATCATGACAATATCATGCTTATCAATCTTACTATAGGTTGATGGATGTTTCATTGAACTTTTTAATTATAATATATGACATTGAACGTTACGCATCTGTTTCAGGAAGTCGTGAACAGGCGTTTGTGTACGCTCTGGCCTCGGCGTCGCTAACACAGTCGATCGCCAAGTCGTGTAGTCTCGGCTTCTCGACCAAGTGCAGCTGCGGGCGCCTCCCCAATACGCCACCCCCGGGGGAGTTTAAGTGGGGAGGGTGCGGGGATGACCTGCGGTACGGCGTGCTCTTCAGTCGCTGGTTCGCCGACGGCGTCTTTCTGAAACGAAAGAAGAAGTCAAAAAAAGTGCTCATGAGTCTCCATAACAACCGCGCTGGCCGGAAGGTAGGTCAAGGTCAAGTGATATATTGGGCACGAGTTTCGGCTGTGGTTCATTCTCCTTCTCCTCCCCTGTCACCCCTTGCGGGGAGAGCCGCATCTTGTCTTTTCCGCCCTCCTCTCCACGTCTGGCTTCCTCGTCCCCTTCTACTGCCATCTCCAAATTATTCCCCTTCCCCGAGCTACATAATTTACTGGTTCACGTCACTCTGTCCACTTTGTCCTCTTTACAATCTATATACGTCTGGCTCCGTCTCTTCTGCGATGGTCGTCCAATCTCGGCCGTTCCCATCTGCCCTTTTGAGACATCATTTTCCACCTTGCTATCGGTCTTTCTCTTCGGCTTCTACCAGCTTCTTTTGGTTGCCATGCTTTCTTCGTAAATCCCTCTTCACGCATTCTCTCTATTTTCTGCCTATCTAATTCTGCTCCTTGTCAAGTGACCACCCTACTACATTTCGCTTCTTCAACTAATTGGAGTAGTTTCCGTATGATTGTCTTTAAAATATTATATGGTTTCGGTATGTAAGTTCAATAGATATTCACAACAATATCATATTTGTTAGACATACGACAACTGACGAGTAGAATTAGTTTATTTATATAAATTAAAGTATGATATGAATTGTAATAATAATCCGAAATATGAAACGCGCGGAAAATCAAGATATAACAGCTCTTAATTATTGTAATCACTGTGAAAGTATGGTTGAATATATTGAATGAATGAACTTTATTTCGTTTTCAAGTACACATTTGTGAACACATGTATAATGGATTATAAAAACAGAAAAAGAAAGAAAAAGATTGCAACCGTGGGGATCCTATAAAAACCCATAGGGACTTATAGCGTGGACCACCAGAAATAATAAATTTAAAATAGTTTCCTTGTTCCATAAAATTTAATCTTAAAAGTAGGACAGTAAGGTCTTCTGGAACAAAGTGAATAAATCATTTCATAGATGCAGTTAATGTACACATACATTACATACAATACATAAATAGAACAGGTTGACTACTGATTAAATTGCACTCGTTATAACATAATAATATATAAAGAATAAATTAGCTAATTTTCAAGTAAAACATTGATGTGCTATACCGAATCATGTCTATGTATAACGGTGATCCGTGTCGTCATGTAGATAGGTATTCGGGTGAGAGTGGAATTTGGCCTTTTCCATCCTGGTGACCTACCACAAACGTGGATCATGTTCAGCCGTCCCCCTACGGTTAGCTAGTCGTCTCACCAGCAATCATTTGGTTACTTCATGACTATTTTTACTGGAACAGTTTGCCATTTTCCTACTTGAAGTGCGCGGGATAGTAGGCGCTCGTGTACGATCGTACCACGCACTAAACATTCCCGCCAATTAAATATGTATGTACCGCGGTGGGGGAAAATAGAATCAAAACTGCGCTGGTTTTTGCTCCAGTTGCTACGTCAATCTAGTACAATGTAGCAAACCGTTAGGTCGACTTCATTCAGTCAGTTGCTGCCACTCGGTGAAGTTTGTCCTGAATCGAGTACGGCGCCAAATCTGACATAACTTGTGCGAACATAAAGTTGTTTAAAGTTGTTTTGTTTGTAAAAAGCGCCTAAATGACTTAAAGAAAAAATACAAACTGCAATAAAGCGAACGAGACAAATTACAACTAACATCAGAAACTTATATATTATTAAAATAACCTACTGTGGTGATTACATGTTATCTGAAGTGACATAACTTGATAATGCATTTTACAATTTGTGATATAAATATAGTTGGATATTATAAAATATACTTTATTATTTACGGATGTTCACATAATTAAAATTATTTCTTCAGGTAAATGTATATATCGTCTCTCCGTTTTATGTGCCAATTTACGAAAGCATTTTAAAAAGCCAACAAGTAGTATCGCTCGGAACCACAGATTCGTGTCTCATAAACACTAGTTGAGCAGTCGTTGATAGAACACAATTTATGTGTGCACCATAATGAGCCGATTTGGCGATTCCCTCGTGTCGAGGTCGCCAATAAACGACATTATAAACAAGGATCTGTTCAGTTTAAACAAGTCGCCCGAGGCGCATACATCACGGCGGCCGTCGTCGTCTCAGTCATACACGCGTCGTCTAATTAATTCGACACGTCGCCCCCGTAGACGCTTCTCAAGGCGAATTTATTGCGACTCGACGGAGTTAGCGAAAATTCTAGCTTATTCTTCTTCTCCTTCTTATTCTTAATTTTCTCCTTCTTCTATTTCTTCATCGTCTTCTTCTACATATTTTTCTGTGGCAACTTCTTCTTTTTAATTTTTCTACTTCCTTTTGTCTTGCTATTCTTGTATTTCTGTTCTTCTACTTTTTCTTACCTTTTTCTTTCTCTACTACTACTTCTTTTTCCTCCTTCTTTACGTCTTCGTCTTCTAATTCTGATGTTCTTCAACTTCTTACGTGATTATTATATTTTCCTTCTTCTTCATCTTCGGCTTTCTGATTTCCATTTCTTCTTCATCAGCATCTTCGTGTTGTATTTTATTTATCTGCTTCTGATGCAGTTCTCTCTCTTCGCCTTCCTTTTATTATATTTATTCTTCTTTTTCGTCTTCCTCCTCCTCTGCGATGATCCCATGTAGAGAGGGAGTCACATTACTTGATCTCTTTTGCCCTATTTTCTCTCCCACTCTCGGATATTCACCCCTACCCTTTCGACGTCTATCTTGAAAAATCACTCCTTCGTAATGTTGTTCTTTCTCGTATATGTCAACCATCCACTTCCGTTTCCATTCTATCTACCCCAACCCTTCCTCACTTATTCTCTCTAGAATACTGTCCATCTCAGTCTAAGCCTAATTTATTCTCTTTTATACCCTCACGCTAATCTCTTCTCTTTGATCCCCATATAACCTCTTCGACTCGGTGCCCTTTGCCTATTCTTCGACCCCTGTTATTCTGTGCTACCTGTAGCTTCGCCTGTTGTTAATGCTATCGTCTGTAAACATGGTGTAAGTCAGTGTTAATCCAACTGGCATCGCAGAATGACTTATCCCTGAGCCGGACACGAGTACTACACCTCGTGAATCGTCCGCGTTATCTATGTTTTGACATCATCTCCCCGATCCCTACCACAAGGTCAACCCATAATTCAATGGGCCCCCACAGCTGGTTTCCGTCGACACACTGCAACGAATCAGGGGGACTGATTAATTTACTTCCGGGTCCAAAGTATACCAATGAGAATAAATCACTATTTCATTTCCGCCTAAAGTGCGCGGTGTTTGAGACGGTGCCCCATTTCTTAGATTTTGTGCACTTTTAGCAAGACAAATAGCACATTTTCAGACTACAACACTAGTTGCTAATTTGCAGCATATGCCCGTCTTAGTGATGGAAGGACCCCTGTGTACGGAAACGAAATCCTGATTGTTTGTGCGAACAATGTCGGGCGGTATTTTCCATGTTGATTTTTGTCTGGAACAAGCTTAATTGAATGATTTGCTGAAAACCGTCACAGAAGTTTTGTGTCATAACAAACATCGAAATATACTGTTTGTATTAAAACCGAATCGTAGCATTGCGCAGTGAAATTGAAATGCATCGTGACACCGTTGACATACAGTGTACGTGTTTCCACCGTCTCGTTTGTACACTTTCCTTCCCTCACCAATAACATTACACAGCCTAATGCATCGTGACACCGTTGACATACAGTGTACGTGTTTCCACCGTCTCCTTTGTACACTTTCCTTCCCTCCCCTCCCCTCACCATTAACATTACACAGCCTAATGCATCGGGACACCGTTGACATACAGTGTACGTGTTTCCACCGTCTCATTTGTACACTTTCCTCCCCTCACCATTAACATTACACAGCCTAATGCATCGTGACACCGTTGACATACAGTGTACGTGTTTCCACCGTCTCATTTGTACACTTTCCTCCCCTCACCATTAACATTACACAGCCTAATGCATCGTGACACCGTTGACATACAGTGTACGTGTTTCCACCGTCTCATTTGTACACTTTCCTCCCCTCACCATTAACATTACACAGCCTAATGCATCGTGACACCGTTGACATACAGTGTACGTGTTTCCACCGTCTCCTTTGTACACTTTCCTCCCCTCACCATTAACATTACACAGCCTAATGCATCGTGACACCATTGACATACAGTGTACGTGTTTCCACCGTCTCCTTTGTACACTTTCCTCCCCTCCCCTCCCCTCACCATTAACATTACACAGCCTAATGCATCGGGACACCGTTGACATACAGTGTACGTGTTTCCACCGTCTCATTTGTACACTTTCCTCCCCTCCCCTCCCCTCACCATTAACATTACACAGCCTAATGCACCGGGACACCGTTGACATACATTGTACGTGTTTCCACCGTCTCATTTGTACACTTTCCTCCCCTCCCCTCCCCTCACCATTAACATTACACAGCCTAATGCATCGTGACACCGTTGACATACAGTGTACGTGTTTCCACCGTCTCATTTGTACACTTTCCTCCCCTCCCCTCCCCTCACCATTAACATTACACAGCCTAATGCATCGGGACACCGTTGACATACAGTGTACGTGTTTCCACCGTCTCATTTGTACACTTTCCTCCCCTCCCCTCCCCTCACCATTAACATTACACAGCCTAATGCATCGTGACACCGTTGACATACAGTGTACGTGTTTCCACCGTCTCCTTTGTACACTTTCCTCCCCTCACCATTAACATTACACAGCCTAATGCATCGGGACACCGTTGACATACAGTGTACGTGTTTCCACCGTCTCATTTGTACACTTTCCTCCCCTCACCATTAACATTACACAGCCTAATGCATCGGGACACCGTTGACATACAGTGTACGTGTTTCCACCGTCTCCTTTGTACACTTTCCTCCCCTCACCATTAACATTACACAGCCTAATGCATCGGGACACCGTTGACATACAGTGTACGTGTTTCCACCGTCTCTTTTGTACACTTTCCTCCCCTCCCCTCCCCTCACCATTAACATTACACAGCCTAATGCATCGGGACACCGTTGACATACAGTGTACGTGTTTCCACCGTCTCATTTGTACACTTTCCTCCCCTCACCATTAACATTACACAGCCTAATGCATCGGGACACCGTTGACATACAGTGTACGTGTTTCCACCGTCTCCTTTGTACACTTTCCTCCCCTCACCATTAACATTACACAGCCTAATGCATCGGGACACCGTTGACATACAGTGTACGTGTTTCCACCGTCTCTTTTGTACACTTTCCTCCCCTCCCCTCCCCTCACCATGAACATTACACAGCCTAGTGCATCGTGACACCGTTGACATACAGTGTACGTGTTTCCACCGTCTCTTTTGTACACTTTCCTCCCCTCCCCTCACCATTAACATTACACAGCCTAATGCATCGGGACAGCGTTGACATACAGTGTACGTGTTTCCACCGTCTCCTCTGTACTCTCTTTCCTCACCCCCCTCACCATTAACATTACACAGCCTAATGCATCGGGACAGCGTTGACATACAGTGTACGTGTTTCCACCGTCTCCTCTGTACTCTCTTTCCTCACCCCCCTCACCATTAACATTACACAGCCTAATGCACCGGGACAGCGTTGACATACAGTGTACGTGTTTCCATCGTCTCCTCTGTACTCTCTTTCCTCACCCCCCTCACCATTAACATTACACAGCCTAATGCATCGGGACACCGTTGACATACAGTGTACGTGTTTCCACTGTCTCTTTTGTACACTTTCTCCCCTCCCCTCCCCTCACCATTAACATTACACAGCCTAATGCATCGGGACAGCGTTGACATACAATGTACGTGTTTCCACCGTCTCCTCTGTACTCTCTTTCCTCACCCCCCTCACCATTAACATTACACAGCCTAATGCATCGGGACAGCGTTGACATACAGTGTACGTGTTTCCACCGTCTCCTCTGTACTCTCTTTCCTCACCCCCCTCACCATTAACATTACACAGCCTAATGCATCGTGACACCGTTGCATACAGTGTACGTGTTTCCACCATCTCCTTTGTACACTTTCCTCCCCTCCCCTCCCCTCACCATTAACATTACACAGCCTAATGCATCGGGACACCGTTGACATACAGTGTACGTGTTTCCACCGTCTCGTTTGTACACTTTCCTACCCTTCCCCGCTCCAAAATAGCATTGATTCCGGTGAAAAGACATGTTGCTCTCTAATAAACAAACCGCGAGACCCTCATTAGACATGGTTCGTTTTTTGAAAACATATTGCTTTATTACTTGATTTAATTATTATACATATTTACCTCTCAAGAAACTTGTCTTCGATTTGCTTTGGTATATTTCGACAACTTCGCGCGGTCTATTAGCAGAATAACGTCACAGGTCGTAATACAAAAAAAAAATCGAAAACAAGTTTCTCGACAAGTAAAAATAAAAATAATTTTTTTATTATTATTATTATTTTCTAGATTAATATGTTGTTGCTACTTATTTATTTACTTACTTACTTCTTCGTCGTTTTCTTCTCGTTATATGCCTTCTACATTTTCTGCTCTTCGTCTTCTTTTACATAATCTTCTTCTTACTCCCTTGGACCCATTTGTTTGCAGACAGCACAAGCCGTATACATAGGTTTCCCATTGGAAAGTGTTTTGCGCCGTCCTGGGTTCGTTTCCGGTGTAACACACCTTTTTCAAGTTCAAGTCCTCGCTGCCAGATGTTTCTAGGCCGTCCTCTTTTTGTCTTCTCGTGGGGTTTCCATATTTCAGATTTTTTCCTTAGGGGATGAAAGGGCACCGGCGTTGAAGCTTTCTTTGTTCTTTATTTGCATTGCATCACTCTCGACAGGAGGCGCTCCCTATCCAGAGTTCAGTTGAGTTTATTGTGCCGATGTTTCTGTAACGAACCGATTTTTATGGGATAGGTTTGTTAGCGCTTTGCTCAAACCGCATCTTTTTCATCTGAGCTTGTGCCAAATACTCTTATTTATGTTGTCGCGGGAGGATATAAATGGACAGAGACATTGCATTTAGTTTAGTCAAACAACGATCAACACTATAATATTATATTTCTGCTATGTTAAATAGGATTTCGCATGCTGCGTATATTCCGTTATATTGAGGTGTGTGTGGTTTGAAAACTACTTCAGTTGGTTTGTTACAAAACAAGTCAACACGACACAATACTCACTAACACAATAGAAAAACATTATCTGCAAGATACTTTTTGAAGAGGAGTAAACATGGTCTATTTGGACGAGATAAATTGATAGAAAGATATATGTTGACCTGTGTGCTGTATTCAGTAGCAAGCCATGTGTGACCGCATTGAAACAGACCAGAAATATTTATTTACCGGATGCACACAGCTGAAAACATTACTTTTATTTCATCAGATTATTTTCTTCATAAAAACAGACATTGAGAGAAAGAATGATCTGGTCACGAGAGACCGCAACACGCTGTTGTACTGTACCGCGTAAACTGTACCACTGACTGTGTACATCTGCCTGCAGCCACGATAAGGTCATCAGATACGAGACGTTGTATCGGGTTCGATCTATATCGTGCAATCTTCTTCTGCCCACTAGTACCCGCGCTCTTTCTCCTGGTAAATAATTAGCGCCGTTGTGAACGACGAATGGTTTAGATGTCCGTGTAGATACGAATGGCGTTTGCAGAAGCTCGTGCGTCTATTGAACTCGTGACACGTTGGTGACCGGGTCAATTTGTTGAAATGGGGAGATTTATTGACGGGAGGCATGTAATAGTATCGTACCCGCTCAGTGGCGGAGTCGAATGCCGGTGTTTTCTCTGTAGCTTGTCTAGTTCCCGGGCGACCGTGAGCTGGAACTGTAGTGGCGCTGCACAAACTATTGTTGGTATAAACTACGATTTATAGTACGGAAACATCCTTTCCGATTACAGCAAATAATACAAATTGAAATTATATATATATATATATATATATATATATGTATATATATATATATGCGTGCGTGTGCTTGTGTGTGCTTGTGTGCGCTCGTGTGCTTGTGTGCTTGTGTGCGCGTGTGCGCGTGTGCGCGTGTGCGCGTGTGTGCATGTGTGCGTGTGTGTGAGTGTGTGTTTATGTCAGCGCGACAAGATATGAAATAAATGAGCGATCGAATATTATCTGTAGTGTGATTTTAAATTATCATAGATGGTATTTAAGTTAGAAGAATATCAACATCAGCAACGCCATTTCTTCTCAGAAGGCAGTCACAATGCTAAGAGCAGATCACTATCCGAAAATAAAGGAAAATAATACCACAGATAGAGTACGGCAGTCAGACAATGGTGGTATATATAGAGAAGCGGGATATCAAAATTAAGGTGAAAGATCAGTGAAGTACATGGTATCATTGGACTCTATAAAAAGCTTAAAGCATTACACACGCACGCACACACGCACACACGCACACACGCACACACGCACACACGCACACACGCACACACGCACACACGCACACACGCACACACGCACACACGCACACACGCACACACGCACACACGCACACACGCACACACGCACACACGCACACACGCACACACGCACACACGCACACACGCACACACGCACACACGCACACACGCACACACACGACAGTGTCATGCCTCGCGATGGGGATGTCTTTTCACGTAATTATTGGTAAGAGTTGAACGCACCCATTGAAATATACCACTTGTTTCCACCTCCGGTGATGTAACCTCCGTGTGCGGTGCTCTGACGTAAGGGATACGCCCACAACCACTTGTTTTGTGTGCGTGACGGTTTCGTGGGTTTTGTTACGTTACGTAACACCGCTGATCAGTAACACTTTGCAAAAAAGGCGTTATGTTACACCAGGTAAAGACAACAAACGACAGTAATATATCGATGTTTACCTTATGCACTACAGGCGGTGGGTAAAACCTTAGTGATTTAGTTTCTGATTTAGTCGACACATTCGCACGTACGCGCACACTAGAAGCGAGAGCAAGCGCGAGAGCGAGAACGAGAGCTTGAACGAGACCGCCGCTTTATCGTACCTCTATTGGCGGTAAAAACGCGAATTTTAATGTTGATCCGTCCATGGAAACATTCGCTGTTCCTCACGCATTGTTACTCTTTTCATTCCGACTCTAATCCTTCTCATCATCATCATCATTATCATCATCACCATCGCCATCATCATCTTCATCATCATCGTCATCGTCATCGTCATCATCATCATCATCAGCGTCATCGTCATCGTCATCGTCATCGTCATCGTCATCGTCATCGTCATCGTCATCGTCATCATCATCATAAACGTAATTATTAAATATTGTAGTTGCGTCAGTATCACCATCGCATTCGTCGTTTGACGTCATAATACTGGGACACGGTGGCATAGTGCATAGAGCAGCTAGTGTTCATTCGGGATAATCCGAATTACATTTCTGCCGCTTAGAAACTGGGCAATTTATATATATATATCTATATATATATATATATATATATATAAATAAAGTATATATATATATATTTGTATATATATATAATAAGACATTTATATTGCTTGATAAATTAGCGGACATTCCCCCAAAAAATGTGTGTACGTTGTTAATGGCCTTCACGCGCGCAAAGATGGCTATTGACACTGTCACCAATAGTAACTAAACCGTCATCACCATACGTCTTATTCCTAACAACCCTAGGTGCCGATGATTCCTACCGAATGGATTTTTTTCGCTCGTCGCCCGATGTTTTGCGAAGAATGTCCTGTGAGAATGATTAATGCGCTGTCACTCAGAAGCTCCTCCTGGGCGTCGAAGCATGACGACGCTTGGGACCTCGTTGCCATGGTTACTGCTGACAGACACTGCACGCGACGGCTGAGAGGATCCAGGCGTCGCCGTTAACTTGAGCGCTCTCCATTAAGATACGCGTTTATCAACACCCGACAAACATCGCGAATCGTACAAAATAAATCCTGCTAAAGTAGCGGGTGATGGTACCGTCGTAGATAGCGGCGACATTCTACGTTTGCCGCTAAATTAGTTTCATTGGCAAACAAACTGAGCGATACGTACCTCACTGAAAATGCTTCGTTTTGTTTACTGTTGCCTTTTACAGAAGCACAAACCTTGGCTAAGATTAATGCATCTCTGTAATTCCGCTGGCAAATTGTTTTGTCTCTAAAATGTGTATGAATGTGTAGGTTGTACGGTATTGTATTCAAAGATACTTTTTTCTTGCGATCAATTTAATTTTGTGTGCCAATTTATTAGTTTTGTTTGAATTTAACTTCAATCATTCTTAGTGGTTTTATTGTAATTTAGTACTTTTGACAGACAGACGGCCGCGTCACATGTTCCGAAGACACTTTCTTATAGATCTTATATATATAGAAGAGACATACTCCATCTAGTGACGGCAATAATATTATATTAAACACACACACACACACACACACACACACACACACACACACACACACACACACACACACACACACACACACACACACACACACACACACACACACACACACACACACACACACACACACACACACACACACACACACACACACACACACACACACACACACACACACACACACACACACACACACACACACACACACACACACACACACACACACACACACACACACACACACACACACACACACACACACACACACACACACACACACACACACACACACACACACACACACACACACACACACACACGTATATAGTATAAACAGTGCATGCTACAGCCATTCCCTTTTCATTGTGTATGCGTTATGGCAGATGACACTCGTGGCCTTGGGGGCGTTCCAAGTTATATCTACCATAACTATCTTTATTTACATCAAAGATAATTGATCCAGCAATATTGTTATACTGGGACGAATGAGAGGTTCGACCATTCCCGTTGTACTCCGTCTTGTAGGTGCAGTATCCTATATTTAGGAGCAGTTTTGTAGAGTATAAGATTCGTTCATCTCCTTTAACCTTGTATCCTGTATTTAGGAACAGTTTTGCAGAGTACGTGACTCATCTCCTTTAATTTGGTATGGCTTATTCATCCTCTCGAATGCATTATGACGTCACAGCAGCATGGTCACCGAGAATCCGGGATGTTGGGGTGTTGGAAGATATGTTGATGTGTTAGGGAGTTAGTCAGACAGGGAAGCCTAGCACATGACGGTGGAGGGAAACGTGGAGAGGAACATAAAATGGGATGACTCTATGTACGGGAGGAGGATAGTAGGTGGGAACAGGAAACCGTGGTCTGAAAGCTGTTGACACAAAAACTGGGAACGCCACCGCAAAGGAAAGCAGTAACAAAGGCGTTACAATACATTACTCTCATACATGATTTACAAAACGTGAACGTAAATATTTACACACCAATGTGAAAAGATTCGCCAGACTGAAGAGTTAAAATTCGTATTCTTTTACATTTGTCACATTTAATTTAACTTATTTTCTTGTAACGTTTCGCTCGATTTCAGCGAACTTCCTCAGACAACTACAAACATATGGCGACACAGTAGTCCGTCTATGCAGTTTTGTCACCGGTGTGCCCCTTAGCGGTAGTTGTCTTATGACGTTCGCGGATAGCAATCGAAACATCACAAGAAAATTGGAAACGTATTGCTTAAGTATAGTTTTTATTAAGTAAAAAAGAAACAATAACTCATGAGATAAATACCTACTTACTAACTCCTTGTGTACTGCCAGCAACACAATACTACGTTCAGACAACATTCATCGATGCCACACGTCTCTAAACTCAGTCATTCTCACATATCTGCGAATTACATTTTTTTATGAAGTTGCGGATCTGAATCACTGGAAGACGTCTTCGGCAGGTCTCCGTCATGTTACATCAATGCCCCACCAGGCTCTCTTCCGGGAGGTCAAACGGAAACAAACGATGTCCTGTGTTCTGCGGGCTTGTATGGCGAACAGCCGACCGCACGCACGCGCGTGCACGGGCAATTACTATTATTGCACGTTAACAAATCCCAAGTGACAAGAATCGTGTTGTTTAAATAGCGAGGTATGTTTAAGAGAAAGCGGGGGCTGTCTTACGGTTGGTCTCATAACTTCACAAAGTCCAAAAAGGTATGCGATTGTTATTGATTCAAGCACCAATACGTGGAACTTGCTACTTACAAGATCCAAATATTATTTTTAGCGTCACCTGCAACGTGGCGTCTCTGTAAAAAGTAAAATAAAGGTAAGTTCTTATATAGCGCAGTATCCAGTCCTCAGGACTGCTCAAAACGCTTTGCACTTTACTCCCTGGCAGATCTGTTCAATCGAACACCATCTCGACTTCTCTGTGAAGCATTCAGCCTCGCTGCAATTAATGCGCGAAGACTATTCGTACACAAATATCCACCACTGTATATAGCTGATTCATACAGCTGAGTGAACTGAAGCAATGTAGATTAAACGAACTTGCCCAAGTTTCGACACTGTGTCGCACAGGATTCGAACCCGCGTTCTCTCAGTCGAGAGTCCGGAGCTCTTACCGCTGCGCTACTGCGCTCCATGTAGCAATATATTCCTCCCAAGATACGACCAAACCGCCTCCCATACGTCATGTTTAACGCATTTTGGGACTGCAAACGTTTGCGACCGCCTCTTTGTTTCATGAAGTTAAATCATTACGTTGATCTGACTCTTTGTATACATATTTGTGCAGCGCGGTGGCGCAGTAGATAGAGCATCGGACTATCAATCGAGAGAGCACGGGTTCGAATCCTGCGATGCCGTTTCGTACACGCTACGTTGCTCCAGTTCATGCAGCTGTATGATTGAGTACCTGAATATAGACAGTGGTGATATTGCTTTTGCTCAGTAATTGCAACGTGGCTGAATGCTTCCCAGATAAGTCGAGATGGTGTCCGATTGAACAGGTCTGCCAGGGAGTAAAGTGTAAAGCACTTTGAGCAGTGCTGAGGACTGGATACTGCGCTATTTAAGAAGTTACCTTTACTTTATGCACATTTGTGTCTGGAAAAACTAAAACACTACAAGTATTCCTATGACCACAGCTACAAGTAATGACAAAATATTAATTATGGCAGTAGCGTCAACGACATAAAAATCGATGGCCCCACACCACTGGGAGACTGATTCCACATACATGACAGATTGACATTGCGGTTAGGGGGAGGCGCTGGTGGGCAAAGGGGCGTTCACCCCTCTGCGGAAACAGGGTGGCGAGTGTTACCTAATTCTGGAACACCCGCACGAGGCGAGTGTCCCGTCGTCTCCAAAGGGCGGGGCGACAACACGAAGGCACCCTCAATTCAATTACCGCGAAAACTGATGGGGGCACATCACTATTGAGACTACGCGAGGAGGTGAATCCAATTACTGTAGGAAGACTAGGGTACACGCTGTCTTGTAGATGCATATGAAAGGTGAATTCAATTACTGTAGGTAGACTAGGGTACAGGCTGTCTTGTAGATGCATATGGAAGGTGAATTTAATTACTGTAGGAAGACTAGGGTACAGGCTGTCTTGTAGATGCATATGAAAGGTGAATTCAATTACTGTAGGAAGACTAGGGTACAGGCTGTCTTGTAGATCCATATGGAAGGTAATTCAATTACTGTAGGAAGACTGGGGTACAGGCTGTCTTGTAGATGCATATGAAAGGCGAATTCAATTACTGTAGGAAGACTAGGGTACAGGCTGTCTTGTAGATCCATATGGAAGGTGAATTCAATTATTGTAGGAAGACTAGGTTACAGGCTGTCTTGTAGATCCATATGGAAGGTGAATTCAATTACTGTAGGAAGACTAGGGTACAGGCTGTCTTGTAGATCCATATGGAAGGTGAATTCAATTACTGTAGAAAGACTAGGGTACAGGCTGTCTTGTAGATCCATATGGAAGGTGAATTCAATTACTGTAGGAAGACTAGGGTACAGGCTGTCTTGTAGATCCATATGGAAAGGTGAATTCAATTACTACAGAAACTCATGGGTATAGACCACAATGTATCTGTATATGTGAATGTTACTTCAAATATTATCGGAACCTTTTGGGACAGACCAGAATGAAGACTTATTTGGGTATGTGAATAATTCACCCAAATATTCCTACATGAACACTTGGGTACCTAGCACAACGTATATGTATATATATATATATATATACATATATATGTATATATATATACATATATATATCTTGAAAAACGGATGGAATTCCGCGTAATCGACATTTCGAAGCGGGATGTGTGTGTTTTCGAACGGAAACTCCATAAACGCTGAACGAATAGAATCACCAACACCGTTAACGTATTGACTTTATAAGTGATATTTAGAAACAAACATGATTACTATGCAACGGTATTCGTTTATTTTTGTGGATTTATGACACATAATTAAAAAAACGCGCAAGGCAAATCGTTACGAAGTGTCATAGCGCCCATGCTACCTCGTGTCAACCAACTAAACAGGGACGCAGGCGGAAGGCGGTAACGTAACCCGTTTCGAAGTGTCATAGCGCCCATGCTACCTCGTGTCAACCAACTAAACAGGGACGCAGGCGGAAGGCGGTAACGTAAACCGTTTCGAAGTGTCATAGCGCCCATGCTACCTCGTGTCAACCAACTAAACAGGGACGCAGGCGGAAGGCGGTAACGTAACCCGTTTCGCGACGTTATCCAGTTGTCCGCTAAGCGCATTGAAGACTGGTTGCTAATTAAATGTAGTTGTCACATCGTTAGGTGTACATATTCCGGTTTCGAACACAAAATTCGAAGGAATAACAACAGCCTAGGTTATGCGGGCTCAAAATTATATAGTCCGCGTTTCGTAGTTCTAACAAATTCCGTTGGATAGCGTCATACATAGCGCTAGCTAAAATGGTTGAACAAAATTATCAGTGAAACAGCATCAGTGATTTGAACATTCATAACTGTTGATATGATTGCTTGTGTAATTTACATTTGTTAACTTACATATTAAGCACTGCTGCATTAGAAACAACCAGTCATCTATGTTATTGTGTGACAGGAATTATTTTATTATCTAAATTGATTATGTACGGTTGTTACTGTTTTGCAAATACTGCACCAAAAATGTTGTTAGAAAAATTAACCACACAGTAAAACAGTATTGTTTAGATGCAGAGATCATAATATTTGACAGAAGGTATAATTTCTCAAAGTTAATTTTGAAATAAACTATTACTTTTCTGAACAGAAATGGTCTTCTTTTTAAATTTTAAACTGAAAATGCGTAATTTGACACGGAAAATGCGTCATTTGACACAGAATTTGTTTTTTATGAAACGGAAAGTACATAATTTGAAACGGAATTTGCCTTTTTCTTAAACGAAATTTGCCTTTTTTTAAACGGAAAATCAGTGTCCCTAGGAATGCACTTACTAGTGTAACAGTTGGGTAATTTGACGTATTTGGTAAAGCGAATGATACGATCAGGCCACTATATCTATACGCATTGTATAGCCTATAGGAAGAACACATTAATTACAGTAGAAACACACCGGGTATGACAGGGATGTTATGAAACTTTCATAGCATTATCTCAAAGTAAATTGTAGTAAAACTGTGATCTGACCCCCACTGTTGCGGCTACAGCTGGTGCGCAGATGGCGTCACACATGACAACCTCACTATCGGAAGTGGCGGCTAGATGGGCTGTTAGATGGCGCTACCGTGGGCTAATGGCCGTCAAAGAATTTAAAAGTCGTAACACGGCACTAACTTACCTCATGCCTTCGCCTCAACACCACGCTTCCTCGAACATGCGACCCGCTCCCTGTTTATGTCCCCAGGGCCAGGGATAAAGCACGTATTCCCGGGATAACAGGTGCGAGGGAATGCGTCGTTAAGCGTTAATTGCTAAGGCATTTGGGGAGGAAATGGGATCGTGGGGCATTTGGGCATTCTCCACAAACGTACACTTGGTGTACATTTGAACCCTTGTCTCAATTACCAAGTTATATTTTATTGGGTTTATGACATTTCCCGTGGGCGCAGGTATAAAAATGTATTAACAATGCCATTAGTAAAATTAATAATCTACTTTATAAATAAAGCACCGAAACATTAGTCTATTCGGAGTTTTATTTGGGTATGGGAAATTGTTTAACGAATTATCTTGTGAATTTTTAATACTAACGATTGTGTTTGTTTGTGTGTGTGTGTGATTGCGTGCGTGCGTGCGTGCATGCGTGCGAGCGTGTGAGAGTGCCTGCGCATGCGTGTGTGTGACCTCCTGATACAAACAATATCCATGCCGAAACAATGTGTTATGTGCTGTTTTAGTATTAATGTCATGACTGAACAAATAAAAGAAAGAGGTGTAAATGTTCGTGAGCATGGCCTCCAATATACCCGCTATTATCGCCGTCATTTATCTTTCGACCGTCTTCTATATATTATAGAAAAACTTCGTTACGACTACGACACGTGCGGTGACTAAACAGTCATATAACATCAAAACTAGTTGTGCATAGCGGACGCGTCTTGAGCATTGGTCCAAAGCTGTCTGCGATTAATTTCCATGATTTTGTAATGGCACGTTATGATCAAACGAGAGTTGTTCAAAGTCGTTTGTCGAAAAATAGTCGGTGTACAAATTTAATATGACATAATCGTCAGCGGCGCGAAATTACTCGGGGGAACGCTGGGACCGATGTTTGACGGTAGCGGAAATGCCTATTATCGTCCTGTCGCCTGAAGGCTTATTACCCGACCGATATATCGGAGAGCAATTACCCCTTTCTCAGCAATTACCCCTTTCTCAGCCCACACAAGACTACGTTCTAATATGTGACATCGAGAGATTGATGACATGAAAAAAGCGCTTCGTGTTTTTTTCGGAGTCAGAGGTCGCGATACCGCGGTCAGACTGTGTCTTTCAACGTGACAACGAGATGGCGTGGCGAAGATTGATGAGCGACCGCTATGTGTCGCCCCCTGTCAGCCCCGTTTACCCTGGACCCGGCAAACAGGGGTGAAAGACGCATCGACAAACGCCCAGGACGACTGCGGGAGGCACTGCTGTTTGTGTTGACCAACTCGCCAGAAGTAGTTTGTCGTAGGCTCAAATAGTGATGGTGACACTTGATTTGTTGGTAGGATTTCGTTACGTTACTGAAGGTAGCACTTTATTACTTGGTAGAAGTAACGTTACTGATCGAGATACCTTATTACTTGGGAGGATTTTGTCATGTCACTGATATATGGTGCCAGTTTCTTAGTTGGATGTATGTAATCATATTACTGACATATTCACAATTGGAACTCTTCCGTCGTATTATTGATAGAAACACTGTTTTAGTGAAGATTATTTCGTAACTGGTTTTGGTACACTATTATATATTCCGCCGTATTATTGACAAAGACACTGTTTTAGTTAAGATTATTTCGTCACTGGTTGCCATACACTATTATATATTTCGCCGTATTACTGGTGGAAACACTGTTTAGTTAGCAATATTTCGTCAGTGGTTGTGGTACACTATTATATATTTCGCCGTATTACTGATGGAAAGACTCTTTTAGTTAGCAGTATTTTGTCAGTAGTTGTGGTACACTATTATATATTTCGCCGTATTACTGATGGAAACACTGTTTTAGTTAGCAGTATATCGTCAGTGGTTGTGGTACACTATTATATATTTCGCCGTATTACTGATGGAAAGACTCTTTTAGTTAGCAGTATTTCGTCAGTGGTTGTGGTACACTATTATATATTTCGCCGTATTACTGATGGAAACACTGTTTTAGTTAGCAGTATTTCGTCAGTGGTTGTGGTACACTATTATATATTTCGCCGTATTACTGATGGAAACACTGTTTTAGTTAGCAGTATTTCGTCAGTGGTTGTGGTACACTATTATATATTTCGCCGTATTACTGATGGAATCGCTGTTTTAGTTCGCAGTATTTCGTCAGTGGTTGTGGTACATTATTACATATTTCGCCATATTACTGATGGAAAGACTGTTTTAGTTACCAGTATTTCGTCACTGGTTGTAGTACACTATTATATATTTCGCCGTGTTATTGGTGGAAACACTGTTTTAGTTATGTTTTTTTCGTCACTGGTTGCCATACACTATTATATATTTCGCCGTATTACTGGTGGAAACACTGTTTTAGTTAGCAGTATTTCGTCACTGGTTGCCATACACTGTTATATATTTCGCCGTGTTACTGATGGAAACACGTGTAGCTCGCTACAAACATTTTGTACACATGGAACTTCGCTTAGTAATTGCAGAGTGGCTGAATGATTCCCAGAGTAGTCGAGGTGGTGTTTGAAGGAACAGATCAGGATATATATCAAGTGCTTTGAGCAATGAACTCGATACCACGCTATACGAGAACGTAGTTATCAATTGATTCATTTACCATTCTTCGCCTTCTACTTCCCTTCGTTCCCCTCTGGGTTGGTGTCCACATCACCCCCTCCATTCTGCCCCTCCGTGATTCATCTCAATCTCTCCCGCTTTCGTTTTCCATTTCTTCCTCTTTTAATTCGTGCTCTGGTTGACCATTTTTCCTCATTTCGAAATCCACTGCTGTTCTCAGTCTAACCCCACTTTCAGTTTAATTTATTTCATTCTATAATAACCACCGATAATTAAATAAGTCAAACATCTATACATATAATTTTGTGATTTAGGCATTCTCAATCATCAGTAGCTAGTAATCTTTAATGTAAACTGTACTAGGCCTACATTGTGATTAACACGCCAACGGAATAAATTAAAACATATAATATTCAAGAACAAATTAAAGGCTAAACGTATATTATGAGTATGGTGTTAAATTGTGGAATTGTCTAGATGATTATATAAAACAGTTCACTTACTATCAGAAATCTATAAAAATAATATGTTATTATTGAAGTGTACAATTTATGTAATTAAACTCTTTATTGTTGCACTATGGGAACCGGATTTCACATTTCCAATTCATGCACATACTTCAGTTATTAAAATTATACTACATATTTGTTTTTACAATTAATATTATGCACAATATTATATATGTGTGGCGTGCAGTTGCGCAGCGGTAAGAGCTTCGGACTCTCGACTGAAAGAACCCGGGTTCGAATCCTGTGCGGCGGTGTCGAACCTTAGGCAAGTTCGTTCACTCTGCATTGCTTCAGTTCGCTCAGCTGTATGAAAGAGTACCTGGCCATAGACAGTGGTGGATGTTTGTGTGCAAATAGTTTTCGTGCAGTAATTTCAGCGTGGCTGAATGCTTCCCAGAGAAGTCGATATGGTCGCTTTGAGCAGTCCTGAGGACTGAATACTGCTATGCCCTTCAACTTTCTTCCTTTCCATTTAAACTTCTGAAATTTATCATATGCACTTACAAAAATTGAAAATATATAAATATAAACTTGTGGTCTGACCCCGTGTGTTGCAGGCGGTCGAGTCAAGTCTACAGACGGCGTGTAAATGTCATGGTGTGTCCGGCTCGTGCTCCATCAAGACGTGTTGGAAGGCACTAGCGGACATGACGACAGTCGGAGGCGTCCTACTGGTACATAACGAGCTATTTCATTGACTACTTCTTTGTATCGCCTTGTCTTATTCGCTGGCTACTCTACATACTGTGTTAATGTCCTTTACAGATCAATATGCTTTATGGATGTCAACACACCTTTTACTGACATTATATTGCAGTTCAAAAAAAATTATACTAAAATGGTAACCTTTAAAAAGGGCATTTGTCATTTGTGTAATTTTAAAGACATAAATGTTTACGTAAACTCTGTTGAATCAGCAGCTGCGAGTTGGACACATAGGTCTATACATCAAGCTGCAGTAAAGTTGACAGTTTAACATATACCATTATATGAACAGTTTCAGAGCACAATGTGATATATCCATTTTCATGTATTTGATATTTGAACATAATTATTAAGAACACGAATTATAGCGACCGGCAGTAAAGACGATATCGTCTTTGTGCAATTTAACTATTGAATTTCTCTCAGTCAAAACTGTCCCACGAACTGTCATTCATCGCGTTTTGTTGTGAAGCACTTCAAAATTATATACAGTCGAACTTCGCATTACGGTCACCTGAGTAATACAACCACCTCGCAATTAAGGTCACACAATAGGACAATCCAGCATTATTTTAGTGTGAAGTATAGGAAATTAATACTACTATTACGGTCAACTCGTTATTCTTATCATGTTTACCCAATGGAGACGCAATGATTTTCCAGTGTAATATTAAATTTAATATGACAGGATGTTGCGATGACACGATCATAATAATATTGTTCAGTCTCACAATCTTGTAAAATCTACAACAAAGCAAACAGCTGACAGATATCATGTGTTCTCTCCACAGAAGAAATACGCCGTGGCCGTGGAGGCGAAGACGAGGCGGATGAAGAAACTAGGGGGAGAGAAACGCCTGGTGTCGGTGTCCCGCAAGAGACTCGTGGCCGACACGGACCTCGTCTACTGCCGGAAGTCGCCCGACTACTGCCTCCCGGACACATCCCGGGGCTCCGTGGGAACACACGGCAGGCGAGTAGGCGGCACACGCGATGACAGACAATGTTTGCACGTGCCCTGTTGTCACATCCCTTCCCGGTTCCGATCTCGTGGCGCGATTGGGATCGCAATGGGTGTGGAGATCGGAACACGTGCAAGCACTCTCCAATACCGACACTTTAAATTTTATTATGATGATTATAATTACAAAGCTGCAGTAACAACAATAAAAACAATAGGAACAGCGACAACAAAATATGACTTACGCAGAAATCGGGTTCGCCACAATATTATACAAGAACAACAAAAATACCAAGAACAATAATAATGTTATTAATAACAATGAAAACATTAACAGTGACAACAGCAACAACTACTATTGAAGCAGCTGTAGCACCAAAGCAACAGCGAAAGGAAAATACTATAGAATATTACTTGAATAATGCAATAAAAGTTATAACAGCAACAACAAAACTAACAACAACAGGAGCTGTAGCAACAACAACAACAACAACAACAGGAACTGCGACAATCGTAATCTTGTAAACCCTGTGCCTGTGTCTTTCTCTCCCCAACCCCCGTGCCTGGATCCCTGCTCCCTCTAATCCCAGAGCATGTGCCTCCTCTGTCCCCACTCAACCCCCTGAGCCTTAGACTGTGTTGCTCCTCTAACCCCCGAACCTTGGTTTTTGTTGCTCATCTACCCCCTGAGCCTTGGTCTTTGTTGCTCCTCTAACCCCCAAGCCTTGGTCTGTGTTGCTCCTCTACCCCCGAGCCTGGGTCTTTGTTGCTCTTCTAACCCCCCAGCAAGGGTCTGTGTTGCTCCTCTAACCCCCGAGCATGTGTTTCTGTTGCAGGGAATGCAAGAAGGGAGACCCGGGCTCCAGCGGCTGTCAACTCATGTGCTGCGGTCGCGGCATCACGAGTCGTGTGGTGCGCGTGAGACATCGGTGCGACTGCAAATACTACTGGTGCTGCTACGTCAAGTGCAAAACATGCATCAAGGACGTCGTTGTGCACAAGTGCCGCTAGGTGACGCCACTCCAGTCGCCAGGTGGCGCTGCAAACCGGACGGTCGGTCTACATTATTAGACGGCAAGCACGTGATTGACACTTGTCGATTGACACTTGTCGTCCTGTGCGACAGGTGACAAACTTGGACTACAGCTGTCAAGCGGGTGATAGGTGGCGCTGAAGTTGACTTCGCGAAATGGCACGATAGTTATTGACACAGACACAAGCCGCCAGATGCCCATTGTCGAGTTAAAGCGTCGCCATAGTTTACGTTACACGAGACAGCCTCGGAATTTGACCGACTTGGGCACGGTTTCGGTTGAGAAAATGTATCCCTGACAAAAGACATTCGTCGAATTCCAAAAGAAACGCGGTTTGTTTGATGGTCACGAGAGAGCCGTTACGGAGAAACACGAAGTTATAAACAATATCATTCTTACGAGTTGCGACATTTCCCGGCGTCCTCCGCGCTAATCACGTGGTCTTTGTGCAGCAACAAACACTATGTTGAAGGAATTGACACATCGCTTTGTGGAGAAAACGGAAACAAATCGTCGACATATACATGGATGCACGTGACGCAGCGGCTTAGTTGACCAAATGACCACTAGATGCGCAATGCTTCTCCAAAGTCGGTCATCGTCAAGTTCGCCCTTTTTGTTTATATCTCTCACTGGCTATCGCGCTGTAACATTCGCGTTGTGACGGACGGAGACGCACCAGATGTTTAATACTCCGTGCCAAGGATCTAAATGGCGATCGCGTGGGCAAGTTCATTCCCGACGAATATCACTGGATATTCATTTTTAGATAATGTTGTCAAAATGCGGACACCGGAATTCCCACGCTGTATAATGTCAATCCCCACTCCTCGTTGTAGACCAATTCCTATCGATGGACCTGGTCTGTTTCTTATTCAGAACCAAGTCCGATTCTCGTCGACGGACCGGGTCCGATTCTCATTAATAAACGAGATATAACAAAATATGAGGGAAAGTGCGGTCATTTGGAACATGGAAGACGTTGTTCATTTGTGTTTGCGGGGATGATTTATTCGGGGAGGGAGAATGGAACAAGAAACTCATACGTACTAAACATTCACCTGGTCAGCGCGGGTCATCATATTGCGCTGTTACGTCACCGTGCTAACACTGACCAGTGTCCGAGCGTCCAGACGCCACGGGTGTGACCCATGGCGTAAGACGTTACGGCCCTTAACGGTCATCTCAAGTGACCATTTCAGTTTTATAGTTTTATAGCAAAGGCCGAGGACTCCGTCCGGAGGCAGGTGGACATTGGTCACTATTGGTCAAAGAAAGATGGACAATGTTTTGGCCGCAGGCATAGGCCCTAATGGTCAACCATACGTGCGGACATTCAACGAGGTCCATATTGCCCCTCACGGCGAATGGGTAGACTTTGTTATGTTATGTAGATGTTAGCTAATGTTATACCACCGTTTATCTATGGTATTGTCGTTAGTGGTGTACCACCTAACATAATCGAAATGCTAGTGTTACATAAACTAACACTACAAAGGTTATATATCTTAGAAACAAGCGATATAAGCGTATTTCGCATTTAAACAACATATTTTAATAACAAAAATAGTTAAAGTATAAAATAAACATTTTGTATCTTAAAAATCATCTCTGAAATTGAGGCACAGTATTATAACAGTTGAATAAACTAATGTAGCGGTTGTAACCAGAACACTCGCCGTTTGGTGTTAATACTATTGCGCATACAAGTTGCATTTCTTACATTTTGTCCACTTAAGTGTGTGTTCTCAGTTGATTTGTTGGTGAACATATGACCATAAATAGCAATTATTGAAACAAAATTCCCTAGATATTGTTTTATAAATGATGCCCACATAAATACGCAAATAGCTCATTTTGTTGAAGCGTTGAGAATGGAGTAGTGTGTAATACGTTTTCCTGTACGAAGCATTGCGAATCAGTGTTACGGGATGTTTATGTCGGTCCTTATCCGAATTAGCGGCGTGATGTTACTGATAAAGAAGTATTCATGACATATCTTATATTTAACATGACGCTTTGAACAAACGGCGTAGTTATATTTTATATAATTAAGACGTTAGATAAAGTTAGATAGATATAGTGCGCACATGAATGAATTGTTGGTTATAATACTATGATTTGATACAGCGATAAACTGCAGTGCCTTTGATAGCAGTGACGGGCATTGTTTTAGTGTTCTGATATGTATTCGTTTATATTACGTATTCAGTCAAGTTGAACATTTTATATAAGAAACACTGAAAACTGCGATGCTTTATATAAAATACATGTTGTGAAAAATGTAACTCTACATGACGCACATTGAAAGATATAAGTGTGTGTGCGGACGCGCGGGTGTGTGAGAGAGCGAGAGAGAGAGAGAGAGAGAGAGAGAGAGAGAGAGAGAGAGAGAGAGAGAGAGAGAGAGAGAGAGAGAGAGAGAGAGAGAGAGAGAGAGAGAGAGAGAGAGAGAGAGAGAGAGAGAGAGAGAGAGAGAGAGAGAGAGAGAGAGAGAGAGAGAGAGAGAGAGAGAGAGAGAGAGAGAGAGAGAGAGAGAGAGAGAGAGAGAGAGAGAGAGAGAGAGAGAGAGAGAGAGAGAGAGAGAGAGAGAGAGAGAGAGAGAGAGAGAGAGAGAGAGAGAGAGAGAGAGAGAGAGAGAGAGAGAGAGCGAGAGCGAGAGCGAGAGCGAGAGCGAGATAAAGAATGAAAGCAGAAAATAACATATCTAATGTCATGCACTCATCCGTGGCCTGACATTCATTTGACGATACACCGTTATTAAATACATTGGTGTTGGTTCCCTCTGATGTAGGCATGACACAATAATGACACACAAAAATTATTACTAACTTACTTACTCCTCTCCATGCCCACTGGCACATAGGGCGGAAACAAGGGTCCTCCACCTCTTCCTGTTTGCAGCTATATTTGTGGCTTGGCCCCAGCTTAGGTGCAGTTCTTTGAGTTCTTTTTCTTCAGTCTTCCTCCAGGTCTGTTTTGGTCGTCTGTGTTTTCTTTTTCCACCAGGTGTCCATATAAGTGTTATTTTGGAGATGCTGTCGTCTTTCTTTCTCAGGATATGGCCGATCCATCTCCATCTTCTTGCGGCGAGGATGTTTTTCATATTGTTTTGTTTGGTAATTCTGAGCAGTTGCTTGTTGGATATTTGTTTGTGACCAGAATATTCTCATTACATTTCGAAGGCATTTTGTGTGGAAGGTAGAAAGGTGTCTGACCTTGTTCATGCGATTCTTGATGTCAACATCGGCCCCTCCATCTTTGCATACTAAGCTTCCCAGATAGGTGAAGGTGTCTGTGGTTTGTAGTTCTTCATTATAGAGACATATCAATAACGGATTTCTCTGATTTACCCCCACCAACTTAGAACAACAGTAATTAAGGCTTACCTTTGTACCAACCTAATTCGACTGTATTTTTAATTTATGTACAAAACAAAAACAATAAAATATTACATATGATGCTGTGTGTTTAGTATTGAAAAAGAGAACGGATCCTATCCGAGAAAGGCCGAATCCGATACCAAGATTATCAACATTTAAACAGCCTCTGTACATATTAGCTTAAATTATTCACTGAACAATACAATGCGTACACACAAAACACATCGTTTATTGAGGTATACATTCAGGCAACTTCAGCCACAACGAAACGTGTGCGACATTATTATTCAAACAATTGTTCTCCTGTTGTAGTCACTCGATATAAATATCACCTTCTCCGGTGATTAATGACGTTTAACACACACCAAAGGTCACAGTCAATTTATATACATTATCTCAACGATTAATAACAACAATTTCGGTTATATTCTGATGACATGACAGTTAATAGGCCTATTATACTCAAGTGGCGAGAATTGGTGGACCTGCCTTCCATAAAGAAAAATCGACCCTCGTTAATTCTACATACTCGGTCGATTGATTACGATTCTATTTATAACAATAAAGTATGATGTCTAACGTTAAATGCGCACAGGGTAAAAATAGAGCTCTGTCGAGGGCATAGTCCATCAATTTTGTGATTTTGGCAGACATTACACAATCTTTTAATATCTAGTTTATGGTCCTCGATATGCAATCCAAAACTAAAAAAACATGCATTTACGAAATCATAATTTTATAATAAAAACCAAGAGACAGTATTTGTCAAGATGACATAGTTTCTCAAAACGTCGCTTTTTAAAAGTCCACTTCAATTTGAACAATAAATAAAACAATTCTTAGGGTATATCAACAATTGAGGTATCATTTTTATGAAGCTCGTGGTCCTGTGAAATCAACAAATGTACACAATTCTATTTCACAATTTTGTCACTTAATACCCACTTTGCTGCGGAAAGCTACTTATAATATTAGCCGCTCTCTTCAAATCCGGACTTATCTGTTCGTTCTATCGAGAGTTAAATTAACTCACCTTTTGTGCGAAGCGTGTAGCCATGTCCAGATCTATACATTTGAATACTCATATGTATGCACTGTCAACGTAATATCAATAAAAACAATCCAATTTTGTTTGCACACGTGAACATTCATCTTAGGAAAGAGCAAATGGGATTGCGCGTTTGGAATATAAACCTGTACAAATGTATGCCTATACTACGTATATGAAAGTAACCGCAAACTCACCCCGGCAGCGTTCACTGTTAGCAATGGCGCCATCTATCGATCATACTTCATATCAATTGTGACATTCATTTGGTCGGTAGATGGCGCAACAATACACATAACGGTTCATGTTATTATCGCAAGCTAGGATCGCAGTGGGATGGTAGATTACACTTCTACTAATTGCCGTTTCTGTCAAAGGCGATCGTTATCCTCCAAATCGCACAGTCCTTTGTAGTTTGCTCCTTCCACACCTTGTTTACAGACTATCTAATGTTTCCATCCTCTGGCGTCCTCTGGATTTTCTCCCTTCAATGTTTCCTCTTGTTAGGCTTTACTATAAAATTATATGTATGTATATGTGTGTATATATATATATGTATGTTCTAACTTTCTCATTATGTGGCCTATATAGTCCAAATCTTGCTGTCAGGGGCGGATCTAGAGAGGGTAGTCCGGGGTGGGGGGCAAAAACATCCAACAGCACCCCTTGAGACTCGCCAAAAAACATCCACTAGCGGCCAAAACAAATTCATATTCGGTGATCTGAGCCGGAGCTTCAGCACGACTTCGTTTTCACACTATTGCTGTCGCACTGTCGGATCAACGGAAGACGGGGTGGGGGGGGGGGGGGGGGGGTGCTGTTGATAATTTTTCACCGTCGCGCCGCAAGAAGTTCAGCTTCATTTATCGTAAAGGGGGCACATTCCAAAGGTCTAAGGGGCATGTAACAGGGAACATTAAAAAAGGTCTATAGGGGGCATACAAAATTCAAAAGGTCTATGGAACACGGACCCCAGTCCCCCGTGATCCGCCTATGATTGCTGTGTTCTGATTTTGATTTCATTTTTAGATGACTTCATTGCGTTACTCTTCTATCCACGTCACTCGCAGCATTCCACCACAAATGACCGCATTTCATTCATGCAGTGGCTTCTATGATTTTTGTGAAGTTTTAGTTATTTTCCAGGATTTAAACCCATGTAACAATGTGGGCCCTGATTGACTCCGCCAGTCGCGACTGTACCGCCCGTGAAAACAGCGGAGACGCCGGGGCCCATGTAAAAAACAAAACCAAAGATTACAGGGAATCCCATCACAATTACCCGTTCGACCATGAGCAGTATTGTGTATTCAAATAATGACTTATATTTCTAGAACATTTGGGTATACGTGTAATAGCCTAAACCCAAACAGCCTAAAGCTAGGATTCCACATGTGCGGATACGGCATGCGGATGCGGAATGCGGCAAAACAGTGAATATCGTTAAACTTCCCTTTGTTCCAAGAGTACATAGGCGGATGAGTTTTGTTGTGCGGATGCGGCTGCGGCAAATTGAATCGCTCCTTGTAGCGATTCGAATCGTATCAGCACACGAATTGGATAGGAAATTCCCAGTAGTGACGTCACTACGGAGGTATTCCCCATTCCGCTTGCGTTTCTGTACGCGTTTCCGTACATATAGAATCGTAGCTTAATCTGATAGGCAACGATATTATTGGCGATCAGTCAGGAAGTAGTGAGACAAATGAAACCAGCAGCGGCACAGTCAAAAATGTTAGTCAAAATGCGTAGGCGTCTAAACTGGGAGGGGGTTGTGGTCTGAGCCTCTTAATACACACGCACGCACGCACCGCCGCACGCACGCACGCACACACAATGACATAACATGAACGAATGCTTAGTCTTAGATGTAACAAAAACGTACGCAAAAAACTGACCCTCTTTTAGTTAATGTTTCAATCTCTACGCGGCGTCACCGGCATACAGCGGTGGCGCATGGAACTAGACTGATAGAAAGGGGAGTACAAATCATGTGACAACACAAAGCGCGGAACACCAGTGCAGCGATTGAGTGAGTACTGAACACAAAAATGTATATTATACTTTGCCGACCTAGGATTAGTGAATACTGGGCAGCGCTGGAATAGGATAGAGGTAACCCATAAGTCACGATCTCGGTTGTAGTTTAGCATAGAGACGTAAGGTAATAGTAATGTTAACTACACTGACTACAGACAGTAGTGACCTAGTCCTAGGCTAGGCTAGTCTGCGACTACGTTGGCTCGTAGAGTCGTACTCGTAGCCCTGGCCTGATCAGGCTGAGACTGAGCAACTCAAATCAGTTAGCTTTAAACGATACAGTAATTAGCGCCTACCGCAATCAACAAAGGGAGGTTTTATGAGATTGGTTGCGGATCCACTTTACACGTCTCGTTAACTGGCGATGTAAAAGACCCATTGGCATTGCCATTGCCATTGGCATTGGCATTTCCATACCCAAACATCCGGGACCCGTATTTAAAAAAACAAAAACAAGAAATAGACAAGTATACAACGACAGAGTCAGAGATAACACCACTGGCTGAAACCATCTTTTGACATGTTGAGTTCAGTGAATACAGGCTCTGGGTGACAGTGGCAGTATCAGGTCGACTTGACATGATGTTCCAAACATACTAAACTTAAAAATAACTTGTTGAATCGGGCCTATTGCCATAACAATCAGAATCTCATAACCACAATATGTACACCAACTGGTCAGTTCAATCTACCGACGCCTGGAAGAAAATAGATGTGACCTGGACCTTATGTTATAGATCTTTTAACTACACCAGGAAGTAAAACTTTAAATGATAATAATAATTATGTTTCTTAACATAGTGCCTTTTAGTTAAATAAATTCCAATCAAAGCGCTTCACAGAATAAAATAACATGTAGACTAAATGCAGCTAATGAAATAAGCTAAAACATAAAACATTGACAGTATAAAAATGCAGCTTCAAACAATGAATTTAAAAACCAATACAATAAACTAGAAACCTGTGTCATTTAGATGTGGCAGACAGTGTTTGCATCAAGGCAGGTAGTGCAGGCAAAATAGATGGGTTTTATGTTGTTTCCGGAAAGCTGCCAATCTTCCGGTTGATCGCACACATTTTGGCAAGCTATTCCATACCTGTGGGCCTGACACTATAAAGCTGTCCCGTCCGATAGTTCTCTTTGACACCATCACCACGAGAAGCAGTGCATGTTGCATTGTGCATGATCGCACAGTTGATGTAGTCCGGGGTAAAGCCAGGTAGGATATGTAGGTGCATATCTTGAAGATGATTCACATTCCGATCGGCAGCCAATGTAGTGATTGCAGAATTGGCGTGATATGATCTCGCCATCTGACGCAGTTGGTGAGGCGAACGGCCGAATTCAGCGCTCATTTAAGTCGGTTGGTCTGTCCATTGTTCAGTCTGCCAAGTAACGCATTGCAGGAGTCAAAGCGATTATTATTATTTAAATAATAACTATTATCTAAGCCTTGTCATATAGATAGTGGGGTATAGTACCATAACTAAGCTCGTCAAACATCTGCAAGCAAATTTTAAAACATTGTTGAAATGTTAGTCGGAGATCACACTAAATAAACATCCTAACTACGATCAAACTCTTTCAAAAATCCTGTGAAACATAATTATATGCATAATTTTGCCCAAATAGTAGTAGCAGCCTCGGGGCCATTGTTGCTCAATGGTATGCCGTAGAACACTTTCTGTTTATCTATATAAATTTCCCATCTTAATAACACTTACTTACAGTTAAGTTATTCAGTTGCAGTTCATACACATTGATACAGTTAAACCAGACAAATTAAGTTAGCCTATTACAATATGGTAAAACTAAACAACCATTAGACTTAATACTTTATTAAGTACTGAATCAGTCCACTATTATTACTTAGTCACTCTCAGTGCTCAGTAAAACACAGTCATTAGTCAAGAGGTAAAAAACAGGTATATTATGTATAAGTATGTAATCTTGATTATCTCAGCCATATTATTATAAGATGTATCTCCCCCATCAAGCATCATGGCATGGTTTATGCAACATGGCATTGACTAGCAGTATCAGTACAAAACGCCTTGGCAGAAGCACGTTTATGCTACCAAAAGTGGCAGAATAGCAATAAACTCCAGGAAAAAAATGAACGTATAAATAATAAAGAAATTGTTAACAGGATTAATTGCACGTTCATACATGTATGCTACCAGGCATATTTCTCGATTATATATATATATACGGTCAGCCTTGGTGGCAAAAATGGATAACGTATTAATTTATGATAAATATTGTTAACAAACTGTGTATGATACAAGCGGAATGAAAACTTACTTGTGGATGTAAACTAAATTTTCTTACAATGCTTCATTATCATAAGATTGAATTTACAACTTCAGGTGACACCCTTGACACGGTGACATAGTGACACAGACGCGTCACCATGGAAAGTTGTGAAGCGGAAGTTCGCGAACGACGCAACCGAACGCCAGAGACTGGCGAGTCCGACCCCCTGCTGGGGCGATCGGGGCGAGATGAAACTGAGGCCGATGAACTGACGGGGTGTGGGGCTAGTATCGCCTGTGACCCCAGACGACCTGTCCACAAATATTTTGTCCTCGCTATCATGTGCTTCCTCAGTTTTGGTAAGTTCTGTGTTCCAGTTTTCTCTCTCTTTGACACAGTTATTGTAGGGTACATGAATTACCCCAGTTAACTATTTATTATTAGTGGCTGTCTCCTCGGGGGTGTGCCCAGAGAAGGTAGTCTAGGGGGCACACAAAAACTCCACTGGCAGCCGAACCAAAGGCACAAAATTTGCTGCTGCGCCGTCATAACTTCAGCTTCTCCACTGCCTCGGCTCAACTGGTGACATCAGAGGCATGGGGAAAAATTGTTGCCGTTGTTGGCAATTTGTTTACCCTCTTCCCACTGGTACACTGGACTTAATTGATTTAAATGCTTTGGCCAACTTGACCCTTCGCTACCCTCTTGGATGTCTCACCTCTCCATTTTATCCTGTCTAGAACACACACGCTCTGGTGTTAAAAGCGGGAGTCCATTGTCCTGTCTACCTTGGTCACTCCGCCTCTTCTACGGCCTTCCTCGTTTTCTCTGTCCTTTAAAGTCTTCCTTAAAAGTTATTTTTATGAGGTTTTCATTTGGCATACGACAGACATGTCCAAACAACTGGAGTCTTGTATGTCTGATGTCATCTGAGGTGGATTCAGGGATGAATGTCTCCTCTCTGATCTGGCTATTTCGTAATCTCTCTGCCCTAGTAATACCTCTGATAGCCCGCAGGCAATGCCTCTCAAAAACTTAAAGAAACTGTGTCTCTTGCGATCATAGTGTCCAGGTTTCTGCACCATTGATTGCTATAAGCAGTATAAGGGCCCCTTATAGTCTGGCTTTCATTCCTATTGAGATGTCGCTGTTTGGAAATATGTTGTTTCTGAGTCTACCAAAGGTTGCTGATGCTAAAGCTGTTCACCTGTTAACGTCCCTCTCTGTAGAAGGTACTACGCTGCCTGTGAAGCAGAACTGTCTCTCTTGAGTTTTTCATTTTCTACGATGAATCTTATCTGATGAGGTGATTATTTTTCGTTTAGAGAGGTTGATTTTTATACCCCATTTGTAACAGGCAGCTTGAAGCTCTTCAGTTGTAAGTTGTAGTTACTCGAATATGGAAGATATTGGTGTTGTGTAGCCAGCATACTGATGCACTCCACGTGAATATTAAAAAACAATGAACCACCCTAATGGGCCAGCTAGGATGCCCACTAAATTTCAGTCCCATATATGTACATGCAAAACTGATGGGAAACTCGAACATACATGCAGAATGCCAGAGATCCACACTCTGTGTTATAATATCGGATAATAGATACATTTGACGGATAATGTAAAGACTAGCTACATAACTAATTACTTTTTCATGTTCTACATTTTAATATGATTACTTTTTAATATGATTGCATGTATACAAAGCGCCTGAGAGAAATCTCAATTGATCAGGTGCTATACAAATATATTTATTATTATACTTACAGGCCAATGAACATTACGTTGGACGATTTTACATGACTTTTTAGTGACTGAAAAAAATTATTTATATGATTAATTGATTTATAATTATTTTTATTTTGTGAGCACATTGGTTAACTATAAGTTAGATATTGCGCAGAATAACAACTGTTGTTATTATTGTTATTATCGTGTTATTCTGTTCCAGGCAGTTACTTCTGTTACGACAACCCGGCTGCCCTGGAGGCACAGATGGAGACAGATTTAGAGATAACTACCGGCAGTTACATGATGCTGTATGCGTGGTACTCATGGCCGAACGTGGTGCTGTGTTGGTGTGGAGGTATACTCATTGACCGCGTCTTAGGTCTGCGTCTTGGAGCCATTGTGTTCGCCGGTTTTGTCACTGGAGGGCAGGTCTGTATGAAGTAGGGGTGTAGTGATACGTTGAACTGTCGGTACATCTCGACGGTCAGTGTGATGATAGTGGTACCTCACTATTAAGGTCATCCTTGGGACTGATCGTATTAGCATGACTACTTTCATATCCTTTACTGTTACAAAAATAATTTTGTAGTATCTCAGGGTGACCTTATTTGCAAGGTGGCTGTATTACTGAGGTGCCTGTAAAGCAATAGTAGATTTAAATAGTTATCACAAATAGTACATTGAACTATTGAAGCTAAGTTAAACAAACGCACTTGTGCCAGACAAAAAACCGAGTCCATAAACATGCTTTTTCTATTTGTAATTTTACTTATTTACCGATCTTATAAAAAAACTGAATTGACCATAACGGCATAATTTGGGATCGTTTCCAAAGCTACACAATGGCGCCATCATTTTTATTTGGGACGGCCAGACATGGGGTCAAATGCGTTTGCATTTGAAAGTATTTAAATACATTTTTGAAGTATTTGTAATTGTATTTGACACTAATTAAATGAAAGTATTTGTATTTAAATACTTCCATAAAGTATTTGAAATTTTCAAATAATATTTCACATACTTTGATTTGGGCATGGTTATTAATAAATAATAAGTTACATTTTGTATTCACCTGTCTTTAACTTCTGGAGAGTGACCATTTTATTGGTTCATTTGACAATTGACCACATTTTCCAGTCAGAAAGAAAGCCATTGTGTGGAAGTCACTGAGGTCATTATGAGAGCCTACCAGTGAATCAGGATCAATTTGTTAGTTGTCACCTGTGACCAAGATGCAATTAGCAACAACAGGACTTGCACAGGCATGCCTGTCTTTTGATCATGGTTTTATTGCCCCTGCAAAGGAACCCTGCTAGCTGCTAAGGCCTGCTATTGTGTCAATGCTTGTGTGAACTGATAAGACATATTAGCACTATGTGGGTTGAGGGGAAGGTAGGGGCTTCCCAAGCCAGATCATTACTTGCCTACATTGCTGCAATTTGACAGCATACCAGATATTGCCAGTCTATAAAGAATATCTAGTGTAATAGTTATACAAAACATCATGAAATTATGTCAATAAACAACATAATTATCTCTTAATATAACATCTGTTATTGTTTTTGGTACAGGCTCTCTTGTAAAAAGTATTTTGAAAAGTATTTGAAATACTTCCTAATGTATTTGTATTTAAATACTTTTCAATGTATTTGACCCCATGTCTGGGGACGGCTTTTCCTAATATTCGCAAGTCCACAATGGTATTGTTATACTGTCGCCATAGTTACACACTATCGCAATAATATTGCAGTAATCATACAACTACCACAGTAGGAAAACTATCCGCAGTGTAAGTTTCTACTTATATAATACTTGCTGCCTTGTGAAGGTAACCAATAGTGATATTTACAAGACATCCACATTTTCCATGCAGTTATCTGTAGCATTTCATCCTCTGGTTTCCATATTCAGCTGTGGAACCTTGTGTTAGTTGGTGTGAATTTGTGCTACTCACTGCCGTTAGAAGACAATAAATCCATTGTTAAACTGGTCTAGACGCTGTTAAGTAGCTGAATATCACCCAAGTGTGGGAACTGATCCAAGTTACCCGTATAACTGTTAATGTCAGATGTTATCACTTCACTTTGGCAATAGAGCCTGTATTTACATCCTGTTATTGAAGTACAAAATGAAAAGTATCCCAGTGGCATAGTTTCTTCACGGTATTCGTTTTAATTATGCACCTAGCTTTGTTATGCTCAAATATCAGTGAAAGCGTGTTTGTATTGAGTTATTGATAAATAATTTGCTATTTTGTACATGGCCTTGAAATATAATCATGTCATAACTTCATTTCCTATGACCTTTTCATAAGACAAATTGTGATTTTTATTTGTTGGGTTGACTCTGTAATTGTACTTTGTAGGTTGTCTTTGCCCTGGGGGCTTACTTGAACAAGTTTTGGCTGATGGAGGTGGGAAGATTTATATTTGGGTGAGTTAACTTTATATTATACTAGAAAAAAGGCCCGTCCACTGATTGGAAAACTTGGTAGTTCATATGTGATAGTCGTGGTAGCAATATTTACTAAATGTTAAAAATCACATATCATTGCTACAGAAACACCATAACGCGCTCGTGTGGGTATTATACAATGGATTCATGTAAATCGTTGACAACTGCGTCACGCCTGTGCTGCAATATTAGTTACATTTTCAAAATGATGAAAGTTGGAGAGAATGTAAAGTTCACGTCGATTGTTAAACCCTAATCAAGACAAATTGTAAAATTGTCAAATAATATTCATATTGCTATGGTACTACATGGATAGACATAAGCCTATTGTCTTAGCATTTAATTTATGTTGCCAAGCAACCATGACACAGGTGGTGATTTCCCAAAGTATTTGCCACACATGCATGGTTCCTGTAATGGTTAAGTTACAGTTTACGCACACGGTACATTTTACATTCTGTAAATTTACTCTATAAAAGATGAGAAACCTTTACATATTTCTTTACAAAAATAGAGGAGTTGCGTTACACTCGTTAGATCATAGATTAATCTTTGAAAGTTTAGCACCTGGCGTGTTAGCCATCTAAGAGGAAAACATTAAGAGACATAAATACATACACTTACGCAGTTACAGGTAGATTACAAGATAGCGTTTAAATGAGGACAGTGTCTGTTCGTAGCATTGGCGGAGAGTCTCTGTGTGTGGCTCAGAACACGTACGCTGTGAGCTGGTTCAAGGACTCCTCTCTGAACACAGTGTTTGGACTTCAACTCAGTTTCTCCAGAGTGGTGAGTTTCTGCTGTCAAACTGCGCAGTCATGTCACTTCTATGATTTGGTTACTTCATCACTATGACCATGCTAAAACAGATCTAAGCATCATTGCCAGCCGGGGTTTGGGTTGTTGACTACATTCCTCCTGGCAGACATCCTGTGCAGTTAGTTGAATCGGTTGCCCTATCAAAGGGCGACTCCATGAATCACAAAACAACTACCAGTCTCACCATTCACATGATGCATTTTACAAATATTTATACTTCCCATACATTATATGTAATGTCAGTTGTGATTAGTTAAAACCCAAATAACTTATTCAACAATGGCAAAGAGATGGTTGGATAACGGGCTCGGCTTATATTTAGTGAACTGACGGGAGATACTGAGAATGTAGCATGATGAACAGTGCCCTCTGGTGCACAAGAGTTGTTCTAAATATTGCTCTCCTCTTGTCAGAAGAACGAGAGTTGCCTCGAAACTGGTCCTCAGTTTTTCTTTTCCTTCTACCTCCGTTATTGCCGTCTCATATTAGGGGATACTGAGAATGTAGAAGATGAATGTTATATCATTGTACTAACATCTGGCATTTATATGTTTCAGGTCATTACAGTAACCATGAATGTCATTATGTCATTGCACTAACATATATATATATATGTTAAAATATACTTGTTTCAGGGCAGTACCATAAACACGAATGTAATGAGGTCATTGTAATAACATTTGATATTGGTATTTATATGTTACAAGTTACAGTATTGTAAACAGGAATGTAATGACATCATTCACGGTCATTGTACTAACATCTGGTGTTTACCTGTTTCAGGGCAGTACAGTAAACATGAACGTAATGCAACCATTGTACAAACATTTAGAACGGTACGCACATGGCTATCAGTGTCTCGGACTAACTTTGTTTGTCGGTAAGTGATCCCTTGTTCTGCTGGAGTTGTCCCATTTTACATATCTCCATCAACATTATTACGACAGCCATGTTTTTCCTTGCATGTCAGGATGGTAGTTGACTACACTGCCCCTGGCAGATATCCTACACAAAGTTTGGAAGTTAGTGTTGATGCAGTGGCTAGAACAGTGAAACGAATGCAACAAAGTAAACACATACCTAAGTGTCACTCGCGTGAAAGTGAGCTCGTGGTAGCAATATCTAGTGACAATTTTCGGAGTTACGTTTTTGTTGGATTTCTTTCTTGCGTGATAGATGCGTAAAATTAATCCGAATCTCTGTCAACAGGGGCTGCCTTCTGCGTCATGTCACTTCTGTGTACCTTTGCGGTGGCATACTTTGATAAGAGGTCGGAGAGAATCCTTAAGAAGAAAGAGTCGATAGCCGCTGGTGAGTCTTCATAGACAGGTAGGGTCTTGTGTACCTGACAGATTATTCATAGCATTATCTGTTGACCATTACCGTAAGTTTCTGTCTGTAATACACATTTTTTTCCTTCAATTTTTACTCAAAAATCCAGCTACGTATTATACATGGTGCTGGTGCTCAAACATTTTCTCTGTCTGGAAATGAGCCATATATATGTGCGCTGTGATATGTAGTTATTTAGGTAAAGTATAGAAAACTTCACCACTCACATTATCCCATTAACCATCAAACCACAATTTGGCACCTACACCTTGGTGTAACTTGCATAAGGGATATTTTAATGATTTTGAGATGATTTCAAGAAACCATCACAATGCAAAAAAACTTTTATGAAATGATGGTAACCAACCCATAGCAAACATTGAGGTGCGTATTATACATGGAAACATCCAATAATTATTTCATTGTATTAAAGGGAGTTATTCCATTAGTTTTTTATTGTATAATCATGTTGTGTATTATAAACCATATCTATTGTAACAACCATGATTTTATTAACAATTTTTTGTTAAAATTTAAGTGTTTTGGGTCGAAACAGTTTGTTTACATCACAATGTGTAGCTTTCGAATGTCTGGCCTAATGTCTGATTACTAACGAGATGGGTACATGCATCACATGATATGTCATCATGACCCTGGAATTAACCGAGTTAATATTCGGCGATTTGAGTAACAACTTTGTACTTTTTATAAACGTTGAACTGTTGACTTGAATGTTTCTGCTTTGGTAAAACATATCTGTGTGATATCTGTGCTAGTGTCCATATCATTTATATTCTATAACGTGATTTTACAACAAAAACAAAATGAACTAGGTTCTTTTAAAATCAGTGTAAGTTTCTACTGTCTTATATAATACGAGACAACCGTCTGGCTTGCTTTGAAGTAACAGTCGCCAACAACATTCTTTAACTATAAATTTAATAAATATATAATAAATATTTAACGCACAATAAATGTAGTTATTTACATACGTTCATATGTCTAACCAATACCAGCAACATTTGGTTAGTATGGTTCAAAAAAATATATAACAGCTCTTCAAATGCATTTGCCTATATGTGTGTTTATTAGTATTTTTGGTCATACTAGTGTGTAAATATTTTACGTTTTAGCTGATCCAATGAGATTGAAGGATATGGTTGACTTCCGGCTGGGGGTGTGGCTTCTGTGCATCATATGTGTTGCCTACTATGTCGCAGTCTTCCCCTTCGTTGGACTTGGCCAGTAGGTTGCCTACCACACATATGCTTTGTTATTTCTTCTATATTCCTCTACTGATAATAACTGTTTTCATGCTTCAGCTTTTTAAGCTAATATTTTGATTTCAATCAAAAAAAAATACATATTGTTTATTCACACTTGATATAAATAGTGTGTCTAGAGTTCATGTTTTCGGGAGTATCAAGTTGTTATGCCACTTTAATAACAAATGAACAATTTAACACATTCATATAAATATTTCCTTACAGCTTCACTTAGTATTGTTAGAATAATGTATCTGATGTTGGCTTGTTCCGTGTGGTTCCTTTACGCGATGTTGTCCTATTCACAATGATGGTTTCTGTCTCTTGTAGGCTGTTCTTCCAATCCAAGTTTGGCATGGTGCCGGCAGATGCCAGCGGAGCCGACAGGTGGGTGAAACATGTTTATATTTAATTAATCTTAATCGTATACAAAAGGCAATTGTTTGGGCATATGCAACTAAAAGATTTAATATAAGCTAACTTGAAAAGATGTGACATTGATCCGAACACCTGGGATTCGGAGGTTCTAGAATCTGTCGCATACCTAATGGTGGTCGATTACTCGAAATTTCATTTGAAGCCAACAACTGTAGCCAGAAACTGTGAGTCTAGGAAGATAAGAGCCATGGAAAATCTACAAAAACCACCACTACATTCTGGTTATACATATTCGCACTGTGGGAAGCTGCGCGAAGCAAAGATTGGACTCATAAGCCATCTACGAATATACACCAAATAACACTGACAGTCCATGAAAAGATCGTCCTCATTATGAGGGATTGCTGATGGTGATATAAACTAACTATTTATAATTACAATCGAGAATATTATGCTGTTTACTAGTAAAAACTTGTTGAAGACACATAATATATGTTGTATGGACAGCGCAGTTTTGATAGAGAGTTTACAGTCACCGACCTGGGAAACTAGTAGTCTAGTTTACGATGCTCAGTAACCCATGTATTTTGGCCAACAGTTTGTTAGTTTACATGTACACTAGTCCCTCTCTTCAGCGGACACATCTGTATCCAAGCATAAGTGTCCCGACATGGCGGGTGTCCGCTCATCGGAGGGACAGACATCTTAGTGCCGTAGTTCAGATCAGTACAACGGACACGTGGAAAAGGTGTGACAATATGTCAACGTATTGACTGATAGGAATTAAACACTATATATATATGTATATATATATATATATATATGTTTATTATTACTGTGATGTATCAAAAAATAAACAGCATCGTCCGCCCGACTCCCTCTGTCGATCTGAGATTTTCCTCAACCGCGCACTGGTCATTCTCTCACTGCCACTAGCCTACGCAACGGTTTCAGCCCAGCGTTGCAGTAGAATTTGCTGCACGTATGGCAGCATTCAATCAAAAATTTCGAACAAAGCATCTTCGTTACAACATTTTAAAAAAATTGGTATTCTCGAACGATTTAGATATTCTTTAGCTAAAATACTTTGTATGTAATTCACAAGTTGATGATTTCGGCTGCCCCCTACCGGCTAAAATAATAACCTGGAAATGATCAACCGAATATTTAAATCAGTTGCTACATGCATCGTAAACGTTAATTAAATATTAATAATAACGGGTACAATCGTTAATTGTCTAACTTAATTTGTCATCCAATTTCGAAAGATTCATTAATGCACAGATTGTGCGTCACTTGATAATGCGTTCCGTCGTTTTGTACGCTGGCAACCAGTTCATCTTTTCCAGGCACTGGTAATATTTGCCATTTTGCGTAGCGCAGCATAATTTGATGTTGCTTGTTTATTATTTCACCTCGGTTTAGGCTTAATGTTGGGCTACATTGAAAACAATTGAGATGAACCTTTTATACATAGTATTTGTGAATCTTAATTGCAATTTACAAGATGAAAAGGCGACGCCAAGCGGATGCCCTGACAGGGGCTGGAGGCACGAATGGGGAACCTTAGGAGGGACATACGACCAAAATATCCTGTCCGCTGTCCGCGTACACGAGGTGTCCCCTCATCAGAGGGACATTAACATGGCAAAACGGTCCGTACATTGTCAAACTGTCCCGACAAAGCGGGTGTCCTTCGTCAGGCGGTCCGCTGAAGAGGGGGACTACTGTATTGTGAGATACTTACATCCGTAGACAGTACAGCAGACACAATAATTTATAATGTAGATAATAAAAAAAATGTCTTTGTCATTGTAACCTGTAAAAATTTTAAATCTGCATAATGCATGGTATGGTATTAAACCGTATTAATTAGGTTGTTCATGCATATAAAAGGGTTACTCAACTTATGAATAGAGGAGAATATGAAAAACCAATAAATGAGGCAGCATATTCATATTAGGCAAAACACGGAACCTGGTTTGTCATAATCAACATCACAGCTCGATGCTTATTGGCTTCCATGTCCGTGAGCAGTGTCAACCTCCAGCATATCAGACACTTTATTGGCACCTTCCGCTTTGAGACCCAGTTCGGAGTAAACCTCTGATGTGAACATTTTTTTTATTGTAGTTGCAAATGGTTAATTTTCAAAATATCTTGTAGTCCCATAACACCAACAATAATTTGTTTCCCGTTAATATATTGTTATGGCTAAGTACAACGGATTCTCACTATTAAAGCCACCAAATGTTGGGTCTGGGCTAAAATGTTCAGAATAGCGAGGTGTATTACCTGGTGGTGGGGTTAATGTACTTGACTATTATGAAACTAATTTGGGACTGTTCCAGGGTGACCTTAATTGTGAGTTGGCTGTATTGCAGAGGTGACCATGAGGCATACAATGATTGTGTTGTTCTTCTCTTGCAGTCTTGTCTACATCATCTCAGCCGTAGCGTCTCCTGTCTTTGGGTTCCTCATCGATAGAACGGGGCGCAACATCACTTGGTTGAGCGGGGGTGTCCTATTTACTCTCGCATGCCACGGCACCCTTTGTTTCACCTTCATTAACCCTTACATCCCGATGGTTCGTTAACCCTTATCCTTATACTTATGGTGATTTTTTAGTTAGTCGTAAAATTCCAACATTGGTAAGGATTTTACTTTAACCATGAAAAGGAGTTAGTGGTGCATTCTTTAATAGTAATATCCCAGAATGATTAACCCTTATCTGTTTTCTCCTATTGTCAATTTTTGTTTTGTTGTTAATCTGTACATCTACATGTCAAATTTGGTTAGAGGGCAAATATAGTGAGATGGTTATGGAAGGTACTGTTCATGGCTCCAAGATTCAATTATAATATCAAGAATTAAACTTACTTTGGAGCAATACTTGAAACATGCAACGTTTCGACCCGTCTACAGCGGATCTTTCTCAAGCACTGACGTCATGTGACTGGCCCATATTGGGGGCTACCATACGTAGCAGGGCTGGCAGAACAACTCGGACGAGTTTACAAGTCACACAATGTGCACTTGTACCATAAACCCGCCAACACCCTCTGTTCAGTCGTAGTACACCCGAAGGATAAAACCCCCAAAGAATACCAGTGTAGAACTATCTACCACATCACCTGTGATAACAGCAGCCACACTTACATCGGTGAAACCTCAGGCAGAGGTTTAAAGATCACACAAACCTACAGGAGTAGGAGATCATTGTCTGGCCACAGGTCACTCAGTATCGATGGATAACACCAAGGTCTTGGTCTGAGAACAGAACTGGCCCAAGAGGAAGGTAAGGGAGGCCATCTATCTACATCAAACAGAGAGCCCCCACCATGAACCGAGACCAGGGATACCACCTGCCCGCCATCTACATCAAACAGAGAGCCCCCACCATGAACCTAGACCAGGGATACCACCTGCCCGCCATCTACATCAAACAGAGAGCCCCCACCATGAACCTAGACCAGGGATACCACCTGCCCGCCATCTACATCAAACAGAGAGCCCCCGCCATGAACCGAGACTAGGGATACCACCTGCCCGCCATCTACATCAAACAGAGAGCCCCCACCATGAACCAAGACTAGGGATACCACCGACTCACCATCTACATCAAACAGAGAGCCCCCACCATGAACCTAGACCAGGGATACCACCTGCCCTCCATCTACATCAAACAGAGAGCCCCCGCCATGAACCTAGACCAGGGATACCACCTGCCCTCCATCTACATCAAACAGAGAGCCCCCACCATGAACCTAGACCAGGGATACCACCTGCCCACCATCTACATCAAACAGAGAGCCCCCACCATGAACCTAGACCAGGGATACCACCTGCCCTCCATCTACATCAAACAGAGAGCCCCCGCCATGAACCGAGACCAGGGATACCACCTGCCCTCCATCTACATCAAACAGAGAGCCCCCACCATGAACCAAGACTAGGGATACCACCTGCCCACCATCTACATCAAACAGAGAGCCCCCACCATGAACCTAGACCAGGGATACCACCTGCCCTCCATCTACATCAAACAGAGAGCCCCCGCCATGAACCGAGACCAGGGATACCACCTGCCCTCCATCTACATCAAACAGAGAGCCCCCACCATGAACCTAGACCAGGGATACCACCTGCCCACCATCTACATCAAACAGAGAGCCCTCACCATGAACCTAGACCAGGGATACCACCTGCCCTCCATCTACATCAAACAGAGAGCCCCCGCCATGAACCGAGACCAGGGATACCACCTGCCCTCCATCTACATCAAACAGAGAGCCCCCACCATGAACTGAGACCAGGGATACCTCCTGCCCTCCATCTACATCAAACAGAGAGCCCCACCATGAACTGAGACCAGGGATACCACCTGACTGCCTGCCATCTACATCAAACAGAGAGCCCCCAACATGAACCTAGACCAGGGATACCACCTGCCCGCCATCTACATCAAACAGAGAGCCCCCACCATGAACCAAGACTAGGGATACCACCTACTCACCATCTACATCAAACAGAGAGCCCCCGCCATGAACGGAGACCAGGGATACCACCTGCCCGCCATCTACAACCAGATTATTCTGCCAAAATCTGAGCCATGCCACATGACATCAATACGGAATCAAGATCCACTGTAGACGGGTCAAAATTTTGCATATTTCAACTGTTGCTCCAAAATAGTTCTTGCTATTAAAAATAAGATTATTAGTATATGTTGGTACTGTGATAAATAACATTATCTATGTTAACGTCGTCAGGTGTGTAAGTAGATCATTTTGCATTAAAAGTTCCTCCTTTATTTAATCTAATCGCAAACTGTTTCTGTTGGTGTTTAAATGTATTCTTTAAATAATAACTCATTTTGTTGGAATGTGCTTTCTGATTAGTTTACTTTTGTGGTCTTTGTATAAAGCGTACAATGTCGAGCTCGTATACGTTTGCCTTTTGTAAACAAAATAACTTAATAATATGTCCAACAATTTCACTAGAACTTATTAATGTATTTTTTTAAATAAATGAACTAACAGATAACAGATAAGTTAAACTTGTGAAATGAATGTGAAATGAGACTGACGAGAAATCAGAATTGAGGAACAATTAAGTTGTGTCTTATTTTAGAGCATAATGGGTCTCTCATACTCGGTGGTAGCCAGCGCCCTCTGGCCCATGGTTGCGTTTATTGTGCCGAACAAACAGATTGGAACAGCCTATGGAATGTGAGTGTTTCTTTTATCACACGCTTAAGTTTGGATCTGGAAAATTACTCGGCAAAGTCCTACTAGGATATTGCATTGAGGATGTATTTCAGTGTATTCTTCTATAAAGTTAGTGAGTACACCACAAGTTACACACTTACCCCCGGGTGGGATCTTTTATTCCCCCCCCCTCCCCCCAGCATAGACATCAGACAAAAGGAACCAACAGCGTTTAGTGTCTCTTCCGAAAGACAGGCAACATAGGGGCGAATGGCATTGCCCAAATATCAAAAAGACGGTCGATACCAAGAATCAAACTGCGTTTCGTTTGATTGACAATCTGGCGCTGTAACCGCACAACAGTCACGCACAGTGGTGACAATAATGAGGGTCTTCTCGTGGTTTCGATCTGTCATGGCATTTGCAAAATTAACTCTACTGAGCAGGGGATCAGTTCACTAATATTCTTGTGATATGATAAGTCCAGTTGACCTCTTTAAAATCAAGTTTGCTCCTTAGCTAGTATACTAACAACTGTGAACACCAGGGCGCGCTGCTGGGACACTATTTCCGGAGGGTCACGGAAATAGTGTCATTGGTGATGCAAAGGTGGCTGTTTGCATTTTGAAAAAGCTCATTAAGCTTAATATCGGAGTTTGTTTAATGATGGACCTTTCCTTATGACCTCATTATGTTAGTGAAGGGGTCCCTTGGTCTCTTTCTTAATGGTCTCTCGGAGGGTTATGTAAAGTGACATCGTCTCCGATGGTTCTAGAACCTTACTGGCTACTTTGTTATCACATGACCTGCCAGGTGAAGATGTCGGCTTCTCATATTTTTGGTGAATGTGATCTCGCCATAACACTTTCTGGATTTATGCAGTAGTTTTGTATACAATCTGTATACTGAGTTCTCTAGCGTTTGTGTCTGGTCCATGATTCACATCCGTATCTGAGGATCACTAAGTATTGTGCTACAGTACTATTGTCAGGTTTAGCTATTTGTTTTATTGTAATTATAATTACCAGGTAATTGTGCATAATTAGTCTGTCTCAATGTGGCCAACACATCTCTGTCACAGTAGTTGACATTTCTGAAGTATTATGAATACCTAACCAATATTTTAAAAATGTTGATCATGATATGATATTTGTCAAAAGATTTCTGTCACATTTGTGTTCCACGAATAAATGTGAGTTTCCATGGTTACAGTATGCAGGCTGTGCAGAACCTTGGTCTAGCTGTCATATCACTGGTGTCCGGGAGGATAGTTGATGCCCATGGCTACTTTATCCTAGAAGTGTTCTTCATGATCTGGCTGTGCTGTAAGTATTATACAATAAGAGACATTTAAGTACCAATACGGGCAGTGTCGACTCATATAGACCTCACACCGTTTTATGAAGAAGAAGAAGATTTCAAGAAGAAGAAGAAGACAATTATTTGACCCCATGATATTATGTACATGGGGTCAAATCATTTTTTTTCTTCTGTGAAATGCGCACCGAATCCCTGCAGTGTGAACACAAAATCGCTAAGATACATGTACACTTGGTTTTTTGCATTTAAAATTGTTATACTTTGTTTTGTAACGTTGTAAGCTGTGCTTATCTTAAAGATAATTGAATTCCACACAAGACAGTGCTAAATATACTAATTGATCAACTTTTAAGTGAAACACAATATGCTGTGCCTTTGTGTGTTTGCATAGAATGCAAAGCTTATCTACAAACTCTTTGTAAATTTTTATTTTCAAACACTGCTCATTCCAAAACTTACAATACAAAGCCACAAATAGCCCTATCACACACCAGATACACTGATACACTGATACACTGATACACTGATACACTGATACACTGATACAAGTTGTGTAAGTATCTACAAGACAACGCCACCTCCACGCATTATCAAAACTAAAATATGCATTCATTTGGGTGCTTGAGGAAGTGGGCGTCCAGACACTTTCAATTTCTATCTATGATCTATGTTGTAGATTTTTATCAATGTGAAACCCACCCTGAAGTATTTGTCGATTTTGTTTTAAAACATTAACACTGTTGTCTTATAAATGGCTAACTGATCTTCTCTTAATCTCTTGATCTCAAGAGTTGTTCACTCATTCGTTTAGGCGTATTTCATAACTATGGTCTCAGTTTAGAAATATATTTGGTAGACGTGTGGGGCGGAGTAGTCCAGTGGTTAGAGCATCGGACTCCCAACTGAGAGAACCCAGGTTCGAATCCTGTGCTGTCATGTCGAACCTTGGGCAAGTGCTGTCATGTCGAACCTTGGGCAAGTTCGTTCACTCCACACTGCTCCAGTTCACACCACACTGCTCCAGTTCACTCGGCTGTATGAACGAGTAACTCGCTATAGACAGTGGTGGATATTTATATGCAAGTCGTCTTCATACCTTAATTGCTGTGTGGCTGAATACTTCCTAGAAACATCGAGATGGTGTTCGATTGAACATGTCTGCCAGGGAGTAAAGTGTAAAGTGCTTTGAGCAGTCGTAATGTTTGCGTACTCTGTGCAGTAAGAACATACCATCTTTTACTCTTTTTAGTGTATATATGTCTTTCTTGTGATATGACATGCACGACTGTAATGTGGGACCTGTTGAGTGAGGGTGTGAGATGACATTGTTTCAGTGGCTCTAGGAACGTGTGCAATTCTATGGATCAACGACGCAACCAACAGTAAGTGCAGCTGTATTAGTAATCCTCTAGTCTCAGACTAAACCAGTGGTTGAGTAAGACATTGGTGGGCCCTAGAGAGAGGGAGAGAGAGAGGGGGAGGGAGAAAGAGAGAGTCACGCTGTTGCACTGTAGGTCATGACATCAGGAGACAGGGGGATGCTTTTGAAATTTTTTCTCCTTTATAGTAAGTTATGTTCGAACATTCGAACGTATAGTATAGGAGCTACATCAGGATTATTCCAAGTTTACAAAAACTCCTTGGGCCAATGAAGCCTCACTGAAGTGTATGCAGTAACTATCATTAGCCAAATCATGTCTTGCGAGCTAGTGGGTCGCTGGCCTTCGTGGGCCATCATTTGGCGGTAAATTCCTATCTACCTGTCATACCAGCCCTTAATGTACATTTTAGCATTATGTAGTAGTGAGCAACATGATAAACGGCAATATTTCAGTTTTACAATCATGCAAGTGTCATCTGCGTAGGGTAATTTGTTGCGAAGTTCTAAGTGGTTAAACAGAAGTTTTGACACATCAAAGTTTGGTATTTACGTTTCAAATGACATCCAAAATATGCATCAAAAACACCATTCAAGATGATACTTCCAAATTGCAGAATTAAAAATGGTAATAACTTGCTACTATTTTCGAAAAATAAGAAAAAAGCGTAAATTTATGCTTTCACCTCTGCAATGTATTTTTAGCTTTTCCTCAAGTTTTGTCAAGCGTGACTTCTTTTTCGAACCATTCTGACCTGTCACATAATTGAAATACTATAAATGACTAATTAAACATACAATATTAATAAGCAAACTGATACATTCCCATTTTAAAGAAATCATCAATTTTTGATTGCGAGATCCAATTTATAAGGCACTAGAAACAAACGTTGGTGTAGTTGGCATTCTGTACTCAAATATTTTTACAGCATACTGTACGCATGTTTTGTTGAATACAAATTCAAAAGGAAATTTTATATTTCCACTGATATTTGCCAAGTTCAGAAATGTTGTAAGTGTTAAACAAAGACAGGTATTATCGTGTATTTGCAAGCATTGTGACAATGAGAGTTGGCAAGATATACTGTGTACTATGTGTTTAATATTCTGTACTTGCATAGTTCCATGTTTGCCTCCAGATGGCGGTATCCTCAACCAGTCAGCAGCTCAGAGAGCTCGGGCAGCGTAAGTCTTTATTTTAATTTTCTCTTCTAATTTGGTAAGTAGAGATTTGATTTCTCTCTTCTAATTTTTTTAAGTAGATTTTACAAGATTGCTATTGAATAACACTTTTGCAAAACAATATTCTCCAAGTTGCCTAGCAACAGGGAAATCATAGCCTTGTTGAAATTTTAACATTTTGTTCAAGTAATATTTTATATTCTGTATATAAACATATTCCTATTGCTAGCCCCTATACATTATGCATTTGATTTGTGTAAATTTGTGTTTTAGGAAAGTTTAATAATAAGTGTCTTTCTTGCTGTGTCTTGTAAAATTGCCAAAATTAGCCATTTTAATGCCTCAATTCAATTATTTTTAAGTAAGATATGTGGTGAAGTCACATGATCAACCCCGGACAGTTTTCACCAAGGCAGGACATTCATTCACACTTACAAGCTTTTTAGGTTTCTTTTAGATAACCCAGGTTGACACACTGCTTAGCCAAACACAGTAGTAGGTTACTAACAATGAGCATATGAGTTAACGTGATGTTTTCCTACTTTACTGTTCTTTATAACTTTCTACTCATTCACCTGTCAGCTATGTCTATTAGCACCTGCATTTATATATATATATATATATATATATGCACACATTGCTGTAGTTTTATCACACTAGTGCATTTACTTTATATAAACATTGTTTAAATCACTAACCAGTGAAGCAGCAACTTTAGCTGCTTTGTCTAGATTAAAGCAGCTTTCCTGACTAACGTGCAGAGACATTGAGATTTCGGGGATTTGATTGTGATAGTGTGAGTTCTTTTTAAGGCAGCCATCTTAGTTTTCACAATGGCTGCAACTGTCAAAGTATGTAGTTCATATATCTGCTTTGAAGCCATGTATAGAAAGATGATTTTGGTGACTGTTTTGATTGACAATATTTTATAAATACTTTCATAACCATAACTATAAGAAGAATGCTAAATAGTGCCTACATTGGTATGCATGTGCAGGTGTGCACACAGCCACACACACACTCACACACTCACACACACACACACACACACACACACACACACACACACACACACACACACACACACACACACACACACACACGCATGCATGTATGCACACACACATGCACACACATAGGGACACGGACGCACACACAAACACGCACTTGTATAGCACTAAATCTACTATCTATTGTGAATCTGTCATACTGTTGTTGGTTCCAACAAATCACTAATTTCTTAACACCTGCAATTAAACAGTCTCTCCACTATTGATCCTGCTCATAATGATCAATGTTCAATGCTGCTCAAATCAGTAATGAGTGAATACAAAATAATAATTTAGTTTGACAAAAGAGAGAGTGCATATTTTTTTTAATTGTCAAAATAATTTACATCTTCATGTGAAAACTTGCAAAAGCTTTATGTTATAGAAGAGGCAATTATTTTGACATGTTGGTGTGGACACTCAATACATTAAAATGGGACAATAACAACCTGAAATTCAATAATAAAAATAACTGTTTTATAAAATATCCATTCAAGAGAAACAAAGGGTAATGTTGCGGGTGTTATGCACTTAAAATGTTTAAGACAAACTCGTCAGCATCATCATCAGTCCCTCGTAGCGAGGATGATCTTTCCATGAATTATCGGTGTCATTTGTTGTGTGTCCTTGGATGGCTTATCAATCCAATCTGTGCTCGCCACAGCAGATAATTGTTGATGGTAATTGCAAATGGCTAATTTGTATTGTTATATTTTTTAATAATAACTTCTTAACCATTTGCAACTACCATCAACATGTTAATGTCAGCGGTTTACTAAGAATGTGGTCTTAAAGTGGAAGATTCTAGTGTAACTTTCGCTACCCTGGAAACTGACATCCTGCTCATTACAAGGAGATGTGACTAATTTAATAATCAAGCAGCAAATGGTGTTGCGGACATGTCATTAGATCTTTCAAAGACTCTTTTGCATGTCATTTAATGGGGATTTGTTGTGTTTTGACATAAATAGATAGTGTGCTAGCTCAACACGTGGCTTTAAAAATGTTTTGTTACTGTTTGGCTGAAATGTCAGTAATGTGTGTAAAATACAGTGTGTATGTATATATATATATATATATATATATACACTATATATATATATATATATACACTATATATATATAAATATATATATATATATTTTTTTTATACATAAATATCATAATTATCTACTGTAACCATTATTCACAGTGATTACAACATATGCAGTGCATAGCAGCATTACACATATGAATATTTATGACTACCAGTGTAATTGATGTCGTTACATAGGTGTGTCTTTTTATATTACAGTGCAAAGTTACCCGACATGATTGTGGAAACGTCATAGCGATTCTCTTCTGTCAAAGCAACGTTGTTGAAGTCAAGAAAAATCCCCGGACCATGACAAGTTCATGCAAGCATGACCAAACATGTATTACTTTCGGTTAGACAATTCCTACTATAAATACATTGATGCAATGTTGACTTTACAATGAGTTTAGATGTAGACGTTTTGTGAATGATTCTCCGGGTATTTGGATTATCAATGTAGGATAATATAGAGTTAGGGGCCGTCCATAAAGTATGTCGCAGCATTTGTGGACATTTTTGAGATCCCTCCCCTTCACATGCTTTGTCACACAGGCATTTACACCCCACTAAAACTAGATTCTTTTTGACAAAGGACCCCCATGACACATCTGTAATTAGTATGACATCCACTGCATGGCTGTTTTTAGTCATTGTTTAAATATAAATCTAAAAAGTATTAAAACAAAATATTGGCATTGCTGGTTGTCTTCGGAACAATTAATGCTGTCTGTCTGATATCAACAACTTAAAGAGTCAACATTAAAAAAAATTGTTACGTGTTCCCCATACCCAGAGACCCCCCTATGATGCTTCATCTTGCTTCCTCACAGACCCCTCTGTAAGTGTGACACTTTACGGATGACCCCTTACCATATATTTTCAAGTTTTCATGTCGCCAGTTATGAAAAAGTGATTCGACGGCTGTGTTTTTCAATGATTTCAGGGACATTGTCTTTGAATATTTTGAGGGCATATATCACTCATGAAAATTTATGTTCATTGCAGCATGAAATATACACCTGAAGATGGGGTAACATTTTGTATATGTCATTGTTCACTAGATCTTGTTCAAAGTTTTTGACAGAATTTATCGGTGGGATGAGATGGGTTAGACATTAAGATACATTTTGGTAGTATGGAGTTATGAGCATCCTATGAAATGGCAACATTTCAGTTTTACAATTACAATCCAGCAGCTGAATCATATTTTTATAATCAGTCATGTCAACAAATGCAGCAAAGAACTTCAAGATAATTTGTTGCAACAATGTTACATAAATGTTGCTTTGAAACAAGCAGTTTGTTCAAACATTGAAGAGGGTGCTACTAGTTAATTGCGTATCAATATATATGGGATGCTTAAGGTGTACATGGATTTATGAACACGCATTCACCTGTTTGTATAGATTATGTATAAATGGAAATATATTGTTGTATTTACAAAACAGTTGCATTTGATTCAAAGCTACTTTTATTAATATACACCCAGAGTATACAGAAGCAATATTTAGCAGGCTAACATTTAACAAGATGTTCCATATAAAGCTGTACACTCCAGATGACAAATGAACAAGGAAGCTATTAGTTTGCTGAGAAGGAAGTCTTGAAATAGTGGTCCATCCATTTATTCAAGATATATATTTAAGCTTTTAACAAGGTTTATTTTCTAAAATACTTGCAAACTTGTGAAGAATTTGAGGAAATGTTCATAATGTTTGGAGAATAATTTAATACAGTTTTTTCTTTTGGACATTTTAACTTAAAGTTGATAGACTTCAACTGTTCGTCAATGTTTTGTCCTGAACTGTGTGAATTAGTTATTCTTCTGCTCACCAGATGGTTGTGCAGGCTGTCCAATGCCTGAGTTTGGTGTTTTCCTCAATTATATTCATGCACGGTGAATCCAATATTGAGTTTCAACTCTTAAAACGGATTTTCAAGCTTTATTATTTATAGAAAGTGATCTACTTCACATACTGCTGTTTCAAAAATGGAATGTTCATAATCTTAAATACATATTAAATTTAATGTTATTAAACAGTGAATACGGCTGCTTTAACAAAGGCGGAAAGGAGTGGTCAAAACAAAATCCATATTAATTAAGTTGTTATAAAATTGCAAAATATTGAAATAATTATATTTTCAACTGCATCTGTAACATTTTATGATGTTTTGGGAGCATTTAAAACATTTTAGTCTGTATTTATATGTGCTGGCTCACATTTCAATCTAAATTATGTACGAGCAGGTACTAGTATAATGATCCTGATATAATAAATTAATTATTGAATGTTGGTTGTGTATCATACAAATGTTTGATTATGTGCTTGTATAAAGAAATATAGGCTTTAATAAATGTGTATTAAAACGTGCTGATCTGTGTGTTCGAAATAACTGATTTGCAGATAAGAGATGTTGCAGAAACATTGAATGTGAGAACAGTCGCAATGCACGTGTAGTTGATACTACAGAAAATGTCCCCAGTCTCATATAAATATGGAAAAATGTGAACTTAATATAATAACAAAATTGTATTTTGTTACGTATGTGTGTTCGGGTTATTGGATAACCATTCTTCTCATCCAGTCTGTCCATGGATTACTGCAATAGCCATTCAAACTATGATGATTCTTTGCTAATTTATGCAATATGTCCAACGTTATTTGCCACCTTGTCTTACTATATGTAACTTAATACACTTAAAGTCAACACTTAAGAAATGAAAATGCTGCTTAGTGCAAAATAAGACATTGGCCAAGGCTCGTACATCAATAATGATTATACACATTATTTACCACCGGAGAGATGTCAGCAAAATACGAGTATATTTGCTGATGTGGAAATATGAGAAATGGTCAAAGTTGTTTCCGATAGCTCCCATTCTTAAATGAGGGAAGCCGTACAATTTATTTTGTTATGATATCTTGTACTGGGCCCTTGTCAAACTCTGTGTAATAATGGGATCGCCTCAAGAGACCACGTGGTTGTTGGTGTGGCTTTCAACTAATGATGTACACTGTATTTGGATAACGTAGAATACAAACCCTTGCTGATTTGCAAGTATACAGTTTATGCACAGAATCGACAAATTGTATTCAGCAAAGAAAGCAAAATTAATATATTTTGATTATAGCGTGAATCCTTGAGGCAAAATATATCACAACTATTAAAATAACCTGTATAATCAATTAAGCATGTGTACATAATAGTTAAAGTTCTTCTGATTCTTTACAATGAAACTACATTGTTTATTACATTAATTAACATGTATAATGATGTCTAGAGCATCGGTAGAAGTATCAATTACAGCTAATTAATTATTTCGGCAAACTAGTGTAATCATGAATTATTACTTTTTGCACTACACTCTACGGATAACGTAGAATACATACAAATATAAACCTTTCGTTGATGTATTTGTTAGATGTATATATAATATAACAACTATGTTCAAATATAACATAGCATAAACACATGGTCGATCATTCACTACCTAATGTGGTAGATTCTGAAATACCACAAATAACTCCAATATACATTCATGATCAATTCCAGCGATAGCACAGTCATAATATATGATAATGTAAAACACTCAAGTTCCTAATCCTGGCAAGATGTTTGCATTATGTATTGGTATAACTATTTTATAATACAAATCAAACCATTCAACAGAAGACATTGCAATGGTCATGTCACTTGTTGTGACACAAAAGTAGTAGACTTAATTTGGATGATGTTTAAAACGAATAAAGTAGAACACCGAATCGGCCTGTAAACGATTCGTACAGGTGAAAAACGATGACAGCACATGCATAACTACCTGTGTTTAAATGTTTACTTTGGTGGAATATGTGATAATAATGTGGCCACAATATCCTACCCATCGTTGACCTCAGTGATCTTCCCTATGGACACATTCTTGACATATAATTTAACTGCAACAGTGTTACCAACGATAATATATTCAGGTGTTTCCATTAATGACTACTTTGCAGATTTATGAGTTTGTTGAGTTGTTGATTATTCATTTATCAGCGTGTCATGTTCTTCATCTTTTGCTGTTTCATCTATGGATACTCTTGGTTCCTTAACTGTTTCTTTCTTTCTCATGGCGTGCATTGGACATGTAGGATGAAAGTTGGTCAATGATCAGCAGAATGGACTGAAACACACGTCAAAACATTGAAGGCCTACTTTGTAATAGCCGAGTAGCATCACAGCGCGAGTCGTCATTGAGCTCGGACTCTGACAGATCCGCTGGAAGGTTTTGCTGACCCTTCATTCACCGCATCGTTCATGAACAATAGGTACGGCACACCGGACTCCGCCTGGGAAGTACCCCATGCGTAGTCGTCTTGCGCATTCCTGATAAGTAGCCCATTCTTCACCGCATTTACAGCTGCTCATGTGCCATCACATGGGCGGTTTATAAAGCCACACTAGCAATAACGCCTAGACGCTGATAAACTGATGTTGAACACGACCTTGTGTGGCGACACCATGTTGGCTATTGTGCTGTTTCTATATCGATTCGTCAGATATCTGCTGGGTTTTGGGCAAGTTTGCTTTGACCCATCCATCGATGATCTTAGAGAATGAGATGACAGTTGCAATATTGTGAGCCATCTGATCGGGCGGCTCTACTGTTAATCTCGTATGTGTCATGTCTCCAGTTGTACCGTTACCTGCTTCTTTGCGTAGTAAGCATTGCTCGGCTCTTTGAAGAGGTGGAACATATATTTGTGGAGACAATATACATGCACGGTACAATCAGCTTAAATCAAAACCTCCACGAGAACTGCGAAGTTCAAATTATATACTTGAACTTTTTCTGGATACTTATTTTCCAGAAAAAGTTTACTGTCTGAACTTCGTAACATTTTATCTGCTTTCCATTCCCTCATTTTTCTCTTCTCTAGATTCCTTGATCAACAGCGCTGTTTTGACTTAAGGCCTACTACTGTGCCGTGCATTCCCTCTCTGGCCAAATAATGCACATCATTTTGTTCTTTACGTTTCCTGTAGCGCGCATGAGTTTGTGTCAAATTGCGTGGAATTTTGCAAATACCTGTCTTATCTACCTATCCTAATACTTCAGAGCATATTATAATAGGAAACACAAATGTTATTATGAAAGGCTTAAGCAACGAATTATCCCTATAATCTTGTGTGACGATAAATGACGACTAGGCCTACAAACTTCAGAAAAATACCCTAGAGAGATACCCTAGAGAGATTATTTAATCACAGTATCAATAAATGCTGAGAAAATAGTAGTGAACAGTGTTCTACGTTGTCCATTTGTGTTCTACATTATCGATTACATTTTACGTTATTGATCCTTTGCTCTCAGAAGGTCAGGCAATTTTTGGCTGGTAACAATTCTGTTAGTATTCACGTCAATTTAAACACCAAACTGATTCATTATAAAATAAATATTTTAGTAATGTCTCAATGTGAACGAAAAACAGCTCAGAGATATACAGTATCATGCGTGTTTGTCCGGCATTTTTGCAAATAAAGATTTAGTTTTGCACTGGCAAGCTTAGAATTCCGTTAGATATCAGAACTACGTCTGAATCTGGCGCCGTTGGAAGGGTAGCGACACTCCTTTCCCATGCGATAACGTAGACAACGGATAACGTAAAACACGGCCATTTCACAGTTTAATACTGCTACTACTACTGAAGCCGATGTCCATCGGTTATCTGATAGTGATGTGCCCTGCATAGGCGGATGCAGGGGGCCTGGGGACACTTGCTCCCCTAAACCTTTGTAATTTGGCATGCCCCCAGACTTTTTTGAATGGGCCCCCGTTGCCGTGCCCTTTAGACTTGTGGAATGTGCCCCCGTTTAGGTTAGAAAAAGCTGAAGTTACGGCGACGCGGCGGCGAAATATTTGCAGCAGCACCCCCAGCCCCGTCTTCCGATGTGACAGTGGCGCCAACCGAGGCAGCAGCGAAGCTGAACCAGAGCTGAAAATGCGGCGGCGCGGTGGCGAAAAATTGTTAACAGTACCCCATCTCTCCCGCCTTCCAATGTCATGGATGATCCGACACAGCGACAGCGGAGTCGTGCTGAGGGTCTGGCTCACACCACCGAATATGAATTTGAGTCGGCCGCCAGTGGAGGTTTTTGCCCCCCCCTCCGCCCCCAGACTATCTTCTCTGGACCAGCCCGTGCCCTGCCCAGATCCACCTCTGTCTTCTGATTTGTTCAATCACGTCTATGACCTTTTTTTCTCTTTTACCAATGTGTTTGTTTTTCTTTCCCGATATGTTATGTTTAACATACTTCTTTCCATCTTGTTCTTTGCATGGATGGTGAGTGTCCATGATTCTGCGCCGTATGTCATCGCTGGAAGTACGCACGGGTTTTACACTTGTCTCTTCAAGCAGGTTCCAAAGTTACAATTGAAGATGTCGCGGTGTTTGGCGAATGAATTGGATAAGTTCATGCTAAATCACCATAATCTAAATTTTGTACAGCAGGAAAACGCCAATCGTGTGTGGTTGCGTGTGGGTTCGTGCGTACGTGTGTGTGTGAGTGTGTGTGTGTGTGTGTGATTATGCTGTGTGCGTGCGTGCGTGCGTGCATTAGACCTCCACGCGTACCCTGTAACGACAGAGACCACCCAACAGCCAACGAAAACAATTGTTCAATTTTTAATTCAAATAAATGCCATGAAAATATAATCGCATTGTCGTCACTGCAGTCCAACCAATGCCATTGTTCTCTACACGAAACGTAAACGGCTTCAATGATTAAATTGAATTTGGCGATCATCTGATAACACAATCAATGAAATCATTGCAAAGTCGAGGCCGCGCAAAGATTTCCGCCTACAATTGTATTACGGAGTACTCCAGTGTCTAGCAGGTTCGTCAGACGTACGCTGGGCGCGCGCGTGATGCGCCTCGTTTTCGTCGTATCACCTGATGCGCGCCGTAGTCGATTCGGTGCCGTGCGCAATGTTAGTCATAGCATACGATGTGCTGGGGCTCGTCCTTGCAAACAGTTCGTATGTTCGACTCCCTGCACAGCGGGGCCAGCTTGAAGAGGATGATGTTAGCGCTGGAGACTTCCTGCTGCATGTTCTTCCACACCGCGTTTTCTTCTGTAAACATAAATATTGTAAATGTTAAAACTGGTTGTTGTAAAAAAGTAAGAATGTAAAAGATAAGTTTTTATATAGCGTAATATCCAGTCCTTAGGACTGCTCAAATAGTCAGATACTTGTTCGTACAGGTAAGTGTGCTGGTGCAACGAGAGAGGACGAACTTGCCTAACGAAACGAAACGAAACGGCAGCAGATAATTAGAACCTGGGTTCTCTCGACGGTTGTCTGTTCATTCGCCCGGTATCAACCTTAGTAGTAATTATTGTTAACATAAAGTTCTTAGTTTATGACTGAATACGCGTTTATATATCTCGTTTCCTCCATAATGCTGGAAATTGTCTTTCTTAAAACAAGGAGCTTATCTGTTCCGTTTCCTGGAATCGGCAAGACTGGCCAGTTTGGCAGACAGTTTACTGGATTGCTTTTCTTGAGTGTGGTAATTCTTCTAGTTCTAGTTGTTTCCAGCAACGTTCTATTAACCGATTAAATATATATGCGGTTACAATTCAATTGGTCAGCCTTTTTCAGAACATTATCGCCAAGCCGACCTTTCTACACTGGCACTGAGGGTGGACACTGCCAGGGTGCCTGTCGTCCTCATTGGTTCTTTTACGTCCCAAATTGAGACGGGACCGACATTAACGTGATCTCCGAGTCACAGAGTCCCCGATGTTGAGAGCCAGGTTTTTTTAACCAAATACACCACACCCGCCCGGTCAGGGTATTGAACTCGGGGCGCCGGAATGTCAGGCGGATGTGCTAACCACTACACTATCGCGCGTCCCCCTATTTCGTGACCACCCCTGTCCGTTTATCAGTTACTACTATTATGTTCTTAATATTATTGTGAAAGTAGACGGCCTGCCAAATTGCGTTTAATAAATCTGAAACATCGTTCAAAATATGAACGCTGCACCGGAGAAACATAAACATTCTATGCAAAACACTCGAGCAATGAACATCGGCGAATTGGCTGTGTCTTGGAGCGACATGGGGCTATCCGCATGCTTTGGAATTTATCTTTGAAGTTGGCTGAGAAACACAAACAAGACGTATGTTTTTTTGTTATGCATATGACACACTTTCCTACATACTTATGCATGTCAAAATAGTTGTCAGGTGTCTAATAATCTATCTACACAGTTCACCAGACATGAAATACACATTGTGACAATTTTAAGAACGTCATGGAGCTATCATGGAGACACTTCCAAATAACAGGTCACTGCTATCACTACACCCATGCACCAGTGCCCGTATTCATTTCATGGACCACCCATGGCAAGCAAAATAAAGGGAAACAGAAAAAAACGTAGGTGGCCCACATCAAATTGATCTCGGACACCTTCATTTCGAAGTGGCTTGCATTATTACATTAATTAAATATCGACTCTTGTGGAAACAGTTCGTCAATCCCCCTGCCCAGTGGTGACGACTGAAGAATATTTTCCCAGTAGCGCACATGTATAGGCCTATATACACGCGCACGCACGTACACACACACGCACGTACACACACACACACGTACACACATTTGTGCAATCATTTTGTAAAAAAGATCGTTTGAAAGATAAAGAGAGTTCAATTTACTTTGAAATCACTTATTCTATTTTAAACAACAGTTCGAGTTGATTCCTTGCAAACAAATGGACTAAAATAATTATTTAAAAAATTTATATCAATAACAATTAGTTTAAATTGATTTACGCTTTCGTTGTTTTTCACTAATGTTGTTGTTTGGCGATACAAAACTACATTTTCAAAACTTCTTCCAACAATTGTTTTTCACTAATGTTGTTGATTGGCGATACAAAACTACATTTCCAAAACTTCTTCCAACAATTGTTTTATTCGGAAATAAAGGTTCGGACAACCCAGAAGACGTGCATACGGGTAATGCTATAATTTGGTACACATTAAAAGGTCACGAAGTAATTTAGGCATGTATATTCAACCCTGGCGATTCACCGCAAACTTCAACCCACCCTGGCGAATAACAGCGGTACTTCAGCCCACCCCAGCGACTAGCAGTGGATCTTGAAGTCAGATTCATCGCTCACAGACAGCAGTTTAAAGAGTATCGTGGACCCGACCGAGATGGCCTGTAGCAATTTCCTCAACTTCTGGTTTTCTTCTGAAAAAAAATAGAGACACTGATAAAGGGGTGGTCGTCGGTGAGGTTTCGCATTGCAAGCTGGGACATAATTATTTGCAGATCCATTTTGAAAATGATAAGTAGGCGTACTTTGTGTCGTGTTAATTCGTGATAAAAATGTTATGATCGCAAGTGTTTCCTGCGAACATTGGTTGATTCAATTTTGAAACGCCTAGTTTCAAATTGGTCGGTGTCTGGAGATAATTACTTTTTTTATTTAGATAGCCTTAACGGGAGAAGCAAAGAGGTGCCAAATCCGGGAAGTAGGATGAACAAAAGAAAGAGTCGATACGTTCGCGTAATCATAGGCAGAGATATGGGGAAGGGCCTGGGGGGACGTGCCCCCTATACCATTGAAATTGGGCGTGCCCGTAGACCTATTTGAATTGGCCTACGTAACCGTGCCACCGGCGGCGAAAAAATGTCAACAGCACCCCCCCCCCCCCCCGTCCTCCGATGTCACCAACCAAAGTGAGACAGCGCGGAGAAGCTGGAGTTATGGCGGCGCGGTAAGGAACAATTGTCTACACCACCGCCAGTGGAGGTTTTTGAGTCCCCCCTAAACTACCTTTTCCGGATCCGCCCTTAGTAGTCCTTGAAACTGTCTCAGGAAATCCCAGGTAACCACTGCTGATTATTTACTTACATGTTTACAACTTCTCTTATCTTATCTTATCTAGTTTCCTCAGCTGCTCTTGGACTCATTTTCGTTTTAGCTAAAGGGAGTTCGTTTATCTCTTCGTTTCACGGTGGCGCACCCTGAACGATTAAAATTCCCGCAAAGTGATTCTTGTAACGGACTACCTTTCATGAAATCGAGGATGATAAATTTTCCCTACGTTGATATACTTCGCCTTTACAATAAAACTCGTCAAAGTGAAGTATTTTGTATAAAAAAAAAATGAAAAAGTTCCACATGAATAGTTGTAATTGTTTCTCTCCATTTGTGTTTGTTTTAGTGATCTTACATGATAATACATGACCATTACATGATAATACATGACCATTACATGATCATACATGACCATTACATGATCATACATGACCATTATTTGTCTATATTAAGTGAAACTAATCATAAAGTCTAAGTTTAGTTGCATAACTCTTGAACCAATTCATATGTCACTCACTTCTTTTGTACGCATGCACATAAACAGGCATGTACGCACTCACGCACGCACGCACTCACGCACACACACTTCCCAGAGAAGTCGAGATGGTGTTCGATTGAACAGATCTGCCAGGGAGTAAATTGTAAGGCGCTTAGAGCATTCCCGAGAACTGGATATTGCGCTAAGAACATACCTTTACTTTTTTACACGCACACACAGTAGACAAATATATAGCGAAAGGGCAGGGGGAATATCAGAGGATCGTGATAGGGGGAGACTACTCGTTGATAGGACGGAAAGGATCACGTGATATGGCCTCTTCCCCTCCCACTTCGCCGGGGTCAAGGGTGGGTGATACAGGGATATCAGCAAAATACGTTCTGCATTTTAAAACTCATACGTGGACTGCAATACCCGGCCACTGAACCACGATTTGCAGTATTTTATTATATTTACAGTGACGTCATCTAGAGAGGTGCGTACCACTCAGTTTTGTCAGGTAGGAGAAACATCCCTGTAGAAAGTCATAGCATGTAGCAATGACATAAGTAAATAGCTGTAAATAAATATCGTTGCGTCCTCTGAACTGTATCGCCAAACTGTAGAACTGCATCAGGGAAGCGAGCGAACACAAAATGGAGCGAGTATATCTCGGCGTATGGGATGATATGATGTTACAACGCCCCCAAAGTTAGCGCATTGATATAATTGATACTGAACATGGTTTCCTTAATTGCATTATTATTCAGCCAGCATATGAACGACAGAGGGAAACACATCCGGTTGTGTGTGTATTTAAATATGAATACCATCGATTAGTGTTTGCAACGCAGTGTAGTCCTATGCACGCAGTGTGCAACTAAAAATCACTGCAATCAAATGGATCCCAAAAGTATGACCATTAAAATGTACACGTTTGCAGAAATATACGACCTGCAGCTGCTTTACAACACAACCGAAATCTACTTTGTTGTATACTACAATGTGATTTTTCAAGTGAAGTTCTGCAAGGTGAAGTCCTACAAAACATATGTATTACTTATGTCGTCGAGTTTCTTTGTATACGTTGCAGTGTATGCAACATCGATGGAAATATAATTAATATAATTTGAATATTGCGTAATGCCATTTATCTTTATCGTATTAATTAATCCTTGTAAAAACTGAGGTGTCATTAACAATGGCAACGGTTGCGAGAAGTGTAAATTGTAGATCTCTTCAGACGTTTGAGAGGGCATCCGATAAATTATTTTTGTTGAACGTTTTGTAGCCATGTCGCTTTAGTTTGTTGTGAAAACGTATCACATTTCACCGAAACAAAAAGTTTGTCGATTCGTCGTAGAATAGTTTCTCTTCATGGATTAGTTTGTCACGGTGATAACTTAATGACATACTGCTGTATCCTTATAGCGGACGGAATATGTCAGCAGCTATTCCATCTTATCGATCTAAATGAACCGGTGTTATCTTTTACAACACACACACAACATATTCGTCGTCAAGCTTATCCCAGCAGGGCCAATGAACACGTTGTTTCTGTCGCCATCATTAGAACAAGTTATTTTACCGGAGAAACAAAGGCGGCTCATCTAACAACATTCTGTCACAGAGGAGTCGCAGTATATCTAACAACTGCATTCATTCGTCAATTCGTGGACTAATCGTGTCTCATCTAACAAGTAGTATTATGTCATGGACCATTCATGGTTCTTACTACAATTAATGTTTGGCCACGAAGAACTCAAACATCAGCAGCCGTTTAGAAATGTGGGCAATTTCTTTCACTCCACCAGCCATTCACGAACCAATCGTGGCTAACGTAAGCATTAACAATTATTATCTGGCCGTGGAAAAAAAAAATCTGCAGCCTTTTCGAAATTTTGGGAAATTGTCATTCCCTCTTCTTTAACCGTGTACTTTAGAAGAGAGGAAACAGAGGATACTCTCTATGTGGTTTCTACGTCTGGGGAAGTAGAAAAACGTTCTCTCGGGTTACAGGGAGGCGGTCTGTTTCTCTGCTCAGAATTAACCAACGTAGTAACTTGTAAGAGGTAGTTTATCGTGTTGAAGGTGGGAAAATGGGAAATTTTTAAACGTCAAAAGGCATTGCGGTTAGCTCAGCCAAGCTGTCTGTTTTGCCAATAAAGCTTGCTTTCAAATGAGATGTTTGTATTGTTCCTTGCTCCCTGCGACTGAAGCTGTTTCCTGCTCGGATGAACGACGTACGCAGTTTGTATGACAGCAATACAGACTGTATGCAAACGCCCCGATATCGACTCCCTTACCTATCCCAATCGCGTCACGTGCTCGGTTCGATTGTTGGACAGTTGTCCTGTCCATCACGTGACCTGTTGACTAGCAAAACCTCCGTCGAGCCATCAAAATGGATGGCGAACAAGTGGTGAGTTTGGACATTCCGTCGTATATTTTGTTGAAATTCTGGTCCCAAAATTAATTGACGTACATAACCGTTGTCAGTATTTGGTGGCAAAGGTAAGGCTTGGCGGAGGTCACGCACGACATTCTGGTTGTGACGTAGTCAAACGGCGACATACCAAAATACGTCAATTGAGCAGTATATAGTTTAGTGTACCTGCCACCTCTCCCGAAATGTGTGGGAGTCTGCTGGATGTTGAATTGTAATTGAAGGGTATAGGAAAAAGATGGGGAATGGGGTCGAGATCGGATAACTAGCAGACACTCTCTAATGTCATAGCTGGCCCCTAAATGTGCCACTAGCATGCTTAATAACTTATAGGTGCACTCACCCGAGTTATACCAGTTATAGAAATCGCACTTAGAGAGCCACTGATAGACGGAGCCAAACTGTATGTCCCAGCCTCCTCGAAGCTTCTGTATTGAGTCAGTCGCCGCTACCAGAACGCCACCTGGCGGCAAATGAGTATTTAATTAGGTGACTTATTTTTCTCTGAAACATCTCGTAATAGGCCCTGTTGGTCATCTACATCATCTCCTGTTCAACTGGCTGTTATTTATGATAATACAGACAATTCATTCATTCATCGTTAATGTTGTTTTATTACAAACTGCAAAACATCACGTATTTTCGCAAACACCAAGAGGTGAATTATAATTGTAGCATCGTATTTCATTTGATTATGTAGGAACAGAAATGTTATAGATAGTAATCAATGCCGTAGTGGGGGTTTTGGCCACCACATGCGAACATGGGGGCCAGGGGGTTTGAGCCCCCCACTTTTGTATATAGCAAATTGCGGTAAATAATCTAGCTAGTAATATAGAAGGTGTGCAGTATGCACAGAGGTATCTTTTCCCTTGAATTATATATTGTAAATCTGTGACAGTTCGTATGCTGTAAATATGTATAACAGCATTCAAGGGTTTTTTCAGTCACTAACTAGCTAGAATGGAAAATTATTATATATATATATGTACAAATTGTAGTACATAGCATATGCGGTACATAGATCAGTAATCTTTATGTACCTGTCTGTGCACAGGATGCGAAATACACGGTATATATTGTCTGTGCACAGTGGCAATCCCTGTGAATTAATAAATTTGGATTGCCCATTACCAACCTATGAAATAGTTGGTGTAACTTTATACAAACAGAGAAAGGGCTGCATGAACAATTCTGTAACACATGTCATCATATATACACTGGGGGTGAGGGGGTACCGAGCGAAAGTAGCACACGAAATTAATTTTTGGCCTTCAGGATGAAAAGCTTTTTTGTGTAACAACGTAGCGAGCACCTAGCGGATAAGCTAGGTGGTAAAAACAACCTGTTTCCCCTCTAATACTGCACACCCCTTTTATTCGCCCCAGCGCTTAATTAAACTGGCCTAGAATGCTAATTAAACCGCGTCACCTGAGCGGCACGCGATTGGCCAGCAGCGCATGCGCGGGAAAATGTTTGCAGTAAGAACAGAGAAGCGGGTTCTCGTTCAGTTCGATTCGCATTGCCGTACAGAACACTTCATCTTCAACTGTCAACAAAATTTTGATTCCCTCCCACCCTCCCAGTGTGTCTTTGATGTACATGTATTGTCTTTTATATAATATCTGCAATTTAGCACGGTCAATATCAGATCACTAAGGGGGTTTGAGCCCCCCACTTTTGTATATAGCAAATTGCGGTAAATAATCTAGCTAGTAATATAGAAGGTGTGCAGTATGCACAGAGGTATCTTTTCCCTTGAATTATATATTGTAAATCTGTGACAGTTCGTATGCTGTAAATATGTATAACAGCATTCAAGGGTTTTTTCAGTCACTAACTAGCTAGAATGGAAAATTATTATATATATATATGTACAAATTGTAGTACATAGCATATGCGGTACATAGATCAGTAATCTTTATGTACCTGTCTGTGCACAGGATGCGAAATACACGGTATATATTGTCTGTGCACAGTGGCAATCCCTGTGAATTAATAAATTTGGATTGCCCATTACCAACCTATGAAATAGTTGGTGTAACTTTATACAAACAGAGAAAGGGCTGCATGAACAATTCTGTAACACATGTCATCATATATACACTGGGGGTGAGGGGGTACCGAGCGAAAGTAGCACACGAAATGTTATAGATAGTAATCAATGCCGAGTGGCCGCTCGACCTGATAAAAGTTTGTGGAAAAAGCGACGATTTATGCTACTAGGCGTTTTCGACTTTCCATTTGGTATCTGTGGCTGTAAAACGACTATAGCCACAGCTGTGAATACACTTAATATCCGATAATTAAAGTGAACTTTCAGATTGGCAAGTTAAAGTAAAATGTGTCATTTCCTGTATAAAACACCCACACTAAATACACATTAGTTAGCCAATTGGTCTCGCTGTATGTCTCGTTAAAGATTAGTTCTTGACAAAAATACAAAAAGTTTTAAATGTTTTTTTAAAAACTTTTTTGATGACGTCCAATGTACCGTGGCAATGTAGTTAACTCGCAATTAAGGTCACCCTAGGACAGCCCGAAATTAGTTTCATAACAATAAATTATAGGAAACTTGTCCCGCTGATACGGATAGTTCATTATCCCGCTAGACGAACAGGATAGAATAGAGCAAAGTACCGAACTGGCAGATAACAAGTTGTGAAATGTGGCTGAAGCGCCCGAGAAAGCAAAACACTTGCCTCTCTCGTTGACAAGTTTCGTGTGTCCTGGAATGTATTCCTTGTAGAAGACGTTGCAATCGCGAATAGTTAAGTCAGACAACTGTATCCATACGTTCAGTGTCGCTGAAACAGGAACAATGCAACCTCGCATTACGGTCACCTCGGTAATACAGTAACCTCGCAATTAAGGTCACCCTAGAGTAGGCCCCAAATATTTCTGTAACAGTACATAATAAGACAAATAATATCGCAATACGGTCACCTCGCCATTCGGGTCACGTTTGTCCTGTCACGAGGGTGTCCGTGATAGCGAGGTTCCCCTTTACTTCGTTGATGATAACCATGTGATGGATTAAAGTTGTCCTAGCGACGCGTTTCAAGTAATATGATCGCAGTAACGATAACAAGGGAGCAAGTTGTATGGATCGTCGATGAATACTTGGGACATCTTTTTTGCAAGTACAGATTGTTGTTCGCCACAAACCTGTGGGGAAGCAGAACTCTGTCGAAGCGACGCGTTTCAAATAATAACGTTAACGATAGCAAGGGGCTTGTGGTATATCATAGGCGCCGGAACGAAACTAATGTTGGGTGGGCTGAGCCGGAGGTTCATTCAGCACCACCCCACTGTCTGATCAGGACATCGGGAGACGGGGAGGGGGTGTTCTGTTGAATATTTCGCGGCTATTTACAGCATTGTTGAAATTCACCAGAAACCACTTATTTCACCTCTTTGTGTCCAACATATTGGGGGACGACTAATCCGATCTCTAGCCTCCCACCAAAAAAATTCCACCCGAAAGTACACACCCCTTCTGTAAATGTTGAGGGGCTAATCCTATATCCAGCACCACACCAAAACTATTGGGGGGCTCAGTTCCCCAAGCCCCCACGGTTCGGACGCCTCTGTATGTGGATCGTCGACGAATACATGGAACTGGTTTGTTTGTTTGCATCCACAACGTGACGTTCGTTAAATACACGGGAACACATAATTTTTGGTAAGACAATCCGTAGAGACAACAGTGGGTCGCGATGATGGTGATGACGTCACTTACGTGCTGTGGCCCGCAGCGGAATGACGACCATGTCGACGCCATGCAGCCAGTCGTGCTGACGTACTTCCGGGCAGCCATTGTACCACATGTGTGCGTCGTGAAGAGTGGCAAACTCCAGCACCACCATGCCGGTGCCGTCGGGGAAGTAGCCGTCAACAGTCTCAATCTGTAATGTCATGGATAAACAAACTATAAGCCGTTATATATATGATTGTTGTCGACTAGGAAGTACCTTTAAACTTTGTAGACCTGGAAGTTTTAGAAGGTAAACATAAATGTGTGTGCGTGCGTGTGTGTGTGTGTGTGTGTGTGTATGCGCGCGCGCGTATACACGCGTGCGAGTATGCATGAGTATACGTATGTATGCATGTGCGTACGTACGTGTGTACGTGTGGATGTATGTATGAATGTAGATATATAGGTAGGTATATATGTACGCACGTAATCATGACGTACGCACGCACGCACGCACAAACTGGCAGTGTTTTTGATTTTAAGCGTATTGAAAACATTGAAACGTTACATGCCGTGTAACTTTCCAATGCTAGGAGTTTGTTGTAGTATAAGACGTGAGAGAAAAAGGAGACACGTGTAGCGACACTCACGCATTCCCCGATGCCGATGATGCGGCCGTGGTAGTTCTTGAGCACGGATAGGTTGGTGGTGAGGGAATTTCGCATCGGCAGGATGTACTGTTTGCCGAATCGCACAAACACGTAGACACGTTCTTTCTGTAGGAGCAAACACAATGTGTACAGTCTGATTCTTCTACTATTAATTGGCAGTGTCCAGTTTCGGACATTAACGCCAATGGGAGTTTAACGAATGGCATCCCAGCTCAGTGAATCCACGACGGGTTTTCAGTTTTCCTGCGAGGGATCTTTTATTTCCCCTTGAATATACATCATATACAAGGAACGGCGAAAGACGCAGACTACGTAGCGTGAACGAAATTGTCCAAGTTTCGACACGGCCGTCGATACCGGTACTGAACCACCGACCGGTCGGCACCAGGATTCGAACCCCTGTTCTCCTATCGACAGTCCGGCACTCTGATCGCTCGACCATCGCGCCCCATTATACTAAGCACTCTAGCTAAGAGCATCATTGCCAAGACTGACAATATTATTTTAGTTTATATTTCATAGCACCTAAGTAGTACGTAATGCAAGCACATTTATCTGCATTTGTGTGTAGTACTTTGGGGAATATTTGTATCAAATAGATCGACTTAGCACAGCCTTTATGCCCAATATGCAGAGTCAGTGAGATCGGTACTTCTCAGCACGTTCAGAGTTGTAAGCAAGGGTGAGACAATAATGCAAGTCTCCCTGACACAATGAGTGACCAACATGCAACGCTATAAAATATCCGCTGAACATAATTATTACAATGTTGTCAATATGCACTGTAGCGAATGTTTAAAAAAACTGATGACCGTTCGGTTTGATCGTTAATATCATGTCTTTATTAAGCGATGCGACAGTAGAGGATCATCGTTAATATTATTTCTTTATTAAGCGATGCGACAGTAGAGGATCATCGTTACTATTATGTCTTTATTAAGCGATGCGACAGTAGAGGATCGTCGTTAATATTATGTCTTTATTAAGCGATGCGACAGTAGAGGATCGTCGTTAATATTATGTCTTTATTAAGCGATGCGACAGTAGAGGATCATCGTTAATATTATGTCTTTATTAAGCGATGCGACAGTAGAGGATCATCGTTAATATGATGTCTTTATTAAGCGATGCAACAGTAGAGGATCATCGTTAATATTATGTCTTTATTAAGCGATGCGACAGTAGAGGATCGTCGCCTAGAAACAACCTGTCCACAATAAACAATTAATTGAATCACCTCGGTCGCACCGTTTGAATCTTCGTGCGTTTTGGTCAGTATTTTAATGAAAGACAGGAGAAGGCTGCAAGCCGCTGGACACGGGGAAGACAACGATTGATCATGGAGGACTGCTTCAAGAGGTATTTCAGAAAGACGGGAGAAGACGAAAAACGGAGAGAGATGGGAGGTGCGGTTGGGGTAGATGGCATGGGGCAATGGAGAGCGACACAGAAAGGGTAGAGCTACTGAACTTTGCCGCTATACAAATGAAACACAAAACATTTCACTGCCCGCCTACGTCATGTATATGATAATCACAAACAGTTGATGTATTTCAGAAAGACGGAAGAAGATGAATGACGGACATTGATGTTGACTAAATTATCGGGGGCATTGGAGGGCAATAACCTAAAGAGTAAAGGATGCCGTGGATAGCGGAATACAATACGGGGAAGTACATGTTCACCGGCCGTGACGAGGGGTCACCACAACCAGTCACAGTACCCTTCAACACAGACACCCACAGAGCTCGTACAATTGCCGGGGTGTTGCGGACAAGTGCATCGGTTTAACCGGCCGCACGTATTCGGCCGCTGAGACACCGTCCGCTGGCGCTGGACAAGGCAACACCCGGCCGTCTGCGGACGCGCGTGGCTCCTACATGCCGCATTCTCCGGCCACTGGTCAAGCGGCATGCTCTCCACACAGTGCATGTCGTAGGGTATGCGCTCGCTCGTGTAGTGCCTGGGCAATGGCGGGTAGGCGCTGCCTCCCGCTACGCTCCCCGCCACGTTGATCGGGTTACACAGAGTCCGCTCCCGGATCTGAGGACAGATGTCTTCCGTCCGGTGCATCCTCCCGACGCACCCGAGGAGGTCCGGCCGCGGCGCCATGCGCCACTCTGGCGCGTACTCCGACAGCTCTGACCATTTGGTACGCGGCGCCTGCACTACCGCGTTGGCCCACGTCCTCGCCTCGCCCGACGAGTCGAACTTAGGCTCACGACGCCTGCGAGGGCACGCCTTCGAGCAGTCCTCCATTGCTGACGCCAATAATGCCGGTGACGTCATCGACAAGTAAGCGCACATTCGGTAGATGGCGACGCCGTAGTTCTCATGCCGCGCGCGATGCGATCCGAAGACGTAATGTCGGAATCGTTCGCACGTTGCCTCAGAGAGGCTAGGACGGGAACTAATTAAGCGAACGGGTTAGCGGCTGATATCTCAAGAGTGCCATGAGAGACGTGCATGGTCGAGCTATAGGGGGCGCTGCTGATTAAATCAGTATACCTGTCAAGAGTTTCCCGGATTTGCTGTGAATCTCCCGGTTTCTCGAAACAAAATTAAATATGCTAGATTTTTGTGTGAAAACGAAGATCTCCCAGAAAAGAAGGTAATCTCCCGGATTTTCACTTCAGACCTCTAACAGCCCCCCCAGTCTTACGAAATCGTAAGACAGCGGAAAAGCTGACGTTACGACGGTGCGACGGAGGAAGTGTTCAATATCACCACCACCCTATCGATGTCATCAGTTGAACCGACGGAAACCTTCACTGGCGGACGAATCAAATGGGGAAGAAAATTGTTCACTGCCGCGCCGCCGTAACTTCAGCTTGTCAGCTGTCTCGGCTCGATTGATGACATCGGAAGACGGGGTGGGGGTGGTGCTATTGAATTTTGTTCGAACTATAGTCACGGGACACATTCAAAAGTGTCAATGGGGCACGGTCGCAGGGACCATACAAAAAGGTCTGGGGACACGCGAAATTCCAAAGGCTATGGGGCACTTGCCCCCAGGCCTCCCTAGACACTTGCCCCCAGGCCTCCCTAGACACTTGCCCCCAGGCCTCCCTAGACACGCCTATGCGACGTTCCTCCCTTCTCGAACCGTTGACTTTTTTGAGGTTGTCCAATTGTCTTGTGTAGTTAGATATTCGGTTTCTTGAGTTTGATGGCCGGTGACGTACTTGAATTTCGTCCGCCCTCGGTTGTCATTGTCATTATTCAACACCTCTACGGATAATACAATGTGACTGCCCTAAGACTCTTACGTGTGACTTATGTTGGAGTTTGACTTCTCGTAATTGATCGCTACGACAGCTCGAGCGTTTCAATCACCTTTACCAGTTGCCAATAGCTGGGGACTGCATTACCAAGCATCGGGTCATGTCCACACACAGGTGAGCACTGCCCACTGCACCAACGGAACTCAGGTGTGCTCTCCGATCACCGACGGATAAGTCTGGGGCCGTTCCCGATTATCTGTATTGTACATCGGATGGTTAAGTTAGGGTTTCTTCGACGGGAATCACCCTTCTATGGAAGTTGGCGCACTCTCGTCCCCTACGCTCTCAATGGGAGATAGCTGGTTGCTGACAATACAGACACTTACCACTAGCGCAGGCACTACAACCTACGCATTACACTACAACATCAGACGCATGACCCAGACATATGTTAACATATAACACCACTGTGACTTTGACATGTTTGCCGAATACCAAGAGAGAACCTTCGAACGAGATGTCAAAGGACAATGAAAGCGAGGGAGACCTTTGGAGAGGTGGAGAGACCAGATGGTACATTATACCCGGCTTCTGTTTCGACGTCACTGCGGTATGTTGTAATTATAACAGGATGGAGAGGTGTAGCATCATGTGGGGCAGCCAGGGGCCAATTGATGCGTTTAATTTATGTGGGCCCATTAAAGTTCATGGTATAGATGAAGTTGGGATGATTCTAGAGGTAACTGACATCACGTTCTATATTGGTCTTAACCATTATCTATTACCTGCTGGCCCAAAGGGTTGTTGACTTATTTTTTTGGGGGGGTGCGTTGGTCGAACTGTAGCTAGAGGCTCACCAACAAACCTACCACTGCACCCTACTTGAGACTCACCAAAAACCTGCAAACACACCCTACTCTTGAGGCTTATCAGAAACTTCCAATTGCCCCCTTCCACTGAGTCTCACAAAACCCCCCAACTGCACCCACTTCAAGCTCGCCAAATACCTTCAACTGCACCCCCTTTAATGCTCACTAAACACCTCCTCGCCCCCTTGAAAACCCCCAAACTGCACACCACTTTAACGCTCAACAAAAATATTTTACTGCACTCCCATAAAACATCAAAGTGAACACCCATTTGAAACCTCCAACTGCGCCCCCTTCAGAATAAAAAACAAACTCCAACTTAACCGTTGAAGCCTAACTCGTATCTCAACCGGTGGGGTGCGTTCGATCCCAGCACACCGTCCTGCCTACGGGTCTTAAAGGTCATGTTATATTATACACCACGTGCATTATCTAACGACTGCTGGTGACGTCATAAATGTCCCCAAAATACAAAAACCAGACCACGAACGTCCCAGAAACATCGCACTTTTTGAAAGAGTACACCCACAATAGTAGATTTATGCAGCTGGAAGGGAAACCATTTTTGACCAAGGTGAAACGACGACAGTAAACGGTCATGGTTATGTTTGCTCGATATATCACGTCTGCTAGATTTATAACTGCACGATGTCATATTATACTATAGCGGTGCATATGGTATTATTAATAATATTATGTCCGTTTTATGTATTACATTTCTGTTTAGTTGCACTAGCAAATGACCAAATGTAGTCTACATGCGGACCCTGCACAGCTGTGATATGCCTAAACAGGTTACGTCAAATTGACTACCGCCATTATCCAACGTCTAACGTCATCAACAACTTAAACAAATCGACGCATCGCTAACAACGAGAAACACAAACAATTGACGTATTTCATATTAGAAGGGGCCATCATAACCACGTCATGGCGGGCTAATGGAATTCTAAACACTAATTAATTAATTAGGACATTTAAGGTGATATACCAAACCGCAGACACGGTGCGGGTGTGCAGTCCTTTGTGGTGACTTACCCCAATAGATCATCAAAGTTTCGTACCATTAATATTAGACGTACAACTCCGGGTTGCGTTGACTTTACGGTGAATAACACAAATTATATATATTTATACAAACGATATGCATATTTTGCACACGCTAAGAACACAAGGCCGGATTAATATGTTACGTTTAACGCTCCGTGATTTACGCGGGTGCAATTCATTGCAAACTCCATAACCAGTCGCTGGGTTGTATTTAGAAAACGACACGATCGCAAGACGGGTGAAAGTGCGTAGGTGGCATAGCATGAGACTAGCTTACCCCCGACATTGTCTGTGATATATCGCCCGAAGCACCGAGTTAACGGAGGTCTTCAAAATTTGCAGCTATTGTTTCAGCCTCGTTTCGGTGAACTCGGCAAACGTCGGGCGTTTCCGGGCGGCAGTTCGGCGATCGCGTTAATTGATACAAATGCATTTATTGCGTGCATGCGTGCGCGTGGGCATGCGTGTGTGCATGCGTGGGTGTGTACATACACACACACACACACACACACACACACACACACACACACACACACACACACACACACACACACACACACACACACACACACACACACACACACACACACACACACACACACACACCGCGTTTAACAAATATCGTATTAGTAATATTTTTATGATAATACTATTAACATTATTATTATTGTCGCGTTTCTAAGGGTCGGGATACACTGACTCTTTTATGTCATACCTGTCCCGATTACACCCGTCGGATTTGGATTAGTCGGTTCGGATCGGTGCCAGTTAGCTAGTATATCTAAACGTTCGACCGAAATCGATGTTAGTTAGTATCAGTTGGATGTAGTTGAATGTTTTCAGCCAATGTCGATAAACTAGCCCCGATTATCGGACTCAGTCGGGTTCGGTCTGATCGGGTCTGGTCGGAGTTGTCAGTGTATCCACCGCAGTCGGGCAATCGGTGGTTGTTGTTCCAGGTCGGTAAAGCGACTGCCAATCACATGCACATGAGATCATGTGACTGTCCGTCAGTCACATGATAGGGTATATGGCAGATACAGGGCAGGCGGACGGCCGCACGAGAAGGCGTGTGCGTGTACGTGTGGGGGGAGTGGGGATGTATGGGGAGCGTATGAAACCTTCGCACCCCAACATATGGAACTGCGTGCATATGTCACATCACTGTGCCATAAGCTGCTTCAGTGTTCAGTCGGTGAGATCACACTTAATAATGTGACATATCTGGACCGAATGCGACATCGCTGTCCCGTTGGTGACAACACACTTGAATATGCGACACCATTGCCTCCTGTGACATCAAACCACGATGTCCCGTCTATGGCATTACACTACAGTGCGTTGCAACACTGTCCCGTGTGTGATATAATAAAGAACCTATATGTGATAACACTGTCCCGTCTCTGACATCACACTGCATCACCGGGGTGCACTGGTGCAGCGGACCATGTCCCCGGTGGATTGGTGCAGCGAACCACATCCTTGGTGTACAGGTGCAGCGGACCATGTCACTGGTGCACGGGTGCAGCGGATCATGTACATGGTGCATTGGTGTAGCGGACCATGTCACTAGTGCACTGGTGCACTGAACCATGTCCCTGGTGAACTGATGTAGCGGACCATGGTGCGGCGGATCATGTCTCTGGTGCAGCGGACCAAAATTTTGGATAACTCGTGCTGTGGACCATGTCTCTGGTGCACTGGTGCAGCGGGCCGAGTCTCTAGTGCACTATGCAGCACGCCTAGTCATGTGTCAGGTGTTGTGTTGTTTATCATTCAGCCGTGAGCTTTATGAATGAGTCATACCAGTACGCCAGTACTTCCCTGTTGGTACAATCAAATTGCCTAGTCCAACGACAAGGCTGCTCTTAAAACTAACTCTCAAATTCAGTGTATTGCTTTCGGCGGCGGGGCAGTGCCGTATCCGAACAACAAAGAACGCAGGAAAACATAGTCAATGCTTTCTGTATAGCTTGTCTTCTTCGGTACTGTTCATACATGAGAAGCTATGAAAAAAAATTAGCTAGTAATATAAAACATGACAGTAAGAGTTTTTATGCGTATATTCGAAGCAAACAGAAAGTTCAGGATAAGGTCGGTCCTCTAGAAGATAGTGCTGGAAATACAATATCAGAGGGATTCTTAATGGCAGAAGACCTGAATGAGTATTTTAGTTCAGTGTTTACCAGGGAAGATATTAGTTCACTGCCAGTACCAGAGGCTAAGTTCAAGGGGGCAGATTCAGACTATTTAGGACAGTTAGTTGTAACCTCGGAAATGGTAGCTAAGAAAATAAGGGCTATGAAGGATAATAAATCACCTGGAGTGGACGGCATTCCGCCCAAACTACTATTGGAAATTGTAGAACAAATTAGCGCACCGCTTGCAACAGTTTTCAATTTGTCATTAGAAGAGGGAGTGGTTCCTTTAGAATGGAAAGAGGCAAACATTATACCGTTATTTAAAAAAGGTTCGAGAAACAAGTCAGAGAACTATAGACCAGTGAGTTTAACATCAGTGATTTGCAAATTATTAGAAAGACTAATTAAAGATCACATGGTGGATTTTCTTGTTAAACATAACTTGATAAACCCATCTCAACATGGGTTTTTAAAAGCGAGGTCATGCTTAACAAATATGTTATGTTTTTTGGAAGACATCACTAGGTGGGTAGATGAGGGATCACCAGTAGATATCATCTATTTAGATTTTCAAAAAGCTTTCGACAAAGTACCACATCAAAGATTACTCCTTAAGCTAAAGGCCCATGGCATAGGAAATTGTATAATAAACTGGATAGAAAAATGGCTGAATGACAGAAGACAACGTGTAGTAGTTGATGGGGAGGCTTCAAACTGGAAATCGGTATTGAGTGGGGTACCACAGGGATCAGTACTAGGACCTATATTATTCTTAATATATATCAACGATTTGGACGATGATATAACAAGCAAAGTGTTAAAATTTGCGGATGATACAAAAGTGTTTAGAAGGATTAAAAGTGATGGAGACAGACAGCATTTACAAGATGATCTTGATAGATTGATCAAATGGTCTGAAAAGTGGCAAATGCTGTTAAATTTTGGGAAATGTAAATGCCTCCACACAGGTCATGGGAATGAAGAGGTAAAATATAAAATGGGGGGTACTGTTCTAAGTACTACTGTAAAAGAAAAGGACTTAGGGTTAACCATTAGTGCTGATATGAAGGTTTCAGAGCAGTGCGGAATTGCAGCATCAAAGGGAAATCAAATCCTTGGATTAATTAGGCGAAATATAGCGTATAAGAAAAAAGAATTCATAGTACCGCTGTACAAAACAATTGTGAGGCCTCATTTAGAATATTGTATACAAGCATGGAGGCCATATCGCAAGAAGGACATAGATATGCTAGAAAGAGTACAGAGGAGAGCGACTAAAATGATACCAAATCTGTGGGATCTTAGTTACGAAATACGCCTAAAAGAATGTGGCTTAACAACACTAGAGACCCGGAGATTGAGAGGAGATCACATAGAAGTGTTTAAAATATTGAATGGTTATGAAAATATTGATAGAAACATTTTTTTCTCAGTTAAGAAAGATAGAAGGACCAGAGGACATGAAGCTACATTAGTAAAGGAGCAGTGTAGATTAGATATAAGAAAGTTCTCATTCTCACAAAGGACTGTAAATGAATGGAACAGATTATCTCCTGATTGTGTTGGTGCTAGTAGCGTGAATATGTTTAAAAATAAAATCGACACACACCTTAAAAAGGCGGGATACATGTAGATAAAAAGTATTGGACTCTCGATAAGCCAAAAGGCTTCCTTGTCCAACTGCCATCCAGAGTAATTTTCTGGTTGGCAATCTTGTTAAATCTTGTTAAACGCCATTTACATTTTAAATACTAATTTATTGTGTATTTTGTTCAGTCTGACATTGCAGCTCCGGCATAACGCGATAGTTTTATTTAATGTGTAATCAGTGAGAAATGTATAACTGTATTATGTTAATTGAAAACACGTTTCGCATACCTGTATTTGATGTAGCGCATACATGTATTGGATGTAGCACATACGTGTATTGGGTGTAGCACATACATGTATTGGATGTAGCACATACGTGTATTGGATGTAGCACGTACGTGTATTGGATATAGCACATACGTGTATTGGATATAGCATATACGTGTATTGGATGTAGCACATACGTGTATTGGATGTAGCACGTGCGTGTATTGGATGTAATTCGTACGTATATTGGACGTAACACATACGTGTATTGGATGTAGCACGTACGTGTATTGGGTGTAGCACATATGTGTATTGGATGTAGCACGTACGTGCATTGGGTGTAGCACATACGTGTGTTGGATGTAGCACGTACGTGTATTGGGTGTAGCGCATACGTGTGTTGGATGTAGCACGTACGTGTATTGGATGTAGCACATGCGTGTACTGGGTGTAGCACATACGTGTATTGGATGTAGCACGTACGTGTATTGGATGTAGCACATACCTGTACTGGTTCTATATAACATAATATACACGAATAGGTAGATGCAATCACCTGTAATAGTTGTTGCACAAAGCTGTGTCGATTGTAGCATTTATCTGTGTCGATTGTAGCACTTATCTGTACTAGTTGTAGCACATACCTGTAGCGCTGCTACAGTGTGTTATTGTTACAGTTCCATTACATTGTCTTCATTTGAATGTCTTTGTACATATCGTTTCACGTAAATGTGGCAATAAGTCGCATTTCGCGATAAATAATAATAATAATAATAAGGTAACTTCTTTTGTGAATAAATCCTCGGCCACTCAAGGAGGATATATATATATATATGCATATATATATATATATATATATCCTTGTATATATGTAACACATGTGTATATATATACACACACACACACACACACACACACACACACACACACACACACACACACACACACACACACACACACACACACACACACACACACACACACACACACACACACACACACACACACACACACACACACACACACACATATATATATATATATATATTCACTTCCTACCTAAGGTTCTTGAGGTATAGGCGCCATTAATTTGTAGTTAGTATTATATCCGGTCGCTGCATCACGTGCACACAATATTAGGTCCGTGTCTATTTTATCGTGCTTCCCACTTAAACGCACAAAAGTACGGAATAACAACAATTATTAGGGAGGTGGGTTAATTAGGAACAACTGCGATTGCAGAAGCCTGCACTGAGTTTATAAGATGCGTGTTTAAAGCTAGGCACATGACTTCCTCTACCAAATCCACATTCAATTGTATTTACAAACAAAAGTTGCGAATGGTGCTACAGTGGAATCTCTGTAATGGGAAAATTTTGGGACGTTGTCAGGCTATTTGTTAAGGTCATATTATTCGATGTTCGATAAGTGTAGTTGCTTAGGGCGTAGGGTCCACTTTTTCTTCCGTAAATCGTCACCAGTATAAATCCTTTGGCTGTAACTATGGTGTATTGGGAGCGTCACCTCGATCACTATCTAAGTAAATGCACCTGTTTAGATGTTTAATGTCCAATGTCAAAGAAAAAAGAAAATAAGTTGACGTTCGTCTTTGTTTTAAGGAGTGGCAGTCAAGTGCTACCGGTGTAACTCGGGTGACACCAAATTGGTTATGACAAGATTCCGTACTGACTATGGAATCGTAGATGGTATCAGCGGCGTTCCTCTTACAAACTGCAAGATCCCAAATAATTCGACTACTACCTGCACTGGTGCCTTATGCAGCACGACGTTCTTGAACGAGGAAGATAAGTGGAAACTATGCAAACAATTAATTACCAGGGGCCGGTTCGACGTCGCCTAATTAGCGACTAAGAACGCTAACATTGCACTAAGATGGCTGTCTTAGTAAATTACGCGTAAAAATAAGCAAGCAAACATTGGAGTTTACGCAAATGCGTAAAAACGCTATGGGATATTTAAGCTATAATTTTATTTTCTATTCTCCTTTCACGTTGCTCCTGAAAAAGCATTTTAAAACGGAATTATTATTCTTACTGGGAATCAGGTTCTACGCCGCAGCACTACTTAATTAACATGCGTTTTGTTTTTATTATTGTATTTAGCTTGTTTGTTACTATCACCATGTATTGCGTACTGGTGTATAATACGTCCATGCACTATGTACACCGCGTAATACGTCCATGCACTGTGTACACCGCGTAATACGTCCATGCACTGTGTACACCGCGTAATACGTCCATGCACTGTGTACACCGCGTGATACGTCCATGCACTGTGTACACCGCGTGATACGTCCATGCACTGTGTACACCGCGTAATACGTCCATGCACTGTGTACACCGCGTAATACGTCCATGCAATGTGTATACCGCGTGATACGTCCATGCACTGTGTACACCGCGTTATACGTCAATTCACTGTGTACACCGCGTAATACGTCCATGCACTGTATACACCGCGTAACACGTCCATGCACTGTGTACACCGCGTAATACGTCAATGCACTGTGTACACCGCGTAATACGTCCATGCACTGTGTACACCGCGTAATATGTCCAGGCACTGTGAACAGGTTAGATGCCGTACGATGTTGATGATGCGTGCTTGTGTGCATGCATGCGTGCGTGCGTGCGTGCGTGCGTGCGTGCGTGCGTGCGTGCGAGCGTGCGTATGTGTGTGCGTGTGCAATCCATGACAGTTTGGCTACGTTTACCTACTCACTTAAATAATGCAGACGCTCGATGCGTTTAGATGCGTATTCGTTGCACCAGATTCGACTTTGGTGCAGTGGAAATGTTCCTCAGAAACAAAGACTTACACCGATTCTAGTGCTTAACACCGATTACGTGAGCAATAAAAATTTTATAAGCCGGATTTCGCTAACGCTTTGAAAATACGTTAATATTAGTTTGCGTAAATACACATTCATTTGCGGCTTAATATTACATTATTATTTTAGTCGATATAGTGTACGAGACTTCCTGTTTGCATTGGGAATTTTACTTGTCCAATCATCGACTTTAGCCAACAACTGATTGCGCAATGTTGGTGTAATCGGTGCTCAAGTCTCGCTTACCCAACTCTCGCTCGCCGGCGTGATCTCACCAAGAAGACATTTGTGGCCCAGAACCTGTATTTTGAATATTCACTTGGAAATGTGGAAACATCAGTTGCCTTCAGATGGCATCACTGTTTTGGATGAATCCAAAGATACATGTATAACAACTATTAATGTTTATATATTATGTATTAGGATTCAAAAATGAAATTACGTTACAAAATAACATTAGGCCATATACAAAATAAAAAAGATCTTAATAGCACATTTCCACTGTGCTATGTGCTCCATAGTGGCTGAGCGAGTAATATGGTAGAAAAAGTACCAATGCATCATTTTTAGTTCAGTTTGTTTTATTTTGTGACTTATGTCAATATAAGGACGCAGATTTAACATAGTCGTCGGGCTTAATCAAGGCAAATTCAGGTAGTTATTACACTTACATTTTTTTTGCTGAGGAATGTCGAATAAACTCATAGAAACTGTGTGCTCATGTGAGGTACGATGTCTGCCCCTGGGGACGGCGCCAGGCCTTCTGGTGGCTGTAGAGGTCTATCCTGGATTTGTAGGCTCCGAAGATGGTTGGGCAAATGTAGACTGGGCCTGAAGGTGCCTAAGAAGCAGAAACATCCGGAGATCGAGCTCTAGGAGACCAGCCCAGGACTTTGAGCATTCCATAAGAGAAACAAACGTGGAGACACGTTAATTATACAGTAATTATATTTACTGGAATCGGAATCGGCTTAATACACATGTGTTGGAATCGAAAAAAAGAATCGTCATTGGAATAAAACATATGTTGGAATCGATACAGGAATAGGAATTTCCATAGTGTGATTGAAATAGGAATCGGAATCAAAGAAGTTTGTCGGAATCGCTGATGTCGAATCAATCACACGTAAGTTGAGTAATGTTTTTGAAATTATGTTGTGGCCGGTGACGTTGTCAAACCAAGAAAGTTAGTTACCGCTCATGGTATGTATGGACATCGGAACCGGGAGGATCAACCCCCAATATTTCAGGTGGAGGCAGGTGATAAGATTATCCTCCATTAGTTAGAGCCTCAGTGTGTTTTTGGCAAGCCTCAAAGGAGGGCAAGGCGCAAGGGGTGGGTGCAATTTGATAATGTTGGACAGCCTCAGCCCCCAGTATTCACCAGATTCCAACGCCTGTAGTGTTCATTTTCTGATTATCCGTATCCTGATATTATGGTGCATTACTAATTGCAGGTGTAAGAAATTCAAAACACTACTCAATTGAAATCACTCTAGGGTGATTTCAACTTAATTTCAAAACAGTATGGTCAAGTTTAAAACCGTCAGTCGTTTAAACAAAACTTAGCCTAAATGTTGTAGGAAAGTTTGCACTACTAAAGTCTTATATTCATATGTAGTGATTTAGTTATACCGTAGCATGCAAATATACGTTTTGTTTTAGGAACACGGTGTTTTAAAATTGATAGGTGAGTGTCTGTCAACTTAACTGTAGCCTTTTAACTTTCGTAGGTGAGTGTTTTCGAATTAAGTTGAAAAAAGTCTAGAGTGTTGTCAACCTAAGGTGAAACCACTGCCGCACGTAGCTGCAATGTCGTCTGCTGTCGACGTCATTGACGACAGTGGCGACACATAGCGAGTAACAGGGACCAAGGTGTTTTGTAAGGATCCTTGTCATAACTCTTCTGGCTACCTTTTGTTTGGGATTTGTTCAAAATAAACGCTCCCCCTTCCTTTTCAGCGTATATTATTGTCCAATGCGATGTGCTTTGAAAACGGTCGCGTGTTTTATTACGAGTAGGCCTATTTAAACAACTGATTGCTGTAAACAGTGGCAGAAAGTTCCTGGCCCAACATTGCCTACAGTCTGTTGCAGGTGTATTACACTCTAGAATTGTAGGTCGAATAATTATAAGATATTTCACAGCATTTGCATTGTATACATAAAGAATTGCATAATGTTGAAAGGCATTTTTATTGACTTAATAAGCGTACAATGCGGTAGCATTGGCCATTGCCCCGTGTAAGCGGTAATTAATTGAGAGAGTACACTTGGCCCTATATTAATATACTTATATCTTTGTATATATGGACATTTCCAGCGCACGGAATCAGCTTAGTTTTCCAAAGTGGGTGTTTTGAACTTGCTACAACAACAGCCCGTGCTTCAAGGGTAAGTTGTTTACTCTCACGCTGCCACGGTCCACTACCGCTACGACTTATATACCGAGCTATTTTTATTTGCTTTTCCACCGAGCAACCGCAACAGTAAACACTTCACCAGAAAATACCAGTGTAATTAGCCAGGTGACAAAGATTGATTCAAACCCGATATCTTTTGATCTAAGCGCCTGGAGATGTTTATTACAAAGCGCCCAGAAAAACGGTATCACGTCAACATTAGCTGGTTTCTCAAATACGGTTGGTGTAATAATGCTTTAATTTATGTGTGTGTGCGTGTATGCGTGTATTCGTGTATGCGTGTATGCGTGTATGCGTGTATGCGTGTATGCGTGTATGCGTGTATGCGTGTATGCGTGTATGCGTGTATGCGTGTATGCGTGTATTCGTGTATGCGTGTATGCGTGTATGCGTGTATGCGTGTATGCGTGTATGCGTGTATGCGTGTATGCGTGTATTCGTGTATGCGTGTATTCGTGTATGCGTGTATTCGTGTATGCGTGTATGCGTGTATGCGTGTATGCGTGTATGCGTGTATGCGTGTATGCGTGTATGCGTGTATGCGTGTATTCGTGTATGCGTGTATGCGTGTATTCGTGTATGCGTGTATGCGTGTTTTCGTGTATGCGTGTATGCGTGTATGCGTGTATGCGTGTATGCGTGTATGCGTGTATTCGTGTATGCGTGTATGCGTGTATGCGTGTATGCGTGTATGCGTGTATGCGTGTATGCGTGTATGCGTGTATTCGTGTATGCGTGTATGCGTGTATGCGTGTATGCGTGTATGCGTGTATTCGTGTATGCGTGTATGCGTGTATTCGTGTATGCGTGTATGCGTGTATGCGTGTATGCGTGTATGCGTGTATGCGTGTATGCGTGTATTCGTGTATGCGTGTATTCGTGTATGCGTGTATGCGTGTATGCGTGTATGCGTGTATGCGTGTATGCGTGTATGCGTGTATTCGTGTATGCGTGTATGCGTGTATGCGTGTATGCGTGTATGCGTGTATGCGTGTATGCGTGTATGCGTGTATGCGTGCGTGCATACGTGAATGCGTGTACGCGGGTGTGCGTATATGGATGCATGCGGGTGTAGGAACGCGACGAATGACACCATCCGGTTACAATCGTAATCCTAACAGGAACGAAGAGTATTTTAATTCAATTTGTAATCCAGCCTAGTATACACCTATTTGATGGTTATTTGCGTCAATATGTTAAAACGCCAACTTTGGAGCAGTGTAACATTATCTTCTCCCAAACGTCATGTTCCGCTCTCTTCTCTCGTGGTTCAGTCCCTTCGTTGGCCCTTTTGCTTCTGCTCCTTCTTGCGGTATGTGTTATCCTTTTCTGTGACGTCTTTCCAAGCAGGGCGTTAATGGGGTGTTTAACCCTAGCGTCGTCAGACGACAAGATTTAACAAGATTGCCGTCCAGAGCTATAAGTTCCAGACAGCATGCGGACAAGGAAACCTTCGGCTTATCGAGAGTCCAACAATTGTCCAACTACGTATAACCCGCCCTCTCCAGATAGCTGTCAATTTTACGTTTGATCATATTCACACTGGTAGCATTAACACAATCATCAGATAATGTGTTCCAGTCATTTATTGTCCTCTGAGAAAATGAGTATTTTCTCACATCTAACCTACACTGTTCTTTGACGAATGCCGCATTGTGCTCTCTGGATCTACTGCCTTCTTTCAGTTTGAAGAAAATATTTCTTCAATATCTTCATAACCACTCAATATTTTTAAAACCTTCTATTTGATCTCCTCTTAGTCTCCTAGACTCTAGTGTTGTCAAACCGAATTCTAATAGGAGTCTTTCATAACTAAGATTTTCAGTTCAGGAATCAGCTTAGTTCCTCTTCGTTGTATTCTTTCTAGCTTATCTACGCTCTTCTTACGATATGGCCTCCATGTTATATGCAATATTCCGAATGAGGTCTAACTATTGCTTTGTACAGTTGTACAATCAGCTGTTTGTCCTTATATGTGATATTTCTTCTAATTAGCCCTAGTATTTTGTTACCGTTTGAAGCAGCATTCCAGTTTTCAGACAATTTGACTAATTTGGTTAGAACATCCTGTAATGTGTGTTTACCTGCATCTGTTTTAATTGTTCTAAACACGTTTGTATCGTATGTGAATTTCTGTACTCTGCTTGATATATCACCATCCAAATCATATATATATATATATATATATATATATATATATATATATATATATATATATATATATATATATATCACGAATAATACAGGTCCCAACACTGACCCCTGTAGCACTCCACTAAAAACTGGTTTCCAGTTTGAAATCTCCCCCTCTACTATTACTCTCTGCCACCTTTGTCGACCTCTCACCTTCTCTCTCGAGTTGGCGAAGGTGAGAGAGTGTCGGTTAAGTGAAACGTTTGTAGTGTTAAATAACATATGCGGTCGCCGACATCAGAACACAGATGACAAGCAGGAACGAGTTGTATACCAGCACACGGTAATGGGGATAATTGCTGCCCTTTAAGTGTTGCTGCATCGCTGGGTGTAATTTATAGTCACTGTGAATTCGCACCGCTTCGTCGAAACGGCGTCACTATTTACAACAAATCTTACACAGGAGCTTACACCTTCTGGTGCTGCTATTTGCTTTTTTCGTTACTTTTCCAATATCTAAAGGTTATGTTGACCGTCTGCAGTTGTACGCTTATCATTCAACGATGATGTGGACATAAGGGTGCATTATGCACTGAAAGCAACAGTTTCGGTATATAGGTAAATACAGAAAGTCAGGGTTTTTTCTTGCGTCCCCTGTATCTCTCGTCATCTGGGGTGCTTTTCATGGTAGTGGTTCAAACGGTGTTGTGACGTGTGATGTGGCCAAGCCAGGAAAAACTTCTTTTGTTTCACTGGTGAAAGCAGAGGCTCTTGTTTTCTAGCGAGGGAGTAAATCGTGTGTCTGTCACAGTCGTTCTTATTGCGTTCTTTGTAGGAAATAAGGTATAATCTTCGAAAGCACTTCATTTCAAACATTTAGACTCGTACGTCCGTTTTTGAGGTCAAAGTTCAGCTCTTGTGTCCATAGAGAGGAGGACGCGTGTTATATCACGTGCTCTGTAGAAAGCTGATAAGTTGACGTATTTGGTTTTACAGATTGTCTAACTATGACATGCTGGCCGTGTTGTAACAATTCTTCCTTTATGACTTTGGGGGTGTTTGTCCGAGCCTGATGTTGTAGTTCTCTATCGCTGGCTTCTCCTATGCCCAAGCGGCTACAGCGTTTGCTCATCTGGGCCAATCTTTGAGGGTCAGTCCCCTTGTAGTATACGACCGTTTTTTCTTGGATCTTTCATGATGATGTTTTCAGCTCTTCCTCAGAAGCGTCCATCAATAATAATAATAATAATAATCATCATCATCATCGTGACCTGGTATTGATGCTGTTGATTTTTTGCATGACATCATACAATAATCATACAATATTTTAATTTTCTCTGACTTGTAGTATTCATAGTCCTAATTCCGCATTCTGGCACTTTATAAGAATGATCGCTAGCCTAGCTGGGTGAGAAAAAACATTACTGTAACATTTGTTAACGCATCGCAGGGTATTATGAGACGCTAGTCTAGTGGATTGTCCATGTAAATGGAACACTGTCCCATCTGAGGAACCGCTGTCATGTCAGTTGTATAACTATGTCTTGGGTGGCAACTCTACGCGGCTGTAGCATCACAACTAATTACTTTCTATGGTACGACTATCATTTTCGCAAATTCACTCTTCTTTTAGTGTCATCTCCGCCACGATTGCGGACTATTGGTCAGTTTTTTCATTACTGTGACAGCAATAACATAATACAGAGTCTATAGCTGCCGACTAATTTCCACCAATTACATGGCGGCCAACAACGTTTGCTCATTGTTTATACGGATCTGGGCCAATTTGTGTGGGTCAATCCCCTTGCAGTATACGACCGTTTTTCCTTGGATCTTTCTTGATGGTGTTCTCAACTCGTCATAGGAAGCTTCCATTAATCATTATCATCATCATTATCATCATAGTCTGATATCGATGATGTTGATGTTTTGGACAGACACTATTTGCATGACATCTACAATCATCAGATCTTTTGAAACAAAGGCATATATTATCGTGTTTATTATATTTTTAGTTTCTTTAAAACGTTATATTATTCATAATCCTATTTCCTCATTCTAATACGTTATAATGTAGTATGATCGCTAGCACAGTTGGATGATATAAACACAAGATTGCAGTGTTTATTACAGCATCGCTGCGTACTATGGCAGTGCTACTGAACATTGTTGACAGCGCGGTACACTTTTTAGTTTCCTCGACCCTCGCGGCCACCGAACCAAATTAATGTTACCATGTCAACGAGATTCTACTGTTGTGGTAACCACCGTATAACTACAAGGAATTATAAACATCCGCTTTATCCACATGGGCGAACTAATTCCAACCAATTTAGTGCTTTAAAAAATAATTTTAATATTCCATTTGGCTTTACAACTATCTCAATGGTATAAATGAATTTGATGTAATAAAAAAAAAAATTCTTTCCCAATTGTCATATGGTGGATATTACAAACGTTTACGTATTCAAAACATTTCTCTCAAATTTGTCATGTGTACTTTGAAAGCGTCGTAAAAAAAAAATATATATACGTGTTCACATAAACAATCAGTTGAGAAACTGATTGCCTGAACTTCAATTTGAAAGTACTTGCAATCATGCATCTGCTTTGAAAATAACAGTGACGCGTAACGTTTGAATTTATAATTCCTAAAGCTGAAAGAAGGACGTGATTAGCAAGGCATGGCGATGTGGACCAGTAAGACAGGGGAACAAGATTACAACCAGACAGATGCAAACCGTAGAAAGAGCTACACTGAGGCAGTGATTGGGGGGGCAATGAGGAAAGAGAGGGTGTTTATGGGCGATTCGATTATGAGAAAGACAGATAAGACTCTAAGCGAGGGGGAGGACGTCGTTGTTTGTCTACCGGGGGCTAGGATAGAACATGTAACTGAAAGGGTAGAGAAGGTACTGGGGCATGGCAAGGGAGGGTCTATACTAGTACATGTAGGGACAAATAACGCAGAGAGGGAGGGAACAACTGGGATAGTTCAGAAGTACAGACAGTTAGTGAAGAAGTTAAAGAAGACAAGAGTAGAACAGATTATCCTCTCAGGAATTTTGCCAGTAATGGGTGGAAGGGGGCCGACATATAGAAACTGCAAGAGGATGGCGATCAACGCACTAGTTGAGCAGATGTGTAAAGAAGAGGGGGTGGGATTCGTAGATTTATGGGGATACTTTGTTGGGAGGGAAGATATGTACATGAGAGATGGCCTACATCTAAGTGGAAAGGGGGCAGCCGTTTTCTCAGAGAACTTGCTGCAATCTGTTGACAGTGGGACAGGCTGCATCTATTTAAACTAGATTCGCAGGGGGGATTCACAGAGAAGCCTGAAACTGGAGGCATAGATAAAGACAGCAGAAATATATCGGCAAAGAACAGCCTGGAAAACTGTTCTGAATCAGGATATAAATGCATTTGTTTAAATGCAAGGAGCATAGTAAACAAAAGAAGTGAACTAAACATTATGGTAGAAGATATTGACCCTCACATAATAGGTATAACCGAATCGTGGGCCACCACTGATATATCAGATGCCGAATTGGGACTAACAGAATATGTAATGTTTAGGAAAGATAGAATAGGAAGAAAGGGAGGTGGAGTTATTTTATATATTAAAGAATCTATCCAGGCTTATGAAATAAAATTAGAAAGAGAAGCAGATTGCGAAGAAGCTGTTTGGTGTAACATAGTTACAGGAAACTCAACGTTAACAGATGGGTTAGTTTATCGAAGTCCAAACATAAACAGAGAAGAGAATGAAAAAATACAAAACGCTATAAGGGAAGTAAGCAAACGGAACTGTATTATTATGGGGGACTTTAACCATGGGCATATACAATGGAAATCTCTACAGAGTATGGGAAGTGAGGACCACAAGTTTTTAGTTTTAGTACAAGATAGTTTCCTTTCTCAACATGTGCTAGAACCAACCAGGGGAGAGAATGTGTTAGACTTAGTTTTGTCCTCACAGAAAGAATTAGTTGACAATGTCAAGATATGTGAGCCACTGGGGAGTAGTGATCACAACCAGATACATTTTACCATCAAAGTAAAATCAGAAAGGAATAGTAAAAAGCAGTATAGGAGAAATTTCCACAAAGGAAGGTATAAGGACATGAGGAAATATTTAGCAAAGATAGACTGGAATAACACACTGAAGAATAAGACAGCAACCGAATGCTGGAATATCTTAAATAGTGAAATTAAGTGCATAGTCGATAAATTTGTACCTTTCAAAAAACAAGGGAAACGGTCTAAAAAGAAACACTTATCGAAAGAAGCCATTAGAAAAATTAAGTATAAACAAATGATGTGGAAGTCATATAGATGTACTGGAAATGATGAAGACTACAACATTTATAAAGAAGCACTTAATCAAGCTACAGCTGAAATTAGAAATTCAAAGAAAAGCTATGAAAAAAAATTAGCTAGTAATATAAAACATGACAGTAAGAGTTTTTATGCGTATATTCGAAGCAAACATAAAGTTCAGGATAAGGTCGGTCCTCTAGAAGATAGTGCTGGAAATACAATATCAGAGGGATTCTTAATGGCAGAAGACCTGAATGAGTATTTTAGTTCAGTGTTTACCAGGGAAGATATTAGTTCACTGCCAGTACCAGAGGCTAAGTTCAAGGGGGCAGATTCAGACTATTTAGGACAGTTAGTTGTAACCTCGGAAATGGTAGCTAAGAAAATAAGGGCTATGAAGGATAATAAATCACCTGGAATGGACGGGATTCCCCGCAAACTACTATTGGAAATTGTAGAACAAATTAGCGCACCGCTTGCAACAGTTTTCAATTTGTCATTAGAAGAGGGAGTGGTTCCTTTAGAATGGAAAGAGGCAAACATTATACCGTTATTTAAAAAAGGTTCGAGAAACAAGTCAGAGAACTATAGACCAGTGAGTTTAACATCAGTGATTTGCAAATTATTAGAAAGACTAATTAAAGATCACAAGGTGGATTTTCTTGTTAAACATAACTTGATAAACCCATCTCAACATGGGTTTTTAAAAGCGAGGTCATGCTTAACAAATATGTTATGTTTTTTGGAAGACATCACTAGGTGGGTAGATGAGGGATCACCAGTAGATATCATCTATTTAGATTTTCAAAAAGCTTTCGACAAAGTACCACATCAAAGATTACTCCTTAAGCTAAAGGCCCATGGCATAGGAAATGGTATAATAAACTGGATAGAAAAATGGCTGAATGACAGAAGACAACGTGTAGTAGTTGATGGGGAGGCTTCAAACTGGAAATCGGTATTGAGTGGGGTACCACAGGGATCAGTACTAGGACCTATATTATTCTTAATATATATCAACGATTTGGACGATGATATAACAAGCAAGATGTTGAAATTTGCGGATGATACAAAAGTGTTTAGAAGGATTAAAAGTGATGGAGACAGACAGCATTTACAGACAGCTAACGTTTTGTTTTGTTTGTAACTCAATTTCTTTATATTCCGCGGCACACTTGGAACTTTGTCACGGTACATCAGTGTGCGTCGGCACACCGATTGAGAAACTCCGGTTAATATGACACCCGAGCCTAGAGGATTGCTAATTTAAATGGAATACTTGTCATATATGAGTCATCGCTGTCATGTCATTTGTGTAGTCATGTTTTGAGTGGCATGTCTGTTAGACAATAGAATAACAAATAACGAGTTTCTACGGTACAACTCTCCTTTTTGCAACTCCGCACGTCTTTCCATCATCTCCGTCACGACTGTGGACTATTGATCTGTTTCCGCCCAATTATGTGCACACAACGATACCTTAATACAGAGTGTCTAGCTATTGACTAATTTTCACAAATTACGTAGGTGAGGCGACTCTGAAAACACAACAACGGCTATCCGCGATTTGTAAAGGCAAATGTAGAACCGACTTTACTACTAATACGTCGCCTCCCGTGTCATTACTTTCTGCCATGTTCATCATCATTATTCGAGCCAGGAAAGGTCGACAACTTTCCTACCTCCGCGCTCGAAAGCATGCAGAGCCTGAGGCCGGGTCAACATTCATCGGTTCCCACTGGAGGCTTCACCGTCAATCAGCATAAATCTTTCCATCAACGATGATTGTTCTGCAGTTCGCTGATTGCGGCCGCGTAAATAGCCAGTACCGCGGCCGCCTGGTTGAAATTACCGCCTCGAGTAAATGTTCGTGCGGTTATTTCACCGTGACAGTAAACGATGCTCGTTCGCTTTTTGTGTTTTATCGTGCTCACGTAACATGCAAAATGTCGAGGTTATAATTTTATGGTAGTAAGCTGATCTGGAATGATCATTGCACCATTATAAATGTACTGAGAAAATAATTCTGCCAGTAGTTTGTCGTTAGCGTTTTGTAACGTGGGAAAATACGTACACAATACGTTGAACTTATATGTATTGTTCATTCAATGCCAAATAAACGGAGACGTTTTATCAACATATGAAATAGCTAATAAGTTTTGAACTACCGCCTGCAATTGATATTTCGCTGATAACGTAAAACTAATCAAATAAACTTAATTATGCTATTAATTTGTCTATGCCCAAAATAAAAAAAAATGACATCAGGGGTACACAAATGTTAAAACCTGTCATATAATAAGGTCGGCAACGATTTATTGTTATTGTAGTTATGCATCTACAAATAATTTACTAGATCACATGGGAAGATCGTGAGAAAGCAAAGAACAGTGTCTTTAAGACGCACGGCAGCTAACTCGTAAATAATTATATAATTAAATGTTTAGTTATGTGACGTACATTATTAGATGTATGACGTAGATGCGTAGGACACTGGCCCGTTCGTGTCGTTGTCACGAAAGACACGTCTTAGGTTTGACGCCAAGTAACCAGCGTCATGCATTACCGACCTAGTAAACAAGCTGCGACGTCACTTCAAAGGACATGTAATAGAACCACTACGTGTGTCTGCGTACGGAATACATATCACCGTCGCGTCGTCATCGATCGACGGGTGCTCAGTACGCGTCATTATAGACACGGAGACTCAGTCGTGTCACTGCGAGCCACGATAACGCAGCAGACAGGGTGGACGCATGTTTACATGGACTTCCTCGGTGAGTTGTTGGCAGTGACCACATTCTATGCACGTCTGTATGTCAGTGGGTATCCAATGTCAGGGGATACCTACAAGGCGGGCAAGGCGGAAAAGGCGGACATATTGCGGTGTTGTTATAATGTTCGTAATTTAGAACTCCAACTGTGTTACGTTGTGGACCTGTTTCGCATTGGAAACGATGTGAATACTGTAATGATTGTAGCTGCAGAATTTAGGGAGTTTGAGTAGTTCTGTAGGTGGTCATTTCGGCCATTTTGTACACGCACACGCACACGCACGCACGCGCACACACAAACATACAGAAACACACACGCACGCCCACATCCACTCGCACACACACACACACACACACACACACACACACACACACACACACACACACACACACACACACACACACACACACACACACACACACACACACACACACACACACACACACACACACACACACACACACACACACACACACACACACACACACACACACACACACACACACACACACACACACACAAACACACACACACATACACACACACACACACACACACACACACACACACACACACACACACACACACACACGGTCACACCGACACTCGTGCGTTTCATTATTACCATAGCTTACTATTATTTATCCTGCATGTCCAATTTTTATTACTAAATAACTAAACTGTGAACACAATCGGACTATGTCTGCGTTTACGATGTTCTCCGCCTTTTCCAATTTGTCCGCTTTCTAATTTACCCCATGAGTCAGATGTAGCGCCTGTCAGTATAATGTGTGTCCAGTGAATACGTGGAATTGTCTGGAGCCGACGACTGGCAACGGCAGTAACTATTATATTTGCGTGCTGGATAAATGTTTTGCTGAACGTAGTCAACCAAAGAACTGTGTCATTAACTATAATTTGACACATTCAGTTGCTGTTGGGTTCAGAGAACGTAGTAATCCGTTAACTTGAACCTATTTGACGGTAAGATGGCGTCTCAAAACGAAATGTGTTTCATACGTGGAAGGAGGCTTGCAGCTGTCGTAAGTTTAGTGTCGTATTCCACCATAAACAATTAACATAGTTCATGACTTCGTGTGCATCCGCTGAGACGACGGAATTATTGTCGCTGCACATAGTTCAATGGAATTTATGTGGGGAACGGTCTGTTATGGGGATACATGACGTTGGTTACTTACATGTAATAGTAGGCCTATCGTAGTTTTGAGATGCAGCCTTGTCACAACGATTCTAGTGTGAGTGAGTGTGACAGATCAGTTGCAAATATGTGTATATGTATCATGTCATGCGTGTTTAAGTTCTCGGCCAGATATTTCGAGTGGTTTATGATTCTTTATATTGCTCTCTGTTCTCTCTCTCTCTCTCTCTCTCTCTCTCTCTCTCTCTCTCTCTCTCTCTCTCTCTCTCTCTCTCTCTCTCTCTCTCTCTCTCTCTCTCTCTCTCTCTCTCTCTCTCTCTCTCTCTCTCTCTCTCTCTCTCTCTCTCTCCTCTCTCTCTCTCTCTCTCTCTCTCTCTCTCTCTCTCTCTCTCTCTCTCTCTCTCTCTCTCTCTCTCTCTCTCTCTCTCTCTCTCTCTCTCTCTCTCTCTCTCTCTCTCTCTCTCTCTCTCTCTCTCTCTCTCTCTCTCTCTCTCTCTCTCTCTCTCTCTCTCTCTCTCTCTCTCTCTCTCTCTCTCTCTCTCTCTCTCTCTCTCTCTCTCTCTCTCTCTCTCTCTCTCTCTCTCTCTCTCTCTCTCTCTCTCTCTCTCTCTCTCTCTCTCTCTCTCTCTCTCTCTCTCTCTCTCTCTCTCTCTCTCTCTCTCTCTCTCTCTCTCTCTCTCTCTCTGCCTCTGCCTCTGCTCTGCCTCTGCCTCTGCCTCTGCCTCTGCCTCTGCCTCTGCCTCTGCCTCTGCCTCTGCCTCTGCCTCTGCCTCTGCCTCTGCCTCTGCCTCTGCTCTGCCTCTGCCTCTGCCTCTGCCTCTGCCTCTGCTCTGCCTCTGCCCCCCTCTGCCCCTCTGCCCCTCTGCGCCTCTGCCCCCTCTGTTTTCCTCCCTTCTCTCTCTCTCTCTCTCTCTCTCTCTCTCTCTCTCTCTCTCTCTCTCTCTCTCTCTCTCTCTCTCTCTCTGCTCTGCCTCTGCCTCTGCCTCTGCCTCTGCCTCTGCCTCTGCCTCTGCCTCTGCCTCTGCCTCTGCCTCTGCCTCTGCCTCTGCCTCTGCCTCTGCCTCTGCCCCTCTGCCCCTCTGCCCCTCTGCGCCTCTGCCCCCTCTGTTTTCCTCCCTTCTCTCTCTATCTCCTTCCCCCTCTCTCTCTCCATCCACTCTCTCCACACCCCTCTCTCCTCCTCCCCCTCTGTCTCCCCCTCCCCCTCTGTTTCTCCCTCCCCACTCTCCCTTCCCCTCTCTCTCCCTCCTCCCGCTCTCTCCCCTCTCCCTCTTCCCCCTCTCTCTCCATTCCCCTCTCTTTCTCCCCCTCTCTCTCTCCCCCTCTCTCCCACCCCACTCTCTCTATACCTCCCCTCTCTCTCTCGTTCTTCCCCCTCTCTCCTCCCCCTCTCTCTCCCTCCCCACTCTCCTTCCCCCTCTCTCTCCCTGCCCCTCTCTCTCCTGCCCCTCTCTCTCTCCCTCCCCCTCCCTCTCACCTCCCCCTCTCTTTCCCTCCCCCCTTTCTCTCCCTTCCCCTCTCTTTCTTCCCTCTCTCTTTCCCCCCTCTCTCTATCCCTCCCCTGTCTATCTCTTTCTCCCACTCTCTCCATCCCCTCTCTTTCTCTCTCCATCCCCCTCCCCCTCCCTCGCCCTCCTCCGTCTCTCTCTCCCTCCCCTCTCGCTCCCTTTCTCTCTCTCCCTCTCGCTCCCCCTTTCTCTTCCCCCACTCTCCCTTCCCCCTCTCTCTCCCTCCCCTATCTCTCCTTCCCCTGTCTCTCCTTCCCCTCTCTCTCTTTCCCTTCCCCTCTCTCTCCCCCTCTCACTCTCTCCCTTCCCACTCTCTCTATCCTTCCCCTCTCACTTTCTTCCCCTCTCACTCCCCCTCTCTCTCCTTCCCCCTCTCTCCGTCCCTCCTCTCTCTCTGCCCCTATCCCCTCCCTCCCCCTTCCTCCACCCCTCCTTCCTTCCCTCCCTCCCTCGCTCCTTCAATTTATCTCTCTTTGTTTCTCTTTCTTTCTCATCAACTGGTCTGATTCGCCATAGAGTAACTCTGTCAACCGGGGAGGTTTAATGTCACATTATGTTAATTGATGATGTGACACTTATCTTAAGTAAATAATTTAATAATTGATTGTTTTAGCTAACTGTCGTTAATATGATTATGTTTATACTGCCATGTTGTAGTAATTCAGATATTCAGGTAATTAACTGTATTTTATTTGTATAATTGATGCATTATACGTATAGCCCTGTAAATTTTTTTGTGGCATATTATTAAAATAAATAATGTAATAATAATAATTATTATTACAGGGCATACCTAGTCACAATATTGATTACGATACATTCAGTGATGTAACCGTACAAAGGCACGCCCATCTCTGTTGTCGTAATAGGATGTATGAGTGAATGGGCATCTAGAAATTGACATCTATGGTCAATGCAGGGTGCCCCAAATCGCCGCTAGTGCATCGTATCAATATTGTTATTATTACACCCCTGTATCGTTACCCGGAAGCAAATCAACGCCTTGTCCCCTACGCTTAACAACGACGACAACCACTGACCTATGTTTTTTTTTATATAAATAGAGGTCAGTGCAGACAACTCGCTCAATATCAGGCTCTTATTTCGGCACGACAGACTTCCACTTCCGTTCACAACATATTATATCGAAGGCGATTCGCCGTCGTCGTAATTAACTTTGTCAGGTCAAGTGATGTACCGGGTGTGACAGAAATCTCTTCAACGGTCGCGACAGTGCCTATTGATGCCAATCTACGACTCGATTAACGCCAGTTCAGCCGCGAACACTTCCGCTGAAAAAATCCAGCGGCGATGGCTTCATGGTGCTAAGAATGTTTTAACCGTCACGATTAAGGCTTGTCGGTGCTACTCTGGCGTTGCGGCTAAAGCGTTCTGAATAGCGTCCTTAATAGACCCTTTGCATCAGCTTATATCAGCACTGAATGTTTACGCGTCGCGTTATGCTGACTAAGCTTGTTGAATCTCCTGAGAGACCAAGCTAACATGAAGTGATCGAGTTGCCCACAATATCGATCCGTACGTCGTTAGATGTTTCAGTTATGAAATGTCAAAGTATGTTAAAGGATGTGTTAACTGCTTTTTGTGTTCGTGGGTTTATAGATATAAATCACAGGCTCTGTGAGTAGGCGTTAGTCTACATGTTTACCCGCTGTGTGGGATCTTTTCCATTGTATGTAGTAAGGACTGGCTTTGACAGCGACATATATACAACATTTTGTAAGCGGAATTCCAAGCCTAGTCAACAGGTTGTTTACGTTGACAAGTTTTCATATACATGTAAAAACATTATTACTTCATAATAAACTTGGATTCCCTTCTGTATATTTCGACCGTATTCAGCGGTCTTCTTCAACATAATTTAGTTTACTGAAGAAGATCGCGGGATGCGGTTGAAATATACAGAACGGAATCCAAGTTTATTGTTATGTAACCATGTGTAATATTCAAGACCAAGAAACCAGATCACCAATCCATTCAAAGACGTTTTAGACACTCATATCTGACGTTGTTGTGATGAATATGTATTGCCTCGTCACCATTTATGAGTGACGAGGCATCCTTAAATACTAATTAATACTGACGAGTTTATTATTTTAAGATAATTTATTATCATTGTGTATGGCATACAGAGAAAACATACAGTTTTTAAAACAATTAATTATGTTGTAAAAGGGAAGGAAAACGCATTTTCATCTGCATTTTGACACAATATTCAACAGAGAAGCATCTTACAGTTAGAAAGTTTTATATCGGCTTATTTCTTACAAGTGATAATGAAGGATTGAGATCTAACAACGTACCACATCTAACGCGTATGTTACTGTTGACGGTCGAGCCCTTCCAGTAATGCTAAACAAACAATTAATTTCCGGACGAAATGGGAGGGAAACCCGTGATAACGCTGCGGTTTTGACAACATTTTGACCAGATTATGATAGGGGAGTCGTCAAAACGTACACGAAAATCAAACAGTTTTTAATATTCACAAATTTGTCAATTTTTTAATATTTAAACAATGTTCGACATGTGCAGATTTTCTGTGCACAAATACTACGCCTAATGGTAAACAAATCGGTTGCAGGCAATTCTGATCAGGAAACAGGCGGCTACATTATCTCATTGTGTCCATGTTACAGTTGCTAGGTTTTGTGACATGCTAAATAAATGCACTTATATACGACCTGCCGCAGTAAAGCAGGTTTTAAGTTTCGAAACTGTAAAAATAATGCAGTTTTGTACTTTTATGGACCCCTCAGATCACAAGCTTCAAAATGATACCTCATTTGTTGAAATAGTGTCGGTGTGAAGAAAACAATCAGGTAATTTTGATTTAAATCGTCTATTGTTTGTTCGTTAGTGCGCGCATTCTATTAATTTGGTATTATTAAATTTGTTGAGGAAAGTAAACTGCATATTGAAAGACGAAATTAAAAGGTCTCTGGCAAAATCACAACATTTATGAGACACGAAGTAGCCATCTACCGCTGATTGTTGAGTAGGCTGCTGCGCCTTGCTACCCCAGGCTCGCGGGCCACAAATGATCCATATAACGTTAGTATGTCCTATGGAATTGCTATTACCATAGTTAATTAAGCCACGTAGAACCAAACTGAGCCAACTAATATCGAACTGATTGGGCAACCGAGCACCAAGCTAAATGAGCAACCGACCACCACACTATTTGAGTCGCTTTGAACTAAGCCAACTGGATTTCACCGCTTTGTAATATGGAAATACGAGCTGTATAATAACTACAACACCGGGCAGGTGTATTTTTTCATCCAATAATTTTCTTCCAAGTTTACAGTAGGTAAAATAATTGTAATACGATAGTCTTCTAAAACTTAATTTTGAACCGCGACAATTCTGGTTTAACAGGCCATTTAAACGGATTCAGTAAAACACGAGTATAATAAATACGATAACCGCTTGTAGTTATTTGTCTGAATTATAAAATAATACAAAACACGGGCTATGGCACAGAGATTAGAGAGTCCATTGAATTCCGACAATACATCCGGACAAAACGTAATAGGTCATACCCGTAACGGGGTTGGATTTGGGTGTGTGCGATTTCAGACTCCAAGCAAACTTCAATTGCAACCCTCTTGACATTTCCGCCGGTAACACCTTCATGAGATTCCCCAAAACTCTCCAAATGCACCCCATGACGCTTCGCAAACATCCAACTACAGTATACCCCTTAAAACTTCGAGCCGAATTCTTTTCCCTCAGGTGGAACTCTTTTGTCACGGCGGCAGTGGGAGGGTACGTTCGCACGGACTCACCCCCTGCCTACGGGCGTTCTTGTCCATATTAAGTATAAATAGCTACAACGCCTCAGCAGTTAGAATGAAAGGAAACTGCATGCCGTATTGTAAACCTAACCCCAACGACTGTGATTATTTTAATACGACCAGTGAATCACACTTCGGTGATATGTGTCCAATCAATCGAATTACTGAGTCGATTCGCCGCAAACTGTGTTAATCTCGAATCGTATCGACATAGATGAATCACATCCATGTATCCGCGCCTAACTCGGTGTGTCATATCAGTTCTAAAATCGGGCTTGATACTCGCGATGTCCACTCTTATGGCGGTCACTCGTGGCTCTGTTGCCGGACATAGAAGGTCAGTGTCGGCCTGAGTGAGCAGTCAGAGTCGACCGCCCCTGAGCATGCCTGGTGCATAATACATGCCAACTGTCACGTGCGGTGTAGACAAGGCGCTGGTTCAGGCAAGGTAGGTCTCTTTGTTAACAACGGATCGTGTTTCTGAATGTCGTGTAAAATGTGACCAGAATAAGTCGTCTTGATTATAGTGGTGGCCAGCGGCGGCCGTAGCAATGCTGAACATGTAAGTGGCGGGAACAGCCAGACTGACTGACTGACTGAATGAATGAATTAATGAATGAATGAATGAATTAATTAATTAATTAATTAATGACTGAATTAATTAATGACTGAATGAATGACTTACTTATTCACTGGCTGAGTGATTCCTAAACTGACTGCATGGCTACTTATTTTGGCTATGCATTGATAGAGGAATTGATGGTTGGAGGTCTAGGTGTTTGTCATATTGATTGAATGGCTTTATAGGTAACTGGTCGGACTGCTGACTGGTTTTATGGATGAGCCCGTATATGGTTGTGTCGGTGGATGGATGGATGGATGGATGTATTGGCGAATGGATGGATGAACGTATTACTGTTTGCACGGCTAATTAACTGACTAAGTGATTAAGTCGTTGTTGTGTAGCGCCATGGTGCAGTGTCTAGAGATTCGGACGCTCGACCGAGAGAACCTGGGTTCGAATCCTGTGCTGCGGTGTCGAACCTTGGGCATGTTCGTTCACTCCACGTTGCTCCAGTTCACACAGCTGTACGAATGTATACCTGGCTATAGACAGTGGTGAATATTTGTGTACGAATAGTCTTTGCGCATTAATTGCAACGTGGCTGGGTGCTTCCCAGAGAAGTCGAAATGCTGTTCGATTGAACAGGTCTTCCAGGGAGTAAAGTGTAAAGCGCTTTGAGCGGTCCTGAGGACTGGATACTGAGCTATATAAGAACTAACCTTTTTGTTGTGCCAACATAGTCGTTACTCGCGCCCATTACAAAAAGCACTATGGATTTGTTTGGTTATTGTACACCATTGTGTTGGAACTATGAGTTCATTTGTTGCTATTAAATGTGTGTTTTTAATATGTCGATTCACTGTGTTGTAATGTGTATGTTTAATGGAATGGGAATGTAGATTCAGTGTGTTGTAATGTGTATGTTTAATGGAATGGGAATGTCGATTCAGTTTGTTGTAATGTGTATGTTTAATGGAATGGGAATGTAGATTCAGTGTGTTGTAATGTGTATGTTTAATGGAATGGGAATGTCGATTCAGTGTGTTGTAATGTGTATGTTTAATGGAATGGGAATAGATTCAGTGTGTTGTAATGTGTATGTTTAATGGAATGGGAATACGAGGAAACAAAGGTGCTCTCCTCCTTGTTCCTTGCTGTACAGGGGTGAGGGTCTGAAACAATATTGCCGAACTTCCATGTCCCGTCTCACGCAGTCCTCCCATCTCAGCTGTGGTCGTCCCCCTTCCCTGTGTCCTAGTAAAGCATGTATAGTAAAGTAGTAAAAACGTAGTAAAATATAATATTTTATGATGGTGACGATTTCACGTTTATATCGTGATTTTCAGTGGGCCGTTATTATCACGTGCACACTTTCCTAAAGTATTATAGTTATAGTTTATATAAACTATACAAATCAAAGCAATTTCATTACATTAAACAAACACAAATAATAGCACACAACTCAAAACAACAACAATGCAATTATAGAAATCAGTTATAAAACATCAGTCAGTTTACCGATTCTATAATAACAAACACAAACTACTTTTATCAATACTTAGTATTAAGTATCAACAATAATATATGCCCCTTCGATTTGAACATAATTGTTTTCTCAATTGTATATCTTCCCTGCTCATTACTCGTATTTTCGACATTCAAAAACTCGATTTCTTTAACCTAATACTCTCCAAAGGATTGCTATTTTCACAGCTAACTTGATATATTGACGCTGTGTGGGCTGCGTGCGTAGGGGGCTGAAACAGGAACAAAGTGCATATATTAAGAGGAGAGAAACGTACTATAATTTATTTCGAAGTCGCACTAACACCTCTCATTCTGACACGGTCGTTGTTGTTATTTTATGGAGGTGGCAGACGACAGCGTGGTGTCAACACTGTAAATTAAATAAATCAACGGCAATCAGTTGGCCACCTACGTTGATGGTGGCGATATGGGGTAAACAGGAACGAGTCGGCAAACAAAGGCCGTATTGTGTTCCGCCATCGTGAATCACACTTTCAAGCCAAGGGTCGAAATAGTGAGAACTGAAATTGTTTTGTTTCGTCAACGTTGTTGTCTAGAATGGAATATGAAAACCTACAATATTATTATTACAGCAATAATAGACTGAAATTAAAACTTAGGAAGAAACCTGATCGGTGTTAAGTGGTGGTTTCCTGCACCTGAATCAGCCAGCCGTTTGCTGCAGCATTTGTGGGTTAGCAGTATTTTAGTGAAATTGGGAATGGATGAATGCAGTTTAGAAGGTAAACCTTCTCCCTGCCACGTATGCCAGTGTTACACGATTTAACAAGTTTTAACAATATTTGACATGATTGGTATTTAGAGCAAAACCTCAAGGCAACTGGATAACGAAATCTATGATTTGTGGAAAGTCCTTTTTTATTTTTGTGAATATACTTTAAAAAATATTTTTGCTGCTACTGTTTACACAATCAGGGAAAATACATTCTATCAATGTTAGTTCACAATGAGATTTTATACATTCTGGTGTACATTCTAAGCTGTTCCTTCCTGACCGTTGTATCGTTTCCTTCAGTTCTTCTGCCTTTCTTAAGTACAACACAAATACTTCTAACCATAGTTTCATAACCATTCAATATCATAACATAGTCCGTCGTGTTTGGCGAAGCCGATCTCGACCGACTTTGGCAACTATCATCGACAAAGATCTAAAAGAAGTCGACAAGCGCATTCGCAGCCAGGGAGACTTGGAATGGCTGAGGTCACATGGCCGAATCCAATGGATGCCACTGAGGAGGAACACGTGACTGTTCCCACTTGTTGTTGTGCGGCAGTGACGTGAACGTGCGTTCACTTGCACACACACACCTGCACACGCACACTTGCGCACACGCAGACACACGCACGCACACGCATGCACACGCACGCACGCACACGCCCGCACTCGCATGCACACGCACGCACACGCACGCACACGCACGCACACGCACACGCACGCACGCACGCACACGCACGCACACGCACGCACGCACACGCACACACACGCGCACACACACAAACATACACACGCGCGCGGGCACACGCATGCACTCGTCTGCCTTGTCTCCTCTTAATCTACGTTTATCAAATCACATAGTTTCGCACATTTCTTTTAGCAAAAGCCCTTCAATAATATGAAATGACCTTATTTGCTTTCCTCTGTACGCTTTCAGTGTTGGGGGCGTACACTAATGCATAGTCTTGTCATGGACATTAATATCTATTCGGTAAGATCAATAAAACAAAATAAATAAAGTACTGATTTTGGCACTTGTCACGAAACAAGCTCCACGGGAAACAAATTAGCCAACAGCACATCTATCAATAACTCATCGTTGACAAATCGATGTCCACGTGATAGTCGGATGGATATATGGTTTGAATAAAACTCAATAATTCCTGGTTTTCGTACATCGATCTGTGAAAACGCGTGCTATTTCTTCGTTGTAGGACCACATGTGTCTTCGGAAAACTACTCCGAATCGCATCCTCGTCTATAATCCAAGTTCTGCTGAAAAAATGTATAGCAACCGCGTTGCCCAGATAGCAGCCGGGCATGCTTCTTGCTGCAATGAAACGTGATATCCCATAAGCAATTAAGTGCCTAGAAACAGTTCATGAATCCTGTCTGTTCAGCTGCGTCTATAGTTTGAGCAGACGTCTCGTCGCCATTAAAACATAGTGCATGCAATTTGATTAGTCCACTCAAATCAAAATGATGCTGTTTGAAAGCTAGTTGATGGAAATGTAGAATACGTCCTGTTGCTTTTAACGGTGCAAGCAACTACTGAATTCAAAACTATTTGCTTTCAATCGGGTCATCACGTTAGACAGTCTGTCTCTTCAATGAAATTGCTCTGAATATTCAACGTAGACTGATTAGAATGAACAGGGCGTAAGCTTAAACATTGATCATCTTTGGATGTCATTGTCACGGCTCGCGTGTATGCGTGGGACTGGATGTTACTCATACGAACACATTCACATCCAAATCGATCTTTCTCGCATGCTCGCAGATCTTAACATAAGTATACTTAGAGCGTTAAGTATATTTACACTTCTTGTTCGTAGATTGGCTTCCATCACCCAACATGGCAGACGCCACGCCGACCTAGACGATGCGCGCGCAACAGGAATACCGCCCAAAGCAGGATGACGGCGACGCGACTGCGCCGCCGAATGGAGGCAAATGCTCGGTTGAAGCCGCACACGAAAAACACCATACGTTGGATCACCTAAAGAGAGATGTTGAGAAAATGTTTATGTTGACGCGACAGAGTTTCAGGTGGGTGGATTAATCCACTTATTTTTGTACTAGAATACGGACCGACGTCGATTTCATCATTATAATCATAATTAATGTCGCGTATGTGTGATACCGCCATCCGTTAATTTCATCATTCTACATCTACCCAGAGTTGTCTACGTTGTAAAATATATTGCGCTTTATTGCACCTTTGAAGCCTGCAATCGGTCCGGTTTACACCAGCATGCGATGTTTATCGTTTATTTCAAAGGCAAGGCGTAGTAATGCACAGCCGCAGAGGCCAAATTCCAAAGGTCTATAGGGGCGCGTGCCCCTAAACCTCTGGAATTTAGCCGCGCTATGCCTGCGCTTGTGTGACATGCCCCCTTTTTTAATGTAGTCCCTTTGTGAACGTCGACACGAAAACAAAATTAACAGCACTCCCTCTTGTCTTATGATGTCACGATCCGACAACGCGACCCTGGAGTCATGCTGAAACTCTGACTCTGACCAGCCAATATGAATTTGGTTCGTCCGCCAGTGGGGATTTTTTGGCGATAATCAAAGGGTGCAATTATATGTTTTGGGCCCTCCCTAGACTACCCTCTCTGGAACCGCCCCTGATTATGACCTCAAAATGCGCAAAGGCGCAATAAGTTTATAGTACATAGGTATATGACAATTTAGCTATAACGTATTAATATTCATTTTTTGTTAGTTGCCACAGCCAAAGAATGCGTGTAATATAGGAGTACACGAATTATTCACAAGTAGGGTAATTGTACAATAGGTGCGAAAAAGTACAGTCAGGGTATACTTTTTTTGTAGGCCTACTATAAAAACAGCTTATGTCGCTACGTTGGGTATCACAGCTATAATTTAAACGGATGTGGATTTAATTATGGTCTCCTATACTTATAAAAACGTGCTGTTCAAACTTACGACTAACACGAGGTCAAAGTTTTTATTTATATGTATGTATGCATATATATATATATATATATATATATATATATTGATTTAATGTTGATGTACAGCTCTGTAATTTAAACATTTATGCAATTATTTCACACAAAAATAAGTAGCTCGTGTCATTGTTGATAATAGATATGTTCCTTTTTTGCGAAATCATTTTTGGAAAAGAACGAGTGAAAATAATTAATTGAGGAGGTACCTTTAAGAGGAAATGCAACATTAATGTTCAGTTTGATCTACGAGAGTGTGCACATAGCGAAGATCCTTGTCACGGGATTATAGCCTTTTATAGAACGATTGCTCCGGAAACACATTGTATCACAAAAGGCCCACATGGCCACAGGCTGTCATAAAAAACAGGCCGACGAAAAGCGAGAAATTGGATTTACTCGTGAATGTGCAAACAGCAGTTACGAGAACACTCGAGAATAATAAATTATTGACTCTTGCTTGAGCTTGTTATTACATTGTTATTATATTGTTACTACATTGTTACTACATTGTTATTACGTTGTCATTAACTTTGACGTCATAATATCTGTTATCGTTATGTTTTACAACAGTTCGGCTAAATAAAATAAATGTCCGGTTCCTCGTCAGAACGTTGTCAAAAAAGCAAATTTGATATGCGGATATTATTTTTGTTTTTTATAGGCGTTTTATCGACTCCCAAAGGAGTTATTCTCACAAGTAACAACATATGATGCGTGTCGAGCATAGTTCTTACAAGCGGCAAATGCGAAGGCACAGTTATACGACTTGTTACGAATCATAGTTTTCACTTGTGCCGGATCTCTTGTTTAAAGTAATAATAACAGTTTACAAATTTAATATAACAGTTTTGTGAACCGATTTTTTTAAACGAGTGTCGGTGAAAAACAGAACATTATTTTGTTTAGCCTCAACGTTGAAGTGTTTAGAGTAAAAATAACAGTTTACAAATTTACCATAAAAGTTTTGTGAACCGATTTTTAAAAACGAGTGTTGGTGAAAAACAGATTATTATTTTGTTTAGCCTCAACATTGAAGTATCGCAGTGCAATGGTCTGCTACGTAGAAGATAACAATGATAAACTGAAGTGATCAGCGATTGCTTTCGATGGCGCAACATTAGTTTTGTGGCGTTCCTAAATCATAACACGTTAATCTCGGGTGTTTACTAGACCAATTGAGCGGCAGTTCTACTCGAATAGAAGATGAGTAATCAATCTCTCCTTGCGTTATTATAAACCAGAATGGTTGGCCCAGATGAGACTTTGATTGATTACCCATCAGCGTGGGATCACTTTATAATGAACACGACATTGCCACGTCGTTGATTATTTTGTCGAAGAACATAAGGTGGTCATAGTACATATGTTACAACGTCAGTGATCTGGTCAGCGTTACACAATAACCACGAATAATCGTATCATAAATGGGCAACTGTTATTTATGTATGAAAATGAAATGTCTGCGGTATAGATAAAGTGTAGCCTACTATGTTAAGAAGGTTCAGAGAGTGACTATGCCACATGTCAGGTTCCTCCAGAGTCCCTTAGCCTTCGGACATATTGTGATTGAGTCGTAAGATTTCGTGTGTGTGTGTGTGTGTGTGTGCGTGTTAGTGCGTGTGCATGTGTTTTTGTGATCCTGTGTGTGTTTGTGTGTTTGTGTGTGTGTTTGTGTGCGTGAGCGTGTGCGTGTGTGCGTGTGTGCGTGTGTGCGTGTGTGCGTGTGTGCGTGTGTGCGTGTGTGCGTGTGTGCGTGTGTGCGTGTGCGTGTGCGTGTGTGTGTGTGAGAGAGAGAGAGCGAGAGAGAGAGGGAGAGAAATAGATAGAGTGTGTGTGTGTGTCTGTGCGTGCGTGTATTTATCAAAGAGTGCGTTTGTGTGCCTGTGGGCGTGTGTGTTTGTGAGAGAATGTGTGCGTGTGTGCGTGTGTGCGTGTGTGCGTGTGTGCGTGTGTGCGTGTGTGCGTGTGTGCGTGTGTGCGTGTGTGCGTGTGTGCGTGTGTGCGTGTGTGCGTGTGTGCGTGTGTGCGTGCGTGTGTGCGTGCGTGCGTGCCTGCGTGTCAGCATGCTTGCGTGCGTGCGTGTGTTGGTGCCTTGGTGTATACGTGCGTATGTGTGTATGCAAGCGCCTGTGCACATGTGCATATAACAAACAATACAGAGAACGACAGGAAAGAAATCCTGTATTTATGGTGTGGCCTGCATACATAAACTCAACACCGATTCATTATCGACAACTGGAAGAAGCAACGCTATTAATGATGCCGTCTAATAATGATATACTTGGCTATTTGTTTCCATAGGGGAAGTATGGATTCTCTCATGTCCAAGTTGTCTCCGCCGCGTTCTCCGTCCACGTCGTTCCGTCTGAGCCGAAGACTCAAGGTTGAGTTCGTCAACTCGTCGCTCAGTGACGACAGCTCAGACGAGGATGAGTTCAGTCTCGACCACCCTGACCACAACTATTCCCCTAATCTCATCCTCGGCCTGCTCAAAGACGGACAGTTCAGGTAATTACGACGAGAACTTGTGCCACGCACTGAGAAAAAAGTTTCGTATATTTGATTGTTAACTTGGGCCACATTAGGGAGATGTAGTCGCTGCGATAACGAAATGGCGTATATCTTGACAGGTGCCGGCAGTTTATTTTGTAACATCTTTTTTGTAATCGAATTCAGGATCAATCACATAAATGTGTGAGTATGTGAGTATGTGCGTGCGTGCGTGCGTGCGTGCGTGCGGGCGGGCGTGCGTGCTTGGGTGTGCACGTGTGTGTGTATGTGTGTATGTGTGTATGTGTGTGTGTGTGTTTTGTGTGTGCGTGTGAATGTGTGTGTGTTTGTTTGTGTGTGTGTGTGTGTGTGTGTGCGTGTGCGTGTGCGTGTGTGCGTGTGCACGTTTGCGCGTGCATGCGTGCGTGCGTGCCTCGGTGTGCATTCATGTGTGTGCACCTGCGCCTGTGTTTGGGTTACTTTTAAAACTATCTCATATAACAACACTTTCTTCTGTGTGTTGAATTTATTAAATATGTACACAGTGCATTGTATTAAATATAACAATTATTACCAGTACCATTATTAACATAATGAACATCTTTATACTGTAATATTATGTTGTATTCAATTTACCATCACTAAGTTTCATTAACAATTATGATGAATATCTTCACATACATAATTCACATCACTATTTTCTCACAACCAGTGCCAAGATCCCCCTCGATGATCTCCCGCACGGGGACATCACACTGCGCGTGCGCAACTACCTACTCGAGATCGTGATGACGCGCGGCGACTGCCACACCACCTGCGATAGCCACCACCTGGTGACGAAACCGTGCAAATACGGCGAGATTGACCTGCCGATCTACGTGAATCCGGCCAGTCTACAGTTTCACGTCGACGAGTTGACCAACGTCCTACACATGCACGGACAGACCAAAGGTTACAACAAGCTGTGCTACTCTGACCCGTGTGTTGATAAAGCCCTCGAGTGTACACGTCACCAATTCTCGTGGCCCGGGCGTCGCCGGAAGTTGCTGCGACAGAAGCGGACGACGACGTTCGACGCCAACGACACGAGTGTGGACAGCGACGATGCCGTATACGCGGGGAGTGTACACGGAAAGACGACTGGACAGCGCCGGGCCGGTCAACATCGGTGGATGGCGCGCCGGTGTCTAACGATGGACATATAGCGCGGCACTTAGCCTTGTGTTGACTTGGCGACATCCGGGCGTAATGTGTTATCACGACCGTCGAACGATCGTGATAATAAAAACAGTCTTCACGGGCGACATCACCTTATTACAACCTTGCATGATAACGTGCTTACGATTTTGTTTTACGTTACATTAACTATTTTATTTCACGTTAAGTTAATGCACATTATTATATTTTGTGCTCTTCCAAGTCTTAGCTGCTGCACATGTGGGTGAGCGCTGACATTTGATGCCAAGTAAGACGTTGACTTCTGCTTTGAGTTGATTTATCTCGTTCCCTGTAAATTACGTTTCCATGTATTTATATTTTAAATAGTATGTCATCGGTCAATAATGCGATGGGTGGTAAATGTACAACCTACCCTCACTATCAGAGGAAAGCAGAAGTTTGAAGTAGTCCGCAAATGTGTGCATTGGTATCGATAGAGTTTGCTTCATTTTCTCCATACGACTAATAACAACATTTTCCGTACATAATTCTAAAGCTTTTTTAAACGTCAACAATGCTAGTGACCAAATAGCTGAATTTTCGCACAAAAAGAAATTTTTCATGGAAGAGCAGTTATCAGCACACACCACCGTAGAGAATCAAAACTATGAAAGGTAGCTAAATTTTCTTTTGTAAAAGGAACACATTTATTATTTATTATTTGGGTGTGCATGGGGTTTCTGTTAGTGTTTAGGCAACGCTGAAAGTAGCAGCACATTCTGTCACCAACGCACAGTTGTCACAAACTCACAGTTGCATATATTATCATACACGCACTGATGAAAATTAATGTGCTTTTCTATGACGGGTTATGATGTCATAACCGGACTAGCGTGATTACGACGGAACTGAATGTGTTGCCAGTGTGACGCGGTGGCCTTTCGAAGTTAGGTGACAACAGTTTTAATTAAGTTCCTGTCTCCCCAAATTTACGCAATTTCCCGGTACCCGGTTGACATTTTCGACATGACCGATTGACTGCGCCCGTAACTGACAACCAACTGCGGCGATACAGAACGAATTGAATTTGTCAAAATCGTGAGGTGTGTACGGCCATGTCCGATTATTTGGACTACATCGCCGTCGTGTACTATGCATACAGCGGTAAGTTACCCACGATGTAGCACTTTTATATAATAACAATACCCATGTACGTCTACGTGTAACACAGGAGACACGTGTACATCTACGTGTAACACAGGAGACACGTGTACGTCTACGTGTAACACAGGATACACGTGTACGTCTACGTGTAACACAGGAGACACGTGTACGTCTACGTGTAACACAGGAGACACGTGTACGTCTACGTGTAACACAGGAGACACGTGTACGTCTACGTGTAACACAGGAGACACGTGTACGTCTACGTGTAACACAGGAGACACGTGTACGTCTACGTGTAACACAGGAGACACGTGTACGTCTACGTGTAACACAGGAGACACGTGTACGTCCACGTGTAACACAGGAGACACGTGTACGTCTACGTGTAACACAGCAGAAATAAAGACTCTGGATTCGCCAATTTGTTCTGGTGATCGAACGAAATGTGCGTCCATTACATACTGCCCAGAGAAAACATTCAAAAAGGATGTGAAGGTGCGTACTGCGTGTACTGACGTATACTTTCTTTCATACAAGAAAATGAACTGATATTATATTTTCGTTTAGAATTGTCAACGAGTGACTATCAAGATAACCGATTTGTGTGTGAATGCTTAAATCATGTTTTACTACGGTATGCGTTATATGTTTAAATATATCACTGAACATCACACGAATAACAGGAACAAGTATAGGTGAATCATTAAAAGAGTACTCCATTTCAAATTAAATTGAATGTGTCTGGCTTATTTTGGAATAAAGCCTTAAACATCGTTTGTACATATGAAGAGAATGCTGGCTATCCTTTTCATAAATTTTGTGAATAGTGAATATTCATGTGTTACTTTTAAGTTAATGAACCTGATAATTAAAACACGTCGTCCATGTTTATTACCAACAACAGGATTGCGTCGTTTGTCTGGAATTGCGCAAATTTTGTTTGCTATAATTGACAGTCTTCCTAACCCGGATGCAACACTAAAATACTGCAACAGTTTCACATGTGCCCCCACCCATATTGGTCTGTGAATAGAAGTTCCCGGTTTAAGAAATAGAACCCACATATATTTACCTACAGTTCCAACGATATGATTGGTGCTGCAGCTGGGCTGGCTGTGTCGCTATTTTCAATACGTATCAACAACAACTCTTGAAGAAAGCAGTCAAATGTGAAATTCACAAGCTGCGTGTGGGGTGCAGTGTGTCCGTACGCACCCCACTGCTGAGGAATTCCGCTTAAGTGGAAATAGTTCCGCTAGATAAAAAAGAACAGCACCCTGGAACGTCAAAGCAAAACAACCTCCAGTAGCACTCTCCCGTCTTCCAAAGTCTTGTCTGAGAAGAGCTCGGACCTTCGATTTAAGGGAAATGTGTAACCGGAGGTGCAGAAACGCTCCAACTCGAAATTAATGACGGAATGGGTAATAGGGCCCAACATGATATAGACAGATGGATCATTATTTAATTCGTGCTGTTTGTACAAGTTAAGATGACAGCTGAGGCGGTGGGGAATTTCGTGACTATATGACAGGAGCGGTGAGCGGGTAGAGCGCGGGGCAGTCGATAGGAACGAGATTTGTGTGTGTGTGTGTGTGTGTGTGTGTGTGAGTGTGTGTGTGTGTGTGTCTGTGTGTGTGTGTGTGTGTGTGTCTGTGTGTGTGTGTGTCTGTGTGTGTGTGTGTGTGTGTGTGTGTGTGTGTGTGTGTGTCTCTGTGTGTGTGTGTGTGTGTGTGTGTGTGTGTGTGTGTGTGTGTGTGTGTGTGTGTGTGTGTGTGTGTGTGTGTATGTCAAAGTATCTAATCTTACGTAAGGTGGCACACCCACCATTGGCCATGTGCTCAGGAACATATATTAAAACACCGTCGGTTCGGTTTTGTGTTCTTAGCTTATCATGCACACGGAACTAACTAACGGGCAAATATATTCTGTAATCAGAACGAATATAGCTTATATCATGGACGGCATCGTAGCAGATAGGCCTATTAGGCGATGGCCAAAGCGTTGAATTGATGACTTCTTCAAAGATGTCATAATCCTATAGTTATCTTGTGAACGAACTGTGTTATAACCATTAATGCATTTCAAAACAATCTGATACGGTTGGCTAGTTACAACACCGGTTACATCCTGTCATATCAGGTTTAGAATGGTTATTTAATAATTTTGTTGACCAAAGGTTGCCATTTCTTTGACAAAGTGTCCCATATTGGACCAAACATAAAAACGAATTGGCAGCTAAAACCTCATTAAGTAATCAGTGACCCACGTGTAGAAATGTTAAACAGGTTGGTAACATACGCAGTAGGTAACACGTAGGCATTTGCCCAATTCTGTGTCAAATTTGATATTCCGCAAAAAGGCTCATAATGGGCACAAAATCACCGAGAGGAGTTCATCTGTAGGTCGTTTGATGTTGTCCATAACCACCTGGAGGTGTCGGTCAAGCCGGATATAATATTGTTTGAAAGAGGCACCAGGAGCTAGAACTGCTACCAACAATAAAATGTGCATTTGGATTACACTTAGCTCGTCCACATTTCCAGGCGAAGGTGTGGCTATAGTAGTGTTTGACCTATACGCTGACCCACTGACCACTTATTTTTTCGCCGGGTCAGTAACTTTTTGGAGTTATAGGTCCGTGTGATTGTCTACATTTTGGGGAACTAACACATTTACAGCAGCATTCATTTCAGCAAATCGTCAAAATTGACCGTTGTGAGAACCAAACTTTTAACAAATAGTAATTACCCAGAAATGTTATAACAAAACACTGCGCTCACGAAGTGGGTACGTTTACTGAATTATATCGGTAATAAATCGCCCTGGACGTACCTAAAGGTGATGTAACGTAATGTTGGTATATCAAAACGAGACGCCATCAGTAGTGCAGACATTGTATTTAAACAAACTACGCTGATTGGATTTTGGGAAAAGGGAGAAATCTGCGGCATAAAGTTGAACCATCATATACGGGTGTAGGCGGGTGTTTGGTAAATATTTCTTGCAATTCCAGATATCTTTATTGAGATTGTAACTTGGGGATGCGATTTGAAATGCAATACTGTCTTTTGCAGCTGCAGTCGGAGTAATGCAATGCAGGCCCGTATGAGAAGTAAAGATGCAACGGGTGCGTACGCACCCCTCCGTTGAGGCAGTTTTTTCTTCCCGTATCGTAAACATTGAAACATGTGGCTAACAACATGATATGATTGGCCCGTTCCACCACAACGATTACACCCTGAAATATAATGGATAATTAGTCATATAACCACACTTGCGGTTATTTGGTTGAATAACCCATATTTAACCAAAAATCCAAAATCTGACCGCCTACTGTGTGACCTATATACAGAACCATTGCGTAGTTGGCGATTTTTAACATAGGGAGTAGGCCTCATTTAGACAAAATAGTTTTTAGGCTAACTCTGTGTGTAAGTTGATGTTAAGCAACACAATTACCAAAAATTACCAAAAAATTCAAATTGTGCCTACCAAAACGCCCTGTCCGATAACCGCTGATATGTGGACAAAATCTAAAGTTGTTGGAAACTTGTAACTCACTGATCACATTCTGAAAAATACCAGTTAACAATTGCTTAACTACATTTTGCTAAAATTTTGCATTTTGCATTCATCTGGCCAAAACCCGAAATTAGGCCGAATAAAACTCGGGTTGTGTAATGTGTGGCCTATGTTGAGAAACTTTAAGCTGATATGGAAACACGTCACTTTGTTATTATGTCTTATAGAGCCTTATACAGTTTTGATGAAATGTATGGCAAATTTTACATAAAAACCCGTTTTCTGACCTAAAAAAACAGAACAGAAAGTCCAACAACCCATACCATAATCAGTAACGTATATTGAGAATATTTAAAATAGTTCGCTGTTTGTAACAAAAAAGCCTACGAAACGTTTTCTGCACACTTTTCTCGTCCTTGGCCGATCGTCTATATATAACGAGGCTATGTCAATGTCCGTGCGCTCGGATGTTTAATGTCAAAAACTCTACACTAGTGACATCTAGCGAATGGACATTATATTATCGGTCTCGTCACCGGTCCCGTCTACTTGGTGCATAAAGATTACACTTTTGTAAACACAAACATACCAACGTATTCATGGAAGAAAGCGCATACCGTGCCTTGCATACATTAACGGTGTATCAACGCCATCATATTCGTCTTCATCACCACTATAATTTTCGTCTTTTTAATTGTAGTTGTTTCCAACGCTCTGCATCGTTCTATTAACTGACTAGTATATATATAATACCATACCATGTCTGCCCACTCTGTGTTTTGAACACAGAGCGCTGACATGTCAGGCGGATGCACCAAAGACCTACATTAGGCCTACATTATCGGACTAACGTCGTCGTCACCAACATCATTGTCACCATTAATAATAATTATTATTATTGAGTATTACGGCTTATTTGACTGTTGATGCAAATCCTTATCCCGTAAGATCGCCAACATCGCGTCCATCTAATTGAAGCCTCCTGTGTTAACCTGTTCTGCGTCCACTGTCTGCAACATCATTTTCATTATACATTGTCAAGCCTAACACTGTCTCACTGTTCAGTTGTCTCATTGTCAAGCCTAACACTGTCACACTGTTTAGTTGTCTCATTGTCAAGCCTAACACTGTCACACTGTTTAGTTGTCTCATTGTCAAGCCTAACCCTGTCACACTGTTCAGTTGTCTCATTGTCAAGCCTAACACTGTCACACTGTTTAGTTGTCTCATTGTCAAGCCTAACACTGTCACACTGTTTAGTTGTCTCATTGTCAAGCCTAACACTGTCACACTGTTTAGTTGTCTCATTGTCAAGCCTAACACTGTCACACTGTTCAGTTGTCTCATTGTCAAGCCTAACACTGGCACACTGTTTAGTTGTCTCATTGTCAAGCCTAACACTGTCTCACTGTTCAGTTGTCTCATTGTCAAGCCTAACACTGTCACACTGTTTAGTTGTCTCATTGTCAAGCCTAACACTGTCTCACTGTTTAGTTGTCTCATTGTCAAGCCTAACACTCTCACACTGTTCAGTTGTCTCATTGTCAAGCCTAATACTGTCACACTGTTCAGTTGTCTCATTGTCAAGCCTAACACTGTCACACTGTTTAGTTGTCTCATTGTCAAGCCTAACACTGTCACACTGTTTAGTTGTCTCATTGTCAAGCCTAACACTCTCACACTGTTCAGTTGTCTCATTGTCAAGCCTAACACTGTCACACTGTTCAGTTGTCTCATTGTCAAGCCTAACACTGTCACACTGTTTAGTTGTCTCATTGTCAAGCCTAACACTGTCACACTGTTTAGTTGTCTCATTGTCAAGCCTAACACTGTCACACTGTTTAGTTGTCTCATTGTCAAGCCTAACACTGTCACACTGTTCAGTTGTCTCATTGTCAAGCCTAACACTGTCACACTGTTTAGTTGTCTCATTGTCAAGCCTAACACTGTCACACTGTTCAGTTGTCTCATTGTCAAGCCTTAACACTCTCACATTGTTCAGTTGTCTCATTGTCAAGCCTAACACTGTCACACTGTTTAGTTGTCTCATTGTCAAGCCTAACACTGTCACACTGTTCAGTTGTCTCATTGTCAAGCCTAACACTGTCACACTGTTTAGTTGTCTCATTGTCAAGCCTAACACTGTCTCACTGTTCAGTTGTCTCATTGTCAAGCCTAACACTGTCACACTGTTTAGTTGTCTCATTGTCAAGCCTAACACTGTCACACTGTTTAGTTGTCTCATTGTCAAGCCTAACACTCTCACACTGTTCAGTTGTCTCATTGTCAAGCCTAATACTGTCACACTGTTCAGTTGTCTCATTGTCAAGCCTAACACTGTCACACTGTTTAGTTGTCTCATTGTCAAGCCTAACACTGTCACACTGTTTAGTTGTCTCATTGTCAAGCCTAACACTCTCACACTGTTCAGTTGTCTCATTGTCAAGCATAACACTGTCACACTGTTCAGTTGTCTCATTGTCAAGCCTAACACTGTCACACTGTTTAGTTGTCTCATTGTCAAGCCTAACACTGTCACACTGTTTAGTTGTCTCATTGTCAAGCCTAACACTGTCACACTGTTTAGTTGTCTCATTGTCAAGCCTAACACTGTCACACTGTTCAGTTGTCTCATTGTCAAGCCTAACACTGTCACACTGTTTAGTTGTCTCATTGTCAAGCCTAACACTGTCACACTGTTCAGTTGTCTCATTGTCAAGCCTTAACACTCTCACACTGTTCAGTTGTCTCATTGTCAAGCCTAACACTGTCACACTGTTTAGTTGTCTCATTGTCAAGCCTAACACTCTCACACTGTTCAGTTGTCTCATTGTCAAGCCTAACACTGTCACACTGTTCAGTTGTCTCATTGTCAAGCCTAACACTGTCACACTGTTTAGTTGTCTCATTGTCAAGCCTAACACTGTCACACTGTTCAGTTGTCTCATTGTCAAGCCTAACACTGTCACACTGTTTAGATGGGGCATTGTCAAGCCTAACACTGTCACACTGTTTAGTTGTCTCATTGTCAAGCCTAACACTTTCACACTGTTCAGTTGTCTCATTGTCAAGCCTAACACTCTCACACTGTTTAGTTGTCTCATTGTCAAGCCTAACACTGTCACACTGTTTAGTTGTCTCATTGTCAAGCCTAACACTGTCACACTGTTCAGTTGTCTCATTGTCAAGCCTAACACTCTCACACTGTTTAGTTGTCTCATTGTCAAGCCTAACACTGTCACACTGTTTAGTTGTCTCATTGTCAAGCCTAACACTGTCACACTGTTTAGTTGTCTCATTGTCAAGCCTAACACTGTCACACTGTTTAGTTGTCTCACTATAATTTTGTAACATTTTATCACCATGGATGAAAATTGGAAATGTTGTTACTTCCCCGATGGGCCCACGACGAAATTTCGTGCTACGGCTTGGCTCAAGATTATTCAAGAATCGTCCATAAAACACAGTTGCGCCGCGTCGCCGTGGTGTCGTGTAGTGTGGAATGGGTTGAAATCACCTGGCATAAAAGCACAAAAGCCAACCGAATGACACATCATTGATGAAAGTGGAAAAACACTAGGGACCGGTTTCATGAAGCGTACTTAAAGTTACGCAATTACTTAGCATCACGTGTTTGCGTAAACTCCTATGTTCGCTTATATTAAAAACAATCACGTCATTTATTAAGACAGTCATCTTAGCGCAAACACGTTCCTAGCCGCTTCATGAAACCGGCCCCAGGAACAGAACTCAAATACTTATTCAACAAAGAAGAAATGAAACTCGACGTTTTATTTAAAAAAACAGCTGCGTCAGTTGAATTTCTCACAACGAAGGAATCATTTCAAAATACACAAATTTCAAAACATATATTTTTGTACATTTAAAAAATGAAAATCTATTGATACATCTATACTGTATTACTACGGATACATCCAACAGGGCCTGTTATCCTGGCCAAGAAGTGGTTACGATGATAACGCACATACATATATATATATATACCATAAACAATTTAACTATGAACACATACCCGATTATTAACTAATACCAGTGCCTCGAGACAGCATGGTATATACAATGGCCACACATCCGTGCTTCAGGATATAACTATGCAAATCACCGGCGACTGGAGGCGTGGTACTCAACAACACTGTAGAAAATATATGGACGCACGTACGCACACACGCACTCACACATACGCACGAACGCATGCACGACGCATACAAGCTCATGTATACGCCATGTGTTCGTACAACCTTTCTGGAATCTTCATCTTGATACGCCAAAGCACGTGTGTGTTGTTGTTGTTTTCGCATGCGTGGGATGCCGATCTCGCGTAAAGCACGTGACCGAAATAGCGCAGTAGATCGACAGCGCAGTTGGCTTTCGCCAGTTATACCCGGTGTAACGACAAATCTTTTTTTTAGGATTATAAAAACAAGTACGCATTTTTTTATTAAACCGACTGTGAGCACTAGTTAAACTATTCACACGTTACACATTTGGACATAAAAGAACAGGATTGGCGATGGGCAAACGAACAGATTATGCACCTTTAATGTTTGCAGATGGATGTGACCTGTTTGTGAGATCTTGGCTTGTAATTTCATTGTTAATTGTTGGATTATTATGTGGACTGCTAAGCAGATTCATGGTTTAATAAGTAGTTGTTTAAGTGTGTTCTACTCATGATCAACGGGATATTTATAAGATCTTTTACGGTAAAATTTTGGCGTTCGTATTCGGTCGGAAGAATCCGCAATTTTTTTTTCTCGATGTACGAAAATCCAGATAATCTATAATCAGTGTTGCACTATTCGATATACCCATGTTTCAGGTTGCAGTTGATAATGGTCGCTAAAAACCACCGGATTTGTAGTTGGGTATTTCGTGGGCGATAATACAGGATATGGTATTCAGGCCGGCCTAGGCTTCGGGTTTGACTAAAATGCGCACGACCACGCACGACCACGCACGACCACGAAGTTAACGAATGATCACGCCCGACCATGTAATATAATATGCTGGTAGTTAGTTTGGCCGTTGATGGTATATGTATGGTTTGTGTGTGCATTAGTAAAAAGTTTGTGTCTGTATTTCACCCAGGAGTTACACAATTTAGGCATTTTATCCGATCTTCCTGACGAGTATTTAGTCTTTGCACAGTAGCGCCACCTGGCGAATGGAACCGTATCGTTACCACAAGCGATGGTTAAAGTTGCGAATTTGTTTACTCCAATGTGAAGAAAATATTTGAAAGTTGGCGAGCTGCACACACATACCTCCTACGTGCCATCAACAGCCCGCTTGGTTGCCAACACTATATACATTTTGGTCGTGCGTGGTGGTTCGTGGTCGTGCGTGGTCGTGCGCCTTTTAGTCATACCGCTTCGGTCGGGTGGGTTGAAACAGTAAGTGTGGAATCTTTGGGGAATTAGGCGATGGCCGGTAGTGTTTGGTGTTTCTTTGAGTATTGTCGGTGTTTCTTAACTTAAGTAGTGTTGACATGATCAGGTTTGTTCTCATTAGTACAGTAATACTAAGAGTGTAATCAGTAGTGAGGTGAAGGCTGATAGGGCAGGGTGTTCCCTTACCATAATAAGTTTGGTAACGACCAGTTCGTCCTTGTTGGAAACAATAAATGCGATGGGTAATTGTTAAAAGTGAGTAACGACTGGTTGTCCTTACTGGAAAGAGTAAGTGTGTAATTATTAGAATGGAATATGTGAATGCCGGTGGTACTGGGGTGTTCCCTTACCATAATAAGTTTGGTAACGACCAGTTCGTCCTAGCTGGAAACAGTAAATGTGATGGGTAATTGTCAAAAGTGAGTAACGACTGGTCGTCCTTACTGGAAAGTGTAAGTGTGTAATTATTATAATAGAATATGTGAATGCCGGTGGTACCGGGGTGTTCCCTTACCATAATAAGTTTGGTAACGACCAGTTCGTCCTTGTTGGAAACAATAAATGCGATGGGTAATTGTTAAAAGTGAGTAACGACTGGTTGTCCTTACTGGAAAGAGTAAGTGTGTAATTATTAGAATAGAATATGTGAATGCCGGTGGTACTGGGATGTTCCCTTACCATAATAAGTTTGGTAACGACCAGTTCGTCCTTGCTGGAAACAGTAAATGCGACGGGTAATTGTCAAAAGTGAGTAACGACTGGTCGTCCTTACTGGAAAGAGTAAGTGTGTAATTATTAGAATGGAATATGTGAATGCCGGTGGTACTGGGGTGTTCCCTTACCATAATAAGTTTGGTAACGACCAGTTCGTCCTTGCTGGAAACAGTAAATGCGACGGGTAATTGTCAAAAGTGACTAACGACTGATCGTCCTTACTGGAAAGAGTAAGTGTGTAATTATTAGAATGGAATATGTGAATGCCGGTGGTACTGGGGTGTTCCCTTACCATAATAAGTTTGGTAACGACCAGTTCGTCCTAGCTGGAAACAGTAAATGTGATGGGTAATTGTCAAAAGTGAGTAACGACTGGTCGTCCTTACTGGAAAGTGTAAGTGTGTAATTATTATAATAGAATATGTAAATGCCGGTGGTACCGGGGTGTTCCCTTACCATAATAAGTTTGGTAACGACCAGTTCGTCCTTGCTGGAAACAGTAAATGTGATGGGTAATTGTCAAAAGTGAGTAACGACTGGTCGTCCTTACTGGAAAGTGTAAGTGTGTAATTATTATAATAGAATATGTGAATGCCGGTGGTACCGGGGTGTTCCCTTACCATAATAAGTTTGGTAACGACCAGTTCGTCCTTGCTGGAAACAGTAAATGCGATGGGTAATTGTCAAAAGTGAGTAACGACTGGTCGTCCTTACTGGAAAGAGTAAGTGTGTAATTATTAGAATGGAATATGTGAATGCCGGTGGTACTGGGGTGTTCCCTTACCATAATAAGTTTGGTAACGACCAGTTCGTCCTTGCTGGAAACAGTAAATGCGATGGGTAATTGTCAAAAGTGAGTAACGACTGGTCGTCCTTACTGGAAACAGTAAGTGTGTAATTATTAGAATGGAATATGTGAATGCCGGTGGTACTGGGGTGTTCCCTTACCATAATAAGTTTGGTAACGACCAGTTCGTCCTTGCTGGAAACAGTAAATGTGATGGGTAATTGTCAAAAGTGAGTAACGACTGGTCGTCCTTACTGGAAAGTGTAAGTGTGTAATTATTATAATAGAATATGTGAATGCCGGTGGTACCGGGGTGTTCCCTTACCATAATAAGTTTGGTAACGACCAGTTCGTCCTTGCTGGAAACAGTAAATGCGATGGGTAATTGTCAAAAGTGAGTAACGACTGGTCGTCCTTACTGGAAAGAGTAAGTGTGTAATTATTAGAATGGAATATGTGAATGCCGGTGGTACTGGGGTGTTCCCTTACCATAATAAGTTTGGTAACGACCAGTTCGTCCTTGCTGGAAACAGTAAATGCGACGGGTAATTGTCAAAAGTGAGTAACGACTGGTCGTCCTTACTGGAAAGAGTAAGTGTGTAATTATTAGAATGGAATATGTGAATGCCGGTGGTACTGGGGTGTTCCCTTACCATAGTAAGTTTGGTAACGACCAGTTCGTCCTGGCTGGAAATGGTAAGTAAGGGTAAATGTCAAAACTCAGTAACGTCTGGTCGTCCTTCTTGGAAACAGTAAGTGTAGTGGGTTAAAGTCAGTAACGACTGGTCATCCCTACTGTGGTAACATTAAAGGTGTAATGGTTAGGGGAGCTTTGCGAAGCCTGGTGGAATAGGTCTGTACGATAAGGTTCGTCCTTGCGGGAAACTGTAAGTGTGAAACGTAATTGTCAAAGTGTGGAATTAGTGTTGTTATACAATGGCCGTGGGTGGTGTATGTGCTGTTACTACAATAACGGGTGTTGCGACCAGGTTCATCCCAAATAGTAACACTAAATGGGTACTTTTGGGGATGTTAGGCGATGACGGGATTCGTTAACCATTGCTGTAACAGGTAGTGTGCGATTAATACTGATTTTAACTGACATCTGTCAGAATGGATAGTACCTGTTGTTGTTCGCTCGAATATCGTAATTCCGGGAGCCAGCAAAAAGTACAATGACGAGTTTAAGAATAAAACATTGCAAGGTCATAACTGCTACTTTGTTGGTTGTTGCTACATGTGTGTGGTGTAAGAGGATACTGGGTTATGTGTGTGGTGTAAGAGGATACTGGGTTATGTGTGTGGTGTTAGAGGGTACTGGGTCATGTGTGTGGTGTAAGAGGGTACTGGGTCAAGGGTGTGGTGTAAGAGGGTACTGGGTCACGGGTGTGGTGTAAGAGGGTACTGGGTCATGTGTGTGGTGTAAGAGTGTACTGGGTCATGTGTGTGGTGTAAGAGGGTGCTGGGTCACGGGTGTGGTGTAAGAGAGTACTGGGTCATGTGTGTGGTGTAAGAGAGTACTGGGTCATGTATGTGGTGTAAGAGGGTACTGGGTCACCGGTGTGGTGTAAGAGGATACTGGGTCATGTGTGTGGTGTAAGAGGGTACTGGGTCATGTGTGTGGTGTAAGAGGATACTGGGTCATGTGTGTGGTGTTAGAAGGTACTGGGTTACGAGTGTGGTGTAAGAGGGTACTGGGTTATGTGTGTGGTGTAAGAGGGTACTGGGTCATGTGTGTGGTGTAAGAGGGTACTGGGTCATGTGTGTGGTGTAAGAGGGTACTGGGTCACGGGTGTGGTGTAAGAGGGTGCTGGGTCACGGGTGTGGTGTAAGAGGGTACTGGGTCATGTGTGTGGTGTAAGAGAGTACTGGGTCATGTGTGTGGTGTAAGAGGGTACTGGGTCATGTGTGTGGTGTAAGAGGGTACTGGGTCACGGGTGTGGTGTAAGAGGATACTGGGTCATGTGTGTGGTGTAAGAGGGTACTGGGTCATGTGTGTGGTGTAAGAGGGTACTGGGTCATGTGTGTGGTGTAAGACGGTACTGGGTTACGGGTGTGGTGTAAGAGGGTACTGGGTTATGTGTGTGGTGTAAGAGGGTACTGGGTCATGTGTGTGGTGTAAGAGGGTACTGGGTCACGGGTGTGGTGTAAGAGGGTACTGTGTCATGTGTGTGGTGTAAGAGTGTACTGGGTCATGTGTGTGGTGTAAGAGGGTGCTGGGTCACGGGTGTTGTGTAAGAGGGTACTTGGTCACGGGTGTGGTGTAAGAGGGTACTGGGTCACGGGTGTGGTGTAAGAGGGTACTGGGTCAAGTGTGTGGTTTAAGAGGGTACTGAGTCATGGGTGTGGTGTAAGAGGGTACTGGGTCACGGGTGTGGTGTAAGAGGGTACTGGGTCACGGGTTTGGTGTAAGAGGGTATTGGGTCATGTGATAGGTATATTGTAGTGCTGGGGATTCTGCATTAAACACGGAATAGAAATATGTGTGGTGTCGGGCTCATGTGCCAGTTTGTCGATGAAGTGTGGGACCTAAATGCTGACCTAAATCCTGAGCAGGGCCGTGTCAAAAAGGGCGTATGCGTATTGATTGAGGTGTAGTAGCTTCAAAGCGCACTCATTCATATTGTATATTGCGTATACAATACTATTCTTCAGAACAATAGATTGTGAGGCCATGGAAATGTATTCCAAGGTAACAAAATGTATAACCAAAAATGGATTGTCGTGTGGAAACTAGCCGGACACATCGGGTTTCTTGTCCGTCAGAGTTAAGGGTGATGTTGTTGAAGTCAGTTAGAGTGGTTAACAAGAATTTAGTTGACGGGGTAATTGGGAATGTTGGAACATGCAGTGATCGGGATTAAAGGAGTTGAACGATTATTGTGGTTAGAGAAACCGACACGGTTCAATAGGTGGTTGTGGAAACATGGTTCAGTAGGTTGTGGTGGAAACCGACGTGGTTCAATAGTGGTTGTTGGAACTGACATGGTTCGGTAGTGGTTGTTGGAACTGACATGGTTCAGTAGGTTGTGGTAAAAACCGACATGGTTCGGTAGTGGTTGTTGGAACTGACATGGTTCAGTAGGTGGTTGTGGGAACCGACGTGGTTCGGTATTGGTTGTTGGAGCTGACATGGTTCAGTAGGTTGTGGTGAAAACCGACGTGGTTCGGTAGTGGTTGTTGGAACTGACATGGTTCAGTAGGTGGTTGCGTAAACCGACATGGTTCGCTAGGGGTTTGTGGAAACCGATGTGTTTCGGTTGATGGTTATTGGAACCGACGGGGGTCGGGATAGTGTTGGTTTGATTGCCATCATGGTTATTGGTAATGGGTAGATAGCCGACACTGATCGCTATAGTAATGGGTGGATGGCCGATGGTGGTCAGGATAAGTTGTTGGAGCCGGCTGTGATAGGGAGTATAATGAAGACCGGCTTATGGTCGACTGGATATTATGTTAAAATGACTGGAGGTTGACTGGGTAACAGGGTATGTTCGTGTATTATAATGGTCACCTGCATTTGGTTGACGGATTAATGTGAAACGGTCGGATTGATTGTGGTCTGTAACATTATTATGTGAAGGGAATTCCAGCCTCAATGGAATCATAAACCGATAGTGTGGAATAACATGACTCGGTCTGGGTTTTAATTAATGATATGACCGCCTAGGAGCGATACAATATATTTATAACAGCCAGTGGTCTGTAGGTCAGTAAGTAATCCAGGTTTCCCTAAAAAGGTAAGGTGATGACACGGCAGGTAGTGTCTAAGTGAAAATGGTGCACAGTTGCTATTGCAGGATGTCTCCAATCAATATGTTTGTAGATGCAGTAGGGGTGCTCCGATGGATGTCTCCAATCAATATGTCTGTAGAAGCAGTAGGGGTTCTCCGATGGATGTCTCCAATCAATATGCTTGTAGAAGCAGTAGGGGTTCTCCGATGGATGTCTCCAATCAATATGTTTGTAGATGCAGTAGGGGTGCTCCGATGGATGTCTCCAATCAATCTGTCTGTAGAAGCAGTAGGGGTTCTCCGATGGATGTCTCCAATCAATATGTCTGTAGAAGCAGTAGGGGTTCTCCGATGGATGATGACATCATCATCCAGGGTGCAGTATGAACGGATATGTCGTAACCGTATACTATATTTAGGATATAAGAAGCCCGATAAATACACATTATTAATGTTGCGAAGTAGTTGATTTGACCCTAAGACGTTGGCTGGAATTTTGAATTTATTTGTAACGTGTTTAAAGATCGCAACCTCGGAATGTGACACCCACTTAACTTTGGTAGCATAACATTTAAGTGTACTTAAACTTAAAATGAGAGCTGGCGTGCGTATAAGGTTAGTTTTGTGGGGGTCGGTCACATTTGATTTCAGGTGACCTAGTGGCGGACTGACCCCACCGATACGGTGTGAATGTAAATACCAGCCAATATGGATAGAGTTAGTAGTTGTAGCAGGTTGCTGCCGGACACAATTAAAGAATATTGTTATAACTATGAGTGATACTACTAATAGGTCGGTGAACTGTAGATATTCTGTAGCAATACAATTGGGGGCCGGCATGCTTGCTGTGAATATGTGATTCGTTTATTGTATTGATGGATACATAATCTTTGTAACTTAATAAAAGTATATGTTATTAAGTTGGCCTATTTCAATCTACACTGGACTTGCGTCGTTGCTCTGCATAAATATATAATATACATACATATATACATATTATTATACGATAACCTCTCTGAACATTCTTTACTGATAATAAATCGGAGAGAGGGAGGGAGAGAGAGAGAGAGAGAGAGAGAGAGAGAGAGAGAAGAGAGAGAGAGAGAGAGAGAGAGAGAGAGAGAGAGAGAGAGAGAGAGAGAGAGAGAGAGAGAGAGAGAGAGAGAGAGAGAGAGAGAGAGAGAGAGAGAGAGAGAGAGAGAGAAGAGAGAGAGAGAGAGAGAGAGAGAGAGAGAGAGAGAGAGAGAGAGAGAGAGAGAGAGAGAGAGAGAGAGAGAGAGAGAGAGAGAGAGAGAGAGAGAGAGAGAGAGAGAGAGAGAGAGAGAGAGAGAGAGAGAGAGAGAGAGAGAGAGAGAGAGAGAGAGAGAGAGAGAGAGAGAGAGAGAGAGAGAGGAGAGAGAGAGAGAGAGAGAGAGAGAGAGAGAGAGAGAGAGAGAGAGAGAGAGAGAGAGAGAGAGAGAGAGAGAGACAGACAGAAGACAGACAGACAGACAGACAGACAGACATCAACAAGCAATTGTCTTTGGCACTTATCATCACCAGACGAATACATTGTGTGCAAATTTCTGAATAAGTGTGATTACATAAACATCCGTTAGGTGGAGCCACACAACAACAAAATAACCGACATTGATATATTATTTACAGACCCATATACTTGAACCTTTGTGCCAAACGTTACACCACAAACTCAAGGAAACATTATCGCCGCGCCTTGTAAACAACAGTAAACCCAACCTTCGCTTTACAGCCACCTTGCAATTGTGGTTATCCTAGGAGTGTCCCGAAGTGTTTCCGTAACAATAAAGAATACGAATGTAGTCCCCGCGGTCCTCTCGTTATTCGGGTAAGTTTGGTGAAGTCGGGAGGTTGTCCTTATTAGTAAGGCTTAACTATGTCTTTTATCATATGATCTTTTTTAGAAATGACTCACGTTTATATTGTCACAACAATGTGTGGCATATTTATCCAAATACCAGAACAAAACAACATTTGGATCAATATTATGTTAATGATTATTGCGATAATTTGCTATCCAGTAGTAGTATCGTTAGATTAGGTGGTATTTTAGTACGGTGTTAATTCTGGTGGTGTTGTTGTATCGGCGGCTGTTTCTGTTCCTGTTGTTACATCGGTTGGTGCTGTTGTTGTTTCGGCGGCTGTTTCTGTTCCTATTGTTACATTGGTTGGTGTTGTTTTTGTATCGGCCGCTGTTTCAGTTCCTGTTGTGACATCGGTTGGCGTTGTTGTTGTATCGGCGGTTGTTTCTATTCCTGTTGTTACATCGGTTGGTGTTGTTGTTGTATCGGCCGCTGTTTCAGTTCCTGTTGTTTCATCGGTTGGTGTTGGTGTTGTATCGGCGGCTGTTTCTATTCCTGTTTTACATCGGTTGGTGTTGTTGTATCGGCGGCTGTTTCTGTATCTGTTGTTACATCGGTTGGTGTTGGTGTTGTATATGCCGCTGTTTCTGCTCCTGTTGTTACATCGGATGGTGTTGTTGTTGTATCGGCGGCTGTTTCAGTTTCTGTTGTTACATCGGCTGGTGTTGTTGTTGTATCGGCGGCTGTTTCTGTACCCGTTGTTACATCGGTTGGTGTTGTTGTTGTATCGGCGGCTGTTTCTGTTCCTGTTGTTACATGGGTTGGTGTTTGTGTTGTATCGGCGGCTGTGTCTGTTCCTGTTGTTACATCGGCTGGTGTTGTTGTTGTATCGGCGACTGTTTCTGTTCCTGTTGTTACATCTGCTAGTGTTGTTGTTGTATCAGCGACTGTTTCTGTACCTGTTGTTACATCGGTTGGTGTTGCTGTTGTATCGGCCGCTGTTTCTGTTCCTGTTGTTACATCGGTTAGTATTGTTGTTGTTACAGCGACTGTTTCTGTCCCTGTTGTTACATCTGCTGGTGTTGTTGTTGTATCAGCGACTGTTTCTGTATCTGTAGTTACATTGGTTGGCGTTGTTGTTGTATCGGCGGCTTTTTCTGTTCCTATTGTTTCTTCGGATGGTGTTGTTGTATCGGCGGGTGTTTCTATATCCGTAGTTACATCGGCTGGTGTTGTTGTTGTATCGGCGGTTGTTTCTGTTTCTGTTGTTACATCGGCTGGTGTTGTAGATGTATCGGCTTCTGTTTCTGTATCTGTAGTTACATCGGCTGGTGTTGTTGTTGTATCGGCTGGTGTTTATGTTCCTGTTGTTGCATCGGCTGGTGTTGTTGTGGTATCGGCGGCTGTTTCTGTACCTGTTGTTACATCGGCTGGGGTTGTTGATGTATCGGCGGCCGTTTCTGTTCCTGTTGTTTCTTCGGATGGTGTTGTTGTATCGGCGGCTGTTTCTATATCCGTAGTTACATCGGCTGGTGTTGTTGTTGTATCGGCGGCTGTTTCTGTTCCTGTTGTTACATCGTTTGGTGCTGTTGTTGTATCGGCGGCTGTTTCTGTTCGTGTTGTTACATCGGGTGTTGCTGTTGTTGTTGTAATGTCTATTGTCGCAGTTTCTTTAGCAGCAGTGACATCAGTAGTTGTAGCGTCGCTAGTTCGTCGTGTAGTTGTCTTTTCGGATGAGGTTCCTGTTGTGACTGCGTCTGTTGTTGTGGCTGTGGGGCTGGCCGGTTTTTCGGTTTGACTTGAAGTTGGTGACGAAGTTGAAGCCGTTGTCTGTTCCGTTGAGCTTCCTGGTGTCCCTGCGTCTGTTGTTGTGGCTGTGGGGCTGACCTGTGTTTCGGTTTGACTTGAAGTTGGTGACGAAGTTGAAGCCATTGTCTCTTCAGTTGGGCTTCCTGGTGTCCCTGCGTCTTTTGTTGTGGCTGTGGGGCTTGCCGGTGTTTCGGTTTGACTTGAAGTTGTTGACGAAGTTGAAGCCGTTGTGTCTTCAGTGGAGCTTCCTGGTGTCCCTGCGTCTGTTGTTGTGGCTGTCGGGCTGGCCGGTGTTTCGGTTTGACTTGATGTTGGTGACGAAGTTGAAGCCGTTGTCTCTTCAATTGAGCTTCCTGGTGTCCCAGCGTCTGTTGTTGTGGCTGTGGGGCTGGCCGGTTTTTCGGTTTGACTTGAAGTTGGTGACGAAGTTGAAGCCGTTGTCTGTTCAGTTGAGCTTCCTGGTGTCCCTGCGTCTGTTGTTGTGGCTGTGGGGCTGGCCGGTGTTTCGGTTTGACTTTAAGTTGGTGAAGAAGTTGAAGCCGTTGTCTCTTTAGTTGAGCTTCCTGGTGTCCCTGCGTCTGTTGTTGTGGCTGTGGGGCTGGCCGGTGTTTCAGTTTGACTTGAAGTTGGTGAAGAAGTTGAAGCCGTTGTCTCTTCAGTTGAGTTTCCTGTTGTCCCTGCGTCTGTTGTTGTGGCTGTGGGGCTGGCCGGTGTTTCGGTTTGACTTGAAGTTGTTGACGAAGTTGAAGCCGTTGTATCTTCAGTTGAGCTTCCTGTTGTCACTGCGTCTGTTGTTGTGGCTGTGGGGCTGGCCGGTGTTTCGGTTTGACTTGAAGTTGGTGACGAAGTTGAAGGGGTTGTCTCTTCAGTTGTGCTTCCTGGTGTCACTGCGTCTGTTGTTGTGGCTGTGGGGCTGGCCGGTGTTTCGGTTTGACTTGAAGTTGGTGACGAAGTTGAATCCGTTGTCACTTCAGGTGAGCTTCCTGGTGTCCCTGCGTCTGTTGTTGTGGCTGTGTTGCTGGCCGGTGATTCGGTTTGACTTGAAGTTGGTGACGAAGTTGAAGCCGTTGTCTCTTCAGTTAAGCTTCCTGGTGTCCCGGCGTCTGATGTTGTGGCTGTGGGGCTTGCCGGTGTTTCGGTTTGACTTGAAGTTGGTGACGAAGTTGAAGCCGTTGTCTCTTCAGTTGAGCTTCCTGTTGTCCCTGCGTCTGTTGTTGTGGCTGTGGGCTTGGCAGGTGTTTCAGTTTGACTTGAAGTTGGTGACGAAGTTGAAGCCGTTGTCTCTTCAGTTGACCTTCCTGGTTTCCCTGCGTCTGTTGTTGTGGCTGTGGGGCTGGCCGGTATTTCGGTTTGACTTGATGTTGGTGACGAAGTTGAAGCCGTTGTCTCTTCAATTGAGCTTCCTGGTGTCCCTGCGTCTGTTGTTGTGGCTGTGGGGCTGGCCGGTGTTTCGGTTTGACTTGAAGTTGGTGACGAAGTTGAAGGGGTTGTCTCTTCAGTTGTGCTTCCTGGTGTTACTGCGTCTGTTGTTGTGGCTGTGGGGCTGGCCGGTGTTTCGGTTTGACTTGAAGTTGGTGACGAAGTTGAATCCGTTGTCACTTCAGGTGAGCTTCTTGGTGTCCCTGCGTCTGTTGTTGTGGCTGTGTTGCTGGCCGGTGTTTCGATTTTACTTGAAGTTGGTGACGAAGTTGAAGCCTTTGTCTCTTCAGTTGAGCTTCCTGGTGTCCCTGCGTCTGTTGTTGTGGCTGTGGGGCTGGCCTGTGTTTCGGTTTGACTTGAAGTTGGTGACGAAGTTGAAGCCCTTGTCTCTTCAGTTGGGCTTCCTGGTGTCCCTGCGTCTTTTGTTGTGGCTGTGGGGCTGGCCGGTGTTTCGGTTTGACTTGAAGTTGGTGACGAAGTTGAAGCCGTTGTCTCTTCAGTTGAGCTTCCTGGTGTCCCTGCGTCTGTTGTTGTGGCTGTGGGGCTTGCCGGTGTTTCGGTTTGACTTGAAGTTGGTGACAAAGTTGAAGCCGTTGTCTCTTCAGTTGAGCTTCCTGGTGTCCCTGCGTCTGTTGTTGTGGCTGTGGGGCTGGCCGGTGTTTTGGTTTGACTTGAAGTTGGTGACGAAGTTGAAGCCGTTGTCTCTTCAGTTGAGCTTCCTGGTGTCCCTGCGTCTGTTGTTGTGGCTGTGGGGCTGGCCAGTGTTTCAGTTTGACTTGAAGTTGGTGAAGAAGTTGAATCCGTTGTCTCTTCAGTTGAGTTTCCTGGTGTCCCTGCGTCTGTTGTTGTGGCTGTGGGGCTGGCCGGTGTTTCGGTTTGACTTGAAGTTGGTGACGAAGTTGAAGCCGTTGTCTCTTCAGTTGAGCTTCCTGTTGTCCCTGCGTCTGTTGTTGTGGATGTGGGGTTGGCAGGTGTTTCGGTTTGACTTGAAGTTGGTGACGAAGTTGAAGCCGTTATCTCTTCAGTTGACCTTCCTGGTGTCCCTGCGTCTGTTGTTGTGGCTGTGGGGCTGGCCGGTATTTCGGTTTGACTTGATGTTGGTGATGAAGTTGAAGCCGATGTCTCTTCAATTGAGCTTCCTGGTGTCCCTGCGTCTGTTGTTGTGGCTGTGGGGCTGGCCGGTTTTTCGGTTTGACTTGAAGTTGGTGACGAAGTTGAAGGGGTTGTCTCTTCGGTTGTGCTTCCTGGTTTCACTGCGTCTGTTGTTGTGGCTGTGGGGCTGGCCGGTGTTTCGGTTTGACTTGAAGTTGGTGACGAAGTTGAAGGGGTTGTCTCTTCAGTTGTGCTTCCTGGTGTTACTGCGTCTGTTGTTGTGGCTGTGGGGCTGGCCGGTGTTTCGGTTTGACTTGAAGTTGGTGACGAAGTTGAATCCGTTGTCACTTCAGGTGAGCTTCTTGGTGTCCCTGCGTCTGTTGTTGTGGCTGTGTTGCTGGCCGGTGTTTCGATTTTACTTGAAGTTGGTGACGAAGTTGAAGCCTTTGTCTCTTCAGTTGAGCTTCCTGGTGTCCCTGCGTCTGTTGTTGTGGCTGTGGGGCTGGCCTGTGTTTCGGTTTGACTTGAAGTTGGTGACGAAGTTGAAGCCCTTGTCTCTTCAGTTGGGCTTCCTGGTGTCCCTGCGTCTTTTGTTGTGGCTGTGGGGCTGGCCGGTGTTTCGGTTTGACTTGAAGTTGGTGACGAAGTTGAAGCCGTTGTCTCTTCAGTTGAGCTTCCTGGTGTCCCTGCGTCTGTTGTTGTGGCTGTGGGGCTTGCCGGTGTTTCGGTTTGACTTGAAGTTGGTGACAAAGTTGAAGCCGTTGTCTCTTCAGTTGAGCTTCCTGGTGTCCCTGCGTCTGTTGTTGTGGCTGTGGGGCTGGCCGGTGTTTTGGTTTGACTTGAAGTTGGTGACGAAGTTGAAGCCGTTGTCTCTTCAGTTGAGCTTCCTGGTGTCCCTGCGTCTGTTGTTGTGGCTGTGGGGCTGGCCAGTGTTTCAGTTTGACTTGAAGTTGGTGAAGAAGTTGAATCCGTTGTCTCTTCAGTTGAGTTTCCTGGTGTCCCTGCGTCTGTTGTTGTGGCTGTGGGGCTGGCCGGTGTTTCGGTTTGACTTGAAGTTGGTGACGAAGTTGAAGCCGTTGTCTCTTCAGTTGAGCTTCCTGTTGTCCCTGCGTCTGTTGTTGTGGATGTGGGGTTGGCAGGTGTTTCGGTTTGACTTGAAGTTGGTGACGAAGTTGAAGCCGTTATCTCTTCAGTTGACCTTCCTGGTGTCCCTGCGTCTGTTGTTGTGGCTGTGGGGCTGGCCGGTATTTCGGTTTGACTTGATGTTGGTGATGAAGTTGAAGCCGATGTCTCTTCAATTGAGCTTCCTGGTGTCCCTGCGTCTGTTGTTGAGGCTGTGGGGCTGGCCGGTTTTTCGGTTTGACTTGAAGTTGGTGACGAAGTTGAAGGGGTTGTCTCTTCGGTTGTGCTTCCTGGTTTCACTGCGTCTGTTGTTGTTGTTGTGGGGCTGGCCGGTGTTTCGGTTTGACTTGAAGTTGGTGACGAAGTTGAAGCCGTTGTCTCTTCAGTTGAGCTTCCTTGTGTCCCTGCGTCTGTTATTGTGGCTGTGGAGTTGGCTGGTGTTTCGGTTTGACTTGAAGTTGATGACGAAGTTGAAGCCGTTGCCTCTTCTGTTGAGCTTACTGGTGTCCCTGCGTCTGTTGTTGTGGCTGTGGGGCTGGGCGGTGTTTCGGTTTGACTTGATGTTGGTGACGAAGTTGAAGCCGTTGTCTCTTCAATTGAGCTTCCTGATGGCCCTGCGTCTGTTGTTGTGGCTGTGGGGCTGGGCGGTGTTTCGGTTTGACTTGATGTTGGTGACGAAGTTGAAGCCGTTGTCTCTTCAATTGAGCTTCCTGGTGTCCCTGCGTCTGTTGTTGTGGGTGTGGGGCTGGCCGGTTTTTCGGTTTGACTTGAAGTTGGTGACGAAGTTGAAGCCGTTGTCTCGTCAGTTGAGCTTCCTGGTGTCACTGCTTCTGTTGTTGTGGCTGTGGGGCTGGCCGGTGTTTCGGTTTGACTTGAAGTTGGTGACGAAGTTGAAGCCGTTGTCTGTTCAGTTGAGCTTCCTGGTGTCCCTGCGTCTGTTGTTGTGGCTGTGGGTCTGGCCGGTGTTTCGGTTTGACTTGAAGTTGGTGACGAAGTTGAATCCGTTGTCTCTTCAGGTGAGCTTCCTGGTGTCCCTGCGTCTGTTGTTGTGGGTGTGTTGCTGTCCGGTGTTTCGGTTTGACTTGAAGTTGTTGACGAAGTTGAAGCCTTTGCCTCTTCATTTGAGCTTCCCGGTGTCCCTGCGTCTGTTGTTGTAGCTGTGGGGCTGGCCTGTGTTTCGGTTTGACTTGAAGTTGGTGACGAAGTTGAAGCCGTTGTCTCTTCAGTTGGCCTTCCTAGTGTCCCTGCGTCTGTTGTTGTGGCTGTGGGGCTGGCCGGTATTTCGGTTTGACTTGATGATGGTGACGAAGTTGAAGCCGTTGTCTCTTCAATTGAGCTTCCTGGTGTCCCTGCGTCTGTTGTTGTGGCTGTGGGGCTGGCCGGTGTTTCGGTTTGACTTGAAGTTGGTGACGAAGTTGAAGGGGTTGTCTCTTCAGTTGTGGTTCCTGGTGTCACTGCGTCTGTTGTTGTGGCTGTGGGGCTGGCCGGTGTTTCGGTTTGACTTGAAGTTGGTGATGAAGTTGAATCCGTTGTCACTTCAGGTGAGCTTCCTGGTGTCCCTGCGTCTGTTGTTGTGGCTGTGTTGCTGGCCGGTGTTTCGGTTTGACTTGAAGTTGGTGACGAAGTTGAAGCCGTTGTCTCTTCAGTTGAGCTTCCTGGTGTCCCTGCGTCTGTTGTTGTGGCTGTGGGGCTGGCCAGTGTTTCAGTTTGACTTGAAGTTGGTGAAGAAGTTGAATCCGTTGTCTCTTCAGTTGAGTTTCCTGGTGTCCCTGCGTCTGTTGTTGTGGCTGTGGGGCTGGCCGGTGTTTCGGTTTGACTTGAAGTTGGTGACGAAGTTGAAGCCGTTGTCTCTTCAGTTGAGCTTCCTGTTGTCCCTGCGTCTGTTGTTGTGGATGTGGGGTTGGCAGGTGTTTCGGTTTGACTTGAAGTTGGTGACGAAGTTGAAGCCGTTATCTCTTCAGTTGACCTTCCTGGTGTCCCTGCGTCTGTTGTTGTGGCTGTGGGGCTGGCCGGTATTTCGGTTTGACTTGATGTTGGTGATGAAGTTGAAGCCGATGTCTCTTCAATTGAGCTTCCTGGTGTCCCTGCGTCTGTTGTTGTGGCTGTGGGGCTGGCCGGTGTTTCGGTTTGACTTGAAGTTGGTGACGAAGTTGAAGGGGTTGTCTCTTCAGTTGTGCTTCCTGGTGTTACTGCGTCTGTTGTTGTGGCTGTGGGGCTGGCCGGTGTTTCGGTTTGACTTGAAGTTGGTGACGAAGTTGAATCCGTTGTCACTTCAGGTGAGCTTCTTGGTGTCCCTGCGTCTGTTGTTGTGGCTGTGTTGCTGGCCGGTGTTTCGATTTTACTTGAAGTTGGTGACGAAGTTGAAGCCTTTGTCTCTTCAGTTGAGCTTCCTGGTGTCCCTGCGTCTGTTGTTGTGGCTGTGGGGCTGGCCTGTGTTTCGGTTTGACTTGAAGTTGGTGACGAAGTTGAAGCCCTTGTCTCTTCAGTTGGGCTTCCTGGTGTCCCTGCGTCTTTTGTTGTGGCTGTGGGGCTGGCCGGTGTTTCGGTTTGACTTGAAGTTGGTGACGAAGTTGAAGCCGTTGTCTCTTCAGTTGAGCTTCCTGGTGTCCCTGCGTCTGTTGTTGTGGCTGTGGGGCTTGCCGGTGTTTCGGTTTGACTTGAAGTTGGTGACAAAGTTGAAGCCGTTGTCTCTTCAGTTGAGCTTCCTGGTGTCCCTGCGTCTGTTGTTGTGGCTGTGGGGCTGGCCGGTGTTTTGGTTTGACTTGAAGTTGGTGACGAAGTTGAAGCCGTTGTCTCTTCAGTTGAGCTTCCTGGTGTCCCTGCGTCTGTTGTTGTGGCTGTGGGGCTGGCCAGTGTTTCAGTTTGACTTGAAGTTGGTGAAGAAGTTGAATCCGTTGTCTCTTCAGTTGAGTTTCCTGGTGTCCCTGCGTCTGTTGTTGTGGCTGTGGGGCTGGCCGGTGTTTCGGTTTGACTTGAAGTTGGTGACGAAGTTGAAGCCGTTGTCTCTTCAGTTGAGCTTCCTGTTGTCCCTGCGTCTGTTGTTGTGGATGTGGGGTTGGCAGGTGTTTCGGTTTGACTTGAAGTTGGTGACGAAGTTGAAGCCGTTATCTCTTCAGTTGACCTTCCTGGTGTCCCTGCGTCTGTTGTTGTGGCTGTGGGGCTGGCCGGTATTTCGGTTTGACTTGATGTTGGTGATGAAGTTGAAGCCGATGTCTCTTCAATTGAGCTTCCTGGTGTCCCTGCGTCTGTTGTTGAGGCTGTGGGGCTGGCCGGTTTTTCGGTTTGACTTGAAGTTGGTGACGAAGTTGAAGGGGTTGTCTCTTCGGTTGTGCTTCCTGGTTTCACTGCGTCTGTTGTTGTTGTTGTGGGGCTGGCCGGTGTTTCGGTTTGACTTGAAGTTGGTGACGAAGTTGAAGCCGTTGTCTCTTCAGTTGAGCTTCCTTGTGTCCCTGCGTCTGTTATTGTGGCTGTGGAGTTGGCTGGTGTTTCGGTTTGACTTGAAGTTGATGACGAAGTTGAAGCCGTTGCCTCTTCTGTTGAGCTTACTGGTGTCCCTGCGTCTGTTGTTGTGGCTGTGGGGCTGGGCGGTGTTTCGGTTTGACTTGATGTTGGTGACGAAGTTGAAGCCGTTGTCTCTTCAATTGAGCTTCCTGGTGGCCCTGCGTCTGTTGTTGTGGCTGTGGGGCTGGGCGGTGTTTCGGTTTGACTTGATGTTGGTGACGAAGTTGAAGCCGTTGTCTCTTCAATTGAGCTTCCTGGTGTCCCTGCGTCTGTTGTTGTGGGTGTGGGGCTGGCCGGTTTTTCGGTTTGACTTGAAGTTGGTGACGAAGTTGAAGCCGTTGTCTCGTCAGTTGAGCTTCCTGGTGTCACTGCTTCTGTTGTTGTGGCTGTGGGGCTGGCCGGTGTTTCGGTTTGACTTGAAGTTGGTGACGAAGTTGAAGCCGTTGTCTGTTCAGTTGAGCTTCCTGGTGTCCCTGCGTCTGTTGTTGTGGCTGTGGGTCTGGCCGGTGTTTCGGTTTGACTTGAAGTTGGTGACGAAGTTGAATCCGTTGTCTCTTCAGGTGAGCTTCCTGGTGTCCCTGCGTCTGTTGTTGTGGGTGTGTTGCTGTCCGGTGTTTCGGTTTGACTTGAAGTTGTTGACGAAGTTGAAGCCTTTGCCTCTTCATTTGAGCTTCCCGGTGTCCCTGCGTCTGTTGTTGTAGCTGTGGGGCTGGCCTGTGTTTCGGTTTGACTTGAAGTTGGTGACGAAGTTGAAGCCGTTGTCTCTTCAGTTGGCCTTCCTAGTGTCCCTGCGTCTGTTGTTGTGGCTGTGGGGCTGGCCGGTATTTCGGTTTGACTTGATGATGGTGACGAAGTTGAAGCCGTTGTCTCTTCAATTGAGCTTCCTGGTGTCCCTGCGTCTTTTGTTGTGGCTGTGGGGCTGGCCGGTGTTTCGGTTTGACTTGAAGTTGGTGACGAAGTTGAAGCCGTTGTCTCTTCAGTTGAGCTTCCTGGTGTCCCTGCGTCTGTTGTTGTGGCTGTAGGGCTGGCCGGTGTTTCGGTTTGACTTGAAGTTGGTGACGAAGTTGAAGCCGTTGTCTCTTTAGTTGAGCTTCCTGGTGTCCCTGCGTCTGTTGTTGTGGCTGTGGGGCTGACCGGTGTTTCAGTTTGACTTGAAGTTGGTGAAGAAGTTGAAGCCGTTGTCTCTTCAGTTGAGTTTCCTGGTGTCCCTGCGTCTGTTGTTGTGGCTGTGGGGCTGGTCGATGTTTCGGTTTGACTTGAAGTTGTTGACGAAGTTGAAGCCGTTGTCTCTTCAGTTGAGCTTCCTGGTGTCCATGCGTCTGTTGTTGTGGCTGTAGGGCTGGCCGGTGTTTCGGTTTGACTTGAAGTTGGTGACGAAGTTGAAGCCGTTGTCTCTTTAGTTGAGCTTCCTGGTGTCCCTGCGTCTGTTGTTGTGGCTGTGGGGCTGGCCGGTGTTTCAGTTTGACTTGAAGTTGGTGAAGAAGTTGAAGCCGTTGTCTCTTCAATTGAGTTTCCTGGTGTCCCTGCGTCTGTTGTTGTGGCTGTGGGGCTGGCCGGTGTTTCGGTTTGACTTGAAGTTGGTGACGAAGTTGAAGCCGTTGTCTCTTCAGTTGAGCTTCCTGGTGTCCCTGAGTCTGTTGTTGTGGCTGTGGGGCTGGCCTGTGTTTCGGTTTGACTTGAAGTTGGTGACAAAGTTGAAGCCGTTGTCTCTTCAGTTAAGCTTCCTGGCGTCCCTGCGTCTGTTGTTGTGGCTGTGGGGCTTGCCGGTGTTTCGGTTTGACTTGAAGTTGGTGACGAAGTTGAAGCCGTTGTCTCTTCAGTTGAGCTTCCTGTTGCCCCTGCGTCTGTTGTTGTGGCTGTGTTGCTGGCCGTTGTTTCGGTTTGACTTGAATTTGGTGACGAAGTTGAAGCCTTTGTCTCTTCAGTTGAGTTTCCTGGTGTCGCTGCGTCTGTTGTTGTGGCTGTGGGGCTGGCCTGTGTTTCGGTTTGACTTGAAGTTGGTGACGAAGTTGAAGCCCTTGTCTCTTCAGTTGGGCTTCCTGGTGTCCCTGCGTCTTTTGTTGTGGCTGTGGGGCTGGCCAGTGTTTCGGTTTGACTTGAAGTTGGTGACGAAGTTGAAGCCATTGTCTCTTCAGTTGAGCTTCCTGGTGTCCCTGCGTCTGTTGTTGTGGCTGTGGGGCTGGCCGGTGTTTCGGTTTGACTTGAAGTTGGTGACGAAGTTGAATGGGTTGTCTCTTCAGTTGTGCTTCCTGGTGTCACTGCGTCTGTTGTTGTGGCTGTGGGGCTGGCCGGTGTTTCGGTTTGACTTGAAGTTGGTGACGAAGTTGAAGCCGTTGTCTCTTCAGTTGAGCTTCCTGGTGTCCCTGCGTCTGTTGTTGTGGCTGTAGGGCTGGCCGGTGTTTCGGTTTGACTTGAAGTTGGTGACGAATTTGAAGCCGTTGTCTCTTTAGTTGAGCTTCCTGGTGTCCCTGCGTTTGTTGTTGTGGCTGTAGGGCTGGCCGGTGTTTCGGTTTGACTTGAAGTTGGTGACGAAGTTGAAGCCCTTGTCTCTTCAGTTGGGCTTCCTGGTGTCCCTGCGTCTTTTGTTGTGGCTGTGGGGCTGGCCGGTGTTTCGGTTTGACTTGAAGTTGGTGACGAAGTTGAAGCCGTTGTCTCTTCAGTTGAACTTCCTGGTGTCCCTGCGTCTGTTGTTGTGGCTGTAGGGCTGGCCGGTGTTTCGGTTTGACTTGAAGTTGGTGACGAAGTTGAAGCCGTTGTCTCTTTAGTTGAGCTTCCTGGTGTCCCTGCGTCTGTTGTTGTGGCTGTGGGGCTGGCCGGTGTTTCAGTTTGACTTGAAGTTGGTGAAGAAGTTGAAGCCATTGTCTCTTCAGTTGAGTTTCCTGGTGTCCCTGCGTCTGTTGTTGTGGCTGTGGGGCTGGACGGTGTTTCGGTTTGACTTGAAGTTGTTGACGAAGTTGAAGCCGTTGTATCTTCAGTTGAGCTTCCTGTTGTCCCTGCGTCTGTTGTTGTGGCTGTGGGGCTGGCCGGTGTTTCGGTTTGACTTGAAGTTGGTGACGAAGTTGAATGGGTTGTCTCTTCAGTTGTGCTTCCTGGTGTCACTGCGTCTGTTGTTGTGGCTGTGGGGCTGGCCGGTGTTTCGGTTTGACTTGAAGTTGGTGACGAAGTTGAAGCCGTTGTCTCTTCAGTTGAGCTTCCTGGTGTCCCTGCGTCTGTTGTTGTGGCTGTAGGGCTGGCCGGTGTTTCGGTTTGACTTGAAGTTGGTGACGAAGTTGAAGCCGTTGTCTCTTTAGTTGAGCTTCCTGGTGTCCCTGCGTTTGTTGTTGTGGCTGTAGGGCTGGCCGGTGTTTCGGTTTGACTTGAAGTTGGTGACGAAGTTGAAGCCCTTGTCTCTTCAGTTGGGCTTCCTGGTGTCCCTGCGTCTTTTGTTGTGGCTGTGGGGCTGGCCGGTGTTTCGGTTTGACTTGAAGTTGGTGACGAAGTTGAAGCCGTTGTCTCTTCAGTTGAACTTCCTGGTGTCCCTGCGTCTGTTGTTGTGGCTGTAGGGCTGGCCGGTGTTTCGGTTTGACTTGAAGTTGGTGACGTAGTTGAAGCCGTTGTCTCTTTAGTTGAGCTTCCTGGTGTCCCTGCGTCTGTTGTTGTGGCTGTGGGGCTGGCCGGTGTTTCAGTTTGACTTGAAGTTGGTGAAGAAGTTGAAGCCGTTGTCTCTTCAGTTGAGTTTCCTGGTGTCCCTGCGTCTGTTGTTGTGGCTGTGGGGCTGGCCGGTGTTTCGGTTTGACTTGAAGTTGTTGACGAAGTTGAAGCCGTTGTATCTTCAGTTGAGCTTCCTGTTGTCCCTGCGTCTGTTGTTGTGGCTGTGGGGCTGGCCGGTGTTTCGGTTTGACTTGAAGTTGGTGACGAAGTTGAAGGGGTTGTCTCTTCAGTTGTGCTTCCTGGTGTCACTGCGTCTGTTGTTGTGGCTGTAGGGCTGGCCGGTGTTTCGGTTTGACTTGAAGTTGGTGACGAAGTTGAATCCGTTGTCACTTCAGGTGAGCTTCCTGGTGTCCCTGCGTCTGTTGTTGTGGCTGTGTTGCTGGCCGGTGATTCGGTTTGACTTGAAGTTGGTGACGAAGTTGAAGCCTTTGTCTCTTCAGTTGAGCTTCCTGGTGTCCCTGCGTCTGTTGTTGTGGCTGTGGGGCTGGCCTGTGTTTCGGTTTGACTTGAAGTTGGTGACGAAGTTGAAGCCCTTGTCTCTTCAGTTGGGCTTCCTGGTGTCCCTGCGTCTTTTGTTGTGGCTGTGGGGCTGGCCGGTGTTTCGGTTTGACTTGAAGTTGGTGACGAAGTTGAAGCCGTTGTCTCTTCAGTTAAGCTTCCTGGTGTCCCTGCGTCTGTTGTTGTGGCTGTGGGGCTTGCCGGTGTTTCGGTTTGACTTGAAGTTGGTGACGAAGTTGAAGCCGTTGTCTCTTCAGTTGAGCTTCCTGTTGCCCCTGCGTCTGTTGTTGTGGCTGTGGGCTTGGCAGGTGTTTCGGTTTGACTTGAAGTTGGTGACGAAGTTGAAGCCGTTGTCTCTTCAGTTGGCCTTCCTGGTGTCCCTGCGTCTGTTGTTGTGGCTGTGGGGCTGGCCGGTATTTCGGTTTGACTTGATGATGGTGACGAAGTTGAAGCGTTGTCTCTTCAATTGAGCTTCCTGGTGTCCCTGCGTCTGTTGTTGTGGCTGTGGGGCTGGCCGGTGTTTCGGTTTGACTTGAAGTTGGTGACGAAGTTGAAGGGGTTGTCTCTTCAGTTGTGGTTCCTGGTGTAACTGCGTCTGTTGTTGTGGCTGTGGGGCTGGCCGGTGTTTCGGTTTGACTTGAAGTTGGTGACGAAGTTGAATCCGTTGTCACTCCAGGTGAGCTTCCTGGTGTCCCTGCGTCTGTTGTTGTGGCTGTGGGGCTGGCCGGTGTTTCGGTTTGACTTGAAGTTGGTGACGAAGTTGAAGCCGTTGTCTCTTCAGTTGAGCTTCCTGGTGTCCCTGAGTCTGTTGTTGTGGCTGTGGGGCTGGCCTGTGTTTCGGTTTGACTTGAAGTTGGTGACGAAGTTGAAGCCCTTGTCTCTTCAGTTGGGCTTCCTGGTGTCCCTGCGTCTTTTGTTGTGGCTGTGGGGCTGGCCGGTGTTTCGGTTTGACTTGAAGTTGGTGACGAAGTTGAAGCCGTTGTCTCTTCAGTTAAGCTTCCTGGTGTCCCTTCGTCTGTTGTTGTGGCTGTGGGGCTTGCCGGTGTTTCGGTTTGACTTGAAGTTGGTGACGAAGTTGAAGCCGTTGTCTCTTCAGTTGAGCTTCCTGTTGCCCCTGCGTCTGTTGTTGTGGCTGTGTTGCTGGCCGGTGTTTCGGTTTGACTTGAATTTGTTGACGAAGTTGAAGCCTTTGTCTCTTCAATTGAGCTTCCTGGTGTCCCTGCGTCTGTTGTTGTGGCTGTGGGGCTGGCCGGTGTTTCGGTTTGACTTGAAGTTGGTGACGAAGTTGAAGGGGTTGTCTCTTCAGTTGTGGTTCCTGGTGTAACTGCGTCTGTTGTTGTGGCTGTGGGGCTGGCCGGTGTTTCGGTTTGACTTGAAGTTGGTGACGAAGTTGAATCCGTTGTCACTCCAGGTGAGCTTCCTGGTGTCCCTGCGTCTGTTGTTGTGGCTGTGGGGCTGGCCGGTGTTTCGGTTTGACTTGAAGTTGGTGACGAAGTTGAAGCCGTTGTCTCTTCAGTTGAGCTTCCTGGTGTCCCTGAGTCTGTTGTTGTGGCTGTGGGGCTGGCCTGTGTTTCGGTTTGACTTGAAGTTGGTGACGAAGTTGAAGCCCTTGTCTCTTCAGTTGGGCTTCCTGGTGTCCCTGCGTCTTTTGTTGTGGCTGTGGGGCTGGCCGGTGTTTCGGTTTGACTTGAAGTTGGTGACGAAGTTGAAGCCGTTGTCTCTTCAGTTAAGCTTCCTGGTGTCCCTTCGTCTGTTGTTGTGGCTGTGGGGCTTGCCGGTGTTTCGGTTTGACTTGAAGTTGGTGACGAAGTTGAAGCCGTTGTCTCTTCAGTTGAGCTTCCTGTTGCCCCTGCGTCTGTTGTTGTGGCTGTGTTGCTGGCCGGTGTTTCGGTTTGACTTGAATTTGTTGACGAAGTTGAAGCCTTTGTCTCTTCAGTTGAGTTTCCTGGTGTCGCTGCGTCTGTTGTTGTGGCTGTGGGGCTGGCCTGTGTTTCGGTTTGACTTGAAGTTGGTGACGAAGTTGAAGCCCTTGTCTCTTCAGTTGGGCTTCCTGGTGTCCCTGCGTCTTTTGTTGTGGCTGTGGGGCTGGCCGGTGTTTCGGTTTGACTTGAAGTTGGTGACGAAGTTGAAGCCGTTGTCTCTTCAGTTGAGCTTCCTGGTGTCCCTGCGTCTGTTGTTGTGGCTGTAGGGCTGGCCGGTGTTTCGGTTTGACTTGAAGTTGGTGACGAAGTTGAAGCCGTTGTCTCTTTAGTTGAGCTTCCTGGTGTCCCTGCGTCTGTTGTTGTGGCTGTGGGGCTGGCCGGTGTTTCAGTTTGACTTGAAGTTGGTGAAGAAGTTGAAGCCGTTGTCTCTTCAGTTGAGTTTCCTGGTGTCCCTGCGTCTGTTGTTGTGGCTGTGGGGCTGGCCGGTGTTTCGGTTTGACTTGAAGTTGTTGACGAAGTTGAAGCCGTTGTATCTTCAGTTGAGCTTCCTGTTGTCCCTGCGTCTGTTGTTGTGGCTGTGGGGCTGGCCGGTGTTTCGGTTTGACTTGAAGTTGGTGACGAAGTTGAAGGGGTTGTCTCTTCAGTTGTGCTTCCTGGTGTCACTGCGTCTGTTGTTGTGGCTGTGGGGCTGGCCGGTGTTTCGGTTTGACTTGAAGTTGGTGACGAAGTTGAATCCGTTGTCACTTCAGGTGAGCTTCCTGGTGTCCCTGCGTCTGTTGTTGTTGCTGTGTTGCTGGCCGGTGATTCGGTTTGACTTGAAGTTGGTGACGAAGTTGAAGCCTTTGTCTCTTCAGTTGAGCTTCCTGGTGTCCCTGCGTCTGTTGTTGTGGCTGTGGGTCTGGCCTGTGTTTCGGTTTGACTTGAAGTTGGTGACGAAGTTGAAGCCCTTGTCTCTTCAGTTGGGCTTCCTGGTGTCCCTGCGTCTTTTGTTGTGGCTGTGGGGCTGGCCGGTGTTTCGGTTTGACTTGAAGTTGGTGACGAAGTTGAAGCCGTTGTCTCTTCAGTTAAGCTTCCTGGAGTCCCTGCGTCTGTTGTTGTGGCTGTGGGGCTTGCCGGTGTTTCGGTTTGACTTGAAGTTGGTGACGAAGTTGAAGCCGTTGTCTCTTCAGTTGAGCTTCCTGTTGCCCCTGCGTCTGTTGTTGTGGCTGTGGGCTTGGCAGGTGTTTCGGTTTGACTTGAAGTTGGTGACGAAGTTGAAGCCGTTGTCTCTTCAGTTAAGCTTCCTGGAGTCCCTGCGTCTGTTGTTGTGGCTGTGGGGCTTGCCGGTGTTTCGGTTTGACTTGAAGTTGGTGACGAAGTTGAAGCCGTTGTCTCTTCAGTTGAGCTTCCTGTTGCCCCTGCGTCTGTTGTTGTGGCTGTGGGGCTGGCCGGTATTTCGGTTTGACTTGATGATGGTGACGAAGTTGAAGCCGTTGTCTCTTCAATTGGCCTTCCTGGTGTCCCTGCGTCTGTTGTTGTGGCTGTGGGGCTGGCCGGTGTTTCGGTTTGACTTGAAGTTGGTGACGAAGTTGAAGGGGTTGTCTCTTCAGTTGTGGTTCCTGGTGTCACTGCGTCTCTTGTTGTGGCTGTGGGGCTGGCCGCTGTTTCGGTTTGACTTGAAGTTGGTGACGAAATTGAAGCCTTTGTCTCTTCAGTTGAGCTTCCTGGTGTCCCTGTGTCGGTTGTTGTGGCTGTGGGGCTGGCCTGTGTTTCGGTTTGACTTGAAGTTGGTGACGAAGTTGAAGCAGTTGTCTCTTCTGTTGAGGTTTCTGTTGTCACTGCGTCTTTTGTTGTGACTGTGGAACTTGTTGCTGCACCGATTTGATATGTAGCTGTATCTTCAATTGTTTGTCCTATTGCCGCTGCCTCTGTTATCGGTTGTTGCGTCGTTGGTGTTGTTGTTGTTGTTGCCGTTGTTGTGCCGTTTTGGTCTGAAACGGAAACGGTTATGTCTCTAGATGTCGGTTCAGTTGGCGTTGTTGTTGCAGTAGGGTTGTTAGTTGCTGAGGTTGTTAATTCCGATTGTTCGGGAGATTGTGATCCGCCACCTGAACCTTGACTAGTTGAATCCTCTGAAGCAGGTGTTGTACTTGTTGAACTTCCACTGGCAGTTGGAGTTGTCGATTGTTCTTTATTTTTTAAAGTTTTAGACGAGAAATCGTCAACTTCAGACCGGTCCTTTTCAAACTGTTTGGTGGTGAAGAATTCTACTTTGTTGTTCACGAGCTTCTCCCTCACGACGGAACGAATACCGGTGATGTCAGATTGTTTGTGTGAACCGCGGGCCAATTTCTTCATCGTTTTCGTATTCAAGCGGATCGTGGAGTTGACGTAGTCATATCTGGAAACCATAACACGCCGCAGTGAGTACGCGTGAAGTTGTGGTTATGCACACATTCACCTACTAAATATTATAATCAAGTCTGTGTTTGTATGAAGACGAACACTACAGTTACACCTCATCAGGCAATACAAGACAGAACATGATGGTATCAAACGTAGTGACGTAATGAACACGACCGCGGTTCTACTTCCTTGTTTTATATATTTGATACGTAACGTACAAGGGTATACTTTCACATTGAAATAATGATATTTAAAATAACTGTTAATAAGAATTTTATCTTAAATCTTACTCACACAACACGTTACGTGCATTTGAGTGATGACCGAATATTACGTTCAGAGGGAGTGTGTAAGGGTTTGTAAATCATCAAATAATATACGGCCGGCGTCTGCGTATCGTACGAATTGGTGTTCACTTTAAAGCAATGTTCCACTCACTCGTTTGCTGTTATCTCACACCCTTCGACTGAGTCTCCGTACACCTTCTTGATCTGTTAAGCAAAACGAAATTGTTACAACAAATGTATTCATTTTATAATATAATTGAAACTATTGTTACAGTTACACAAAGTTCATTAGAAGGCAAAATAAATATGTAATACATACTGAAATATGCCCTTAGATACTTCAGTAACCTCTGGAAACGAATGTTATTTCCAAATTAATAATACACTATCAGCTGTTCAAATTAAATCTAGTGCTACTTACGGCATCGCAGTAGGCGCTCTGTGTGGCGGTCGTCGTGTTCATCCAGGTGCGCAGGCGGAAAGACACTGATAGACGGAAATAATTGGAAATGAATACCGTCATATGATTAAACACGCACACATACACACCGTCATGAAAATGCACACGCACACACACGCGCGCACACACACACACGCCAACACACAAGCACACACACACATACACACACAAACACACATACAGCCACGCACACACACAAACACGCATACACACACGCACGCGCACACGCGCACAAGCACACAATCACGCACACTCACGGACCCACACGCAAACACACTCACGCACGCACACACACACACAAACACACACACACACAGGCGATTCAACAGCAGGAACAGAAACAGCCGCCAATACAATAACGGCATCGTCAACTAGAACAACGACAGACAACGAATCAAAATCAAAAGCGGAACAAAACATCCACTGTCTCTGGCACTGCTACTGTTTCTACTCCTTCCCTTTCAAAACCTCCAATGCTTCTGGCACTGCAACTTCTTCTACTCCTTCCCTTCCAAAACCTCCACTGCTTCTGGCACTGCAACTTCTTCTACTCCTTCCCTTCCAAAACCTCCACTGCTTCTGGCACTGCTACTGCTTCTACTCCTTCCCTACCAAAACTTCCACTGCTTCTGGCACTGCTACTGCTTCTATTCCTTCCCTACCAAAATCTCCACTGCTTCTGACACTGCTACTGTTTCTACTCCTTCCCTACCAAAATCTCCACTGCTTCTGACACTGCTACTGTTTCTACTCCTTCCCTTCCAAAACCTCCACTGCTTCTGGCACTGCTACTGTTTCTACTCCTTCCCTTCCAAAACCTCCTCTGCTTCTGACACTGCTTCTGCTTCTACTCCTTCCCTACCAAAACCTCCACTGCTCCTGGCACTGCTACTGCTTCTACTCCTTCCCTACCAAAACCTCCACTGCTTCTGACACTGCTACTTCTTTTACTCCTTCCCTACCAAAACATCCACTGCTTCTGGCACTGCTACTTCTTTTACTCTTTTCCTACCAAAACCTCCACTGCTTCTGACACTGCTACTTCTTTTACTCCTTCCCTACAAAAACCTCCCCTGCTTCTGACACTGCTACTTCTTTTACTCCTTCCCTACCAAAACCTCCACTGCTCCTGGCACTGCTACTGCTTCTACTCCTTCCCTACTAAAACCTCCACTGCTTCTGACACTGCTACTTCTTTTACTCCTTCTCTACCAATACCTCCACTGCTTCTGACACTGCTACTTCTTTTACTCCTTCCCTACCAAAACCTCCACTACTTCTGGCACTGCTACTGCTTCTACTCCTTCCCTACTAAAACCTCCACTGCTTCTGACACTGCTACTTCTTTTACTCCTTCTCTACCAATACCTCCACTGCTTCTGACACTGCTACTGCTTCTACTCCTTCCCTACCAAAACTTCCACTGCTCTTGGCACTGCTGCTGCTTCTACTCCTTCCCTACCAAAACCTCCACGGCTTCTGACACTGCTACTTCTTTTAATCCTTCCCTACCAAAACCTCCACTGCTCCTGGCACTGCTATTGCTTCTACTCCTTCCCTACCAAAACCTCCACTGCTTCTGACACTGCTACTTCTTTTACTCCTTCCCTACCAAAACCTCCACTGCTTCTGGCACTGCTACTTCTTTTACTCTTTTCCTACCAAAACCTCCACTGCTTCTGACACTGCTACTTCTTTTACTCCTTCCCTACCAAAACCTCCACTGCTCTTGGCACTGTTACTGCTTGTACTCCTTCCCTACCAAAACCTCCACTGCTTCTGACACTGCTACTTCTTTTACTCCTTCCCTACCAAAACCTCCACTGCTTCTGGCACTGCTACTTCTTTTACTCTTTTCCTACCAAAACATCCACTGCTTCTGACACTGCTACTTCTTTTACTCCTTCCCTACCAAAACCTCCCCTGCTTCTGACACTGCTACTTCTTTTACTCCTTCCCTACCAAAACCTCCACTGCTCCTGGCACTGCTACTTCTTTTACTCCTTCTCTACCAATACCTCCACTGCTTCTGACACTGCTACTTCTTTTACTCCTTCCCTACCAAAACCTCC
>OZ023207.1:63461461-63466461 GCA_963995525.1 Escarpia spicata | reverse complement strand
AACATAGGACTTAAAGGATAATGGGATATATCGTACATGAAGTAAGACAGACTAATTTAGATGTACTTGAGCTCTCCAACCCCATCCCTTTCAACGCTTCATAATGCTAGCCAATACACCGCGATAACATTTCGTTCCTTTTGAGAAAGACTCCCTATTATGTACACATCTATTTTGTATTCATGGCATGTCTGTATTGACTTATAGTTCACACAGGCATAATTAATAATAAGCAGTAACATCAACATGTCCATGTTTATGTACGTTTAACGTATGTTATGTTCCGCGTGTCACACGATACCTAGGCAGGAACACTCACCGGGCTGTCAATCAAGCGCACCGGGGAGCAAGTCATCTATTGCGGTTTCGCAACAAGGGCAATTTTGTTCACCCACCTTGCTTTTGTTTTCAGAAGAGACAAGAACATTAATTTGTCACCTTTGTATGGTGAACGTGTCAGAAGAAATACAATAACGGAAATGCTAATTGCTCAGTGACCTCACAGAAACAATGCTTTCGACCTACAAGAATCTACACAAGCTGCTGCGAAACACATTCTCTGTTGATGGTTTAAGTGTCACTGTCGCATTGTGCAGGCGGTGCACGAGACTGCACGAGACTGCACGTTAATTAATACAGGAAGCACTTGATAATTCGTCGTTGCATTGAAACATCCATTTTGCATTAAAATTCATTCTTGAATGGCAACTGTCGGAACTTACCTATCAATCAATGCCATTAATCTGATTTTGACAGCTAAATGAATTGACATGTTTTCGTTTATAATTGTTACGTAGCGCTTACCCAAAGACCCCCATCCCCACGTAGCGCTTCGATACGCTGACCAGGGAACTCAACTTCAAAGTGTCATAACTGTCTAAGGACACAAAACCTCTATGTAACATTTCGTAACCTGGCCGGTGGTTCGCCACCATTAGCATGGCGTACGTTATGGTTGGCACATACTATTGTTACAGAAAAAAGTACGTCTGATGTGTTTAATGAATTTCTTGCAAGGTGTTCGTTCTCACAAAGTGAGCGATAATAGGAGCTGACCGTGTTTGTGGTGAGCCAATCGTTGTGTGTCCTAGCACGATTGCTGCTCCAGTTGTACTCATCGCTGAAGTCACGTTCGTTCCCGTCTGGGCGAGACTTTCCGTAATCCGTGCGCCTCGCCATAGCAGTGCTACAAACAATGAAATGTCATATCAGTGAATTTTATCTACATTGCGGTCCTCACCAATAAGTATTTTCTGCATATCATATTTTGCGATCGTCTGAATGGAATCTAGCGAGATGTATTTGATTTGAAATATTTCTTAAGCACAATAACACAAATAAAGAAATCCATTTCTATACATTCTCGAATATAAACACATAGCAGTACTGTACCCGCGTAACTACGTTTTACAATTTTATTACCAACAAAACAACAATTTTGTGCAATGATTAGTGTAATATTAACTGGTCCAGCTTAGACCTTAACACACACAAAGGCACCATCGGGCACCCACATGCACCCACAGGCACCCACAGGCACCCACAGGCACCCACAGGCACCCACAGGCACCCACAGGCACCCACAGGCACCCACAGGCACCCACAGGCACCCACAGGCACCCACAGGCACCCACAGGCACCCACAGGCACCCACAGGCACCCACATGCACCCACATGCACCCACAGACACCCTCAGGCACCCACAGGCACCCACAGGCACCAACAGGCACCCACAGGCACACACACGCACACACACACTCACACACACACACACACACGCACACACACACACTCACACATACACACACACACACACACACACACACACACACACACACACACACACACACACACACACACACACACACACACACACACACACACACACACACACACACACACACACACACACACACACACACACACACACACACACACACACACACAGACACAGACACACACACACACACACACACACACACACACACACACACACACACACACACACACACACACACACACACACACACACACACACACACACACACACACACACACACACACACACACACACACACACACACACACACACACACACACACACACACACACACACACACACATACCGAGCCACAGATGACACCCATCACAATGTTGGTGATAATATTTTGACAGGGTGTTATAAGGTTATTTAGCCAATAGTTATGCCATATATTTCACATATACCTATTGTAAAAAAAATCGATTTAATAATAATAGTAATTGTAATAATAATAATACTAATAACCGATATTTAACAAGATTTAACAAGATTGCCACCCAGATAATTAACTCTAGGTAGCAGGTGGACAAGGAAGCCCTTTGGCTTATCGAGAGTCCAACCCTTTTATCTATGTGTATCCCGCCCTTCTGAGGTATGTGTAGATTTTATTGTAAAACATATTCGCGCTACTAGCACCCACACAGTCAGCAGATAATCTGTTCCATTCATTTACAGTCCTTTGTGAAAATGAGAACTTTCTTATATCTAATCTACACTGCTCGTTTGCTAATGTAATTTCATGTCCGCTAGTCCTTCTATATTTCTTAACTGAGAAAACAATATTTCTATAAACAAATTCAGAACCATTCATTATTTTGAACACTTCTATCTGATCTCCTCTCAATCTCCTGGTCTCTAGAGTTGTTAAACCATATTCTTTTAGGCGAATTTCACAACTAAGATCCCTCAGTTTTTGTATCATTTTAGTCGCTCTCCTCTGTACTCTTTCTAGCATATCTACGCTTGTAAACAATATTCTAAATTAGGCCTAACTATTGTTTTGTACAGCGGTATTATTAGTTCTTTTTCTTTTATATTTCGCCTAATTAATCCAAGGATTTGATTTCCCTTTGAAGCTGCAATACCGCACTGCTCTGAAACCTTCATATCAGCACTAATGGTTAACCCTAAGTCATTTTCTTTTACAGTAGTACTTAGTACAGTACCCCCTTTGTATATTCTACATCTTCGTTCCCATGTCCTATGTGAAGGCATTTACATTTCCCAAAATTGAACAGCATTTGCCACTTTTCAAACCATTTGATCAACCTGTCAAGATCATATTGTAAATGCTGTCTATCTCCATCACATTTATTCCTTCTAAACACTTTTGTATCATCCGCAAATTTCAACACCTTGCTTGTTATATCATCATCCAAATCGTTGATATATATTAATAATAATATAGGTCCTAGAAATGGTCCCTGTGGTACCCCATTCGATACCGATTTCCAGTTTGAAACCTCCCCATCAACTGCTACACGTTGTCTTCTGTCAATCAGCCATTTTTCTATCCATTTTATTATACCATTTCCTATGTCATGGGCCTTTAGTTTAAGCAGTAATCTTTGAAGTGGTACTTTGTCAAAAGCTTTTTGAAAATCTAAGTTGCGGTATTTACTGGTGATCCCTCATCTACCCACTTAGTGATGTCTTCCAAAAAACATAACATATTTATTATGCATGACCTCGCTTTAAAAAAAAACATGTTGAGATGGGTTTATCTAATTATGTTTAACAAGAAAGTCCACCATGTGATCTTTAATTAGTCTTTCTAATAATTTGAAAATCACTGATGTTAAACTCACTGGGCTATAGTTCTCTGACTTGTTTCTCGAACCTTTTTTAAATAACCGTATAATGTTTGCCTCTTTCCACTCCAAAGGAACCACCCCCTCTTCTAATGACAAATTGAAAACTGTAGCCATCGGTACGCTAATTTGTTTCCAATAGTAGTTTGGGCGGAATCCCATCCGCTCCAGGTGATTTATTATCCTCCATAGCCCTTATTTTCTTAGCTTTCATTTCCGGGGTTACAATTAGCTGTCCTAAATAACCTGAAACTGCCCCCTTGAACTTAGCCTCTGGTACTGGCAGTGAACTAATATCTTCCTTGGTAAACACTGAACTAAAATACGTGACGGACATGAAAGGGTAACATAGGTCTTCTGCCATTAAAAATCCCTCTGATATTATATTTCCAGCACTATCTTCTAGAGGACCGACCTTATCCTAAACTTTCTGTTTGCTTCGAATATACGCATAAAAACTCTTGGTGTCATATTTTATATTACTAGCTAATTTATGTTCATAGCTTCTCTTTGAATTTCTAATTTCAGATGTAGCTTGGTTAAGTGCTTCTTTATAAATGTACAGTCTTCAATATTTCCAGTACATTTCCAGTTTCTATTTAATTTTTCTAATGGCTTCTTTCGATAAGTGTTTCTTTTTGGACCATTTCCCTTGTTTTTTGAAGAGTACAAATTTATCGACTATGCACTTAATATCACTCTTTAAGATATTCCAGCATTCTGCCGCTCTCTTATTTTTCAGTGTGTTATTCCAGTCTATTTTTACTAATTATTTCCTCATGTCCTTATACCTTCCTTTGTGGAAATTTATCCTATACTGCTTTTTACTATTCCTTTCTGATCTTAGTTTGATGGTAACATGTATCTGGTTGTGATCACTACTCCCCAGTGGCTCACATATATTGACATTGTCAACTAATTCATTCTGTGAGGACAAAACTATGTCTAGCACATTCACACCCCTGGTTGGTTCTAGCACATGTTGAGAAAGGAAAGTATCTTGAACTAAAACTAAAAACTTGTGGTCCTCACTCCCCATACTCTGTTGAGATTTCCATTGTATATGCCCGTGGTTAAAATCCCCCATAATAATACAGTCCAGTTTGCTTACTTCCCTTATAGCTTTTTGTATTTTTTTTCATTCTCTTCTATGCTTATGTTTCGACTTTGATAAACTAACCCAACTGTTAACGTTGAGTTTCCTGTAACTATGTTAGCTTTTTCGCAATCTGCTTCTCTCTCTAATTGTATTTCAGCCTGGATAGATTCTTTAATATATAAAACAACTCCACCTCCCTTTCTTCCTATTCTACCTAAACATTACATATTCTGTCAGTCCCAATTCGGCATCTGATTTATCGGTTTTG